>CM077095.1:55079547-55599410 GCA_039513925.1 Platanthera zijinensis | reverse complement strand
CCATCTGTTTTGTGGCCATAAAAGTATAGGGCCCCAGCCACGAACTTCTACTATACAATCACAACCGGATGAGGTCGTTACAAACATGCATCACCGTCCGTACAGGAAAATGGTGTTGGACAAACATGTCGAAGCATCAATGGGGTGGAGAGTGTGTGGCCAAAAGAAAGCCCTCTCCCCCGCCTCATGAACTCACCATGTTCACTAAAAACCCACCTATCTCGGTGGAGTAAATCTGAGACCAACAATTTCTGCTGTTTTTGCTTGCATGCGATCGCTAACTCTGTTAGTTCTGGTCAAAAAAGGAGGTACAATCCATGAGTGGTGCTGGGCAGAGTGGGTCCCAGACTCTGTTGGCATCCTTCTGTGCCAAGGGCAGGTGTCCACACCTCCTCCATCTCCCTGTAAAAACTTGAAAAAACAAGAGGGGACCCAATACCTATTTCGTTCCTAAAATGTAATTTTATTTTGCAGGATAGTCTAGGTACCCATGAACATGATGGGACTTGGACAAGAGATGTTCCAGGCTTGCTCTAGAACAAGGATATGGGAAAAGAGATAATGCTAACTATAGTGTCCTTCATGTACAGGACACCCTTCGTGCTTCAAATAGTGGATCTGAATGATCATCCTAGTAATCCCAGGTACGCGCATTCAATTTAGAAAATTGAATCGCATTACGTAGATATATATATATAGATATATATGTAGACACTTTCAAGATATATATATATATATACAGATACATACCTTGAATGGAAGGACACGCAAGCAAATAACCATATGATCCTCATTTTGGAAACTGAATTTTTTTTTCAAAACCTTTATAATTTTGTGAATATGGGTGTCAAATGTTCCGATAAAACTCAAGGGACTTGTACCAGAAGTTGCAATTACAATTATAACATTTTGAACTCAATAAGAAAAAGCCAGTGATTAAGTCTAGTGTTAACCTTCCATCAAACTCGACTTAGCTATTATGACATGGAAATTTTTTAATCCATCGGTTAGAAGAAAAAGGAAATCAACTATACAAGGCGATGTTAAGTTTTCAAAAGTACTTCAGCAGTCCCTAGGTCATTACAAATTAGCGGAAATCTGGTATCATTCCCGTCGACCCGGTCTTCATACATTAGCGACAATCGACACCAATATGGTTAAGTTTTCAAAACTTACAAAAGCAATTGGTATCAGATAATAATAAATGGGTGGAAAAGGGCATGAGCATTCCCCCCGACCCTTCATATTCTCGTCGATTAGAGCGGAAATCCTTCAGCTTCCCTGCGAAAAGTAGCGGAAACCTTTTCGACTCCCGCGACCTTCGATTCTGCCTCCAGTCGCTCCCATCGATCATCGACCGTCGTCTCCCGTCAATCCCGGCCTCCCAAAAGCCCTTCCGCCCCGACGCACGCATCTCTTCGGCCTCGGTTTGTGCCTACCCTAGGGCTACAACTACTCATCGGTGCTACCCGTATCCGTCCTTGCACCTCCGAGAGAAAAATATAACTTAAGTTGATTCCTTGAAGTTCAAATTTGTAAGCTCCACTTTCACAGGGATCACCCCTCTTTCTAATTCAATTCCAACCAATTCTGAAGTTAGAAAGAGTTAATCCCTTGGTTTAACTCACTTAGGTTCAAAATGGCTCCTCGAACAACGGTCGGGCTACTCACTGGAAGTGAATTAGTGAGGACAAGCTTTGCTCATGCCTTAGACGAATTCAGAAACATCATTTTGATGCTGGAACAAGCAAGACTCTACTTCACTCTTGAGCACCCGTACAAGGTTCTCGACAAGGAAGTTCTAGAGTTTTTCGCCAAATCCAAGTTGCATCACGAGGACACAATGATAAAGAGTAAGATAGTAGGCCTCAGGATAAAGATCACGGCTACAAGACTGTCCGATCATCTCCAGCTCTCCAGCTTCGAGAAAGAGGACTATCTAGATGAAGTTGATGGTACAAGGACCTTGCTATTCTGTGTCTTTACTCGAGGGACTAGGGCCATTAAACCCAAGGATATGAATGACGAAGGAAAGCTTCTTTCAGATATCATAGGGAAGGTACTGATCTGCAAGACTGGATCCCATGATCACATCTTAGGTGACATGTTCAAGAGCCTTATAGCCATTGTGTGCAGAAAGAAAATTAACAGGGGGGCCATGTTGTTTGAGAAAATAAAAGATACTCTACGCACCCCAAACTTCGGCCGAATCATCAGTCTGTTCTTGAACCAGATGGACGGAGATAGATTTGATATGACTAAGGGAGTTCCCCTTCACTATCTAAAGAAGATGGACTCGAACGTCTTCAACAGGTGGGAAAGAAGAATTGTCCAAGGGGGATCTCCTGCAACACGTGTTGAAGAGGAAGACAGAGCACTTGAGTTCACAAATCCTTCGGATGAGCCCAATGAAGTTCCTAATCTGCTGAATGCAGGAACTGAGGGGGAGTCACTACCCAATCCTTCTGTTGCCCTTAATATGGAAGCCTCAGTCCCAGAACAAGTAAATGCTGCTACTGATATTTCCCTCATCGCTAAGGATGCGGTAAAAACCCTTGCTACTGATCAGACTGAAGAGGAGGAAGAAGAGGAATATTGGACAATATTGCTGATAGTGAACATGATGTGAATTCCCTTGAAAAGCCTGTTATTGAGGATCTTGAGGTTGAACAGGCTGGAAATGATATGGCTATGAGGGAGGTGAATTCTGAACTCCCTTCTGTGGAACAGATTCAGGTAAAGGTTCCTTACGTGACTGGCGCTATTGTTGAGGGGGATACCTCAAGGCCTCTGGTACAACTTGATACTCTACTAGATGAGGAGATGAGAATATATGACAACATGGCAGATGATGCTTCAATCCCCACAGGAGACTGTAAATTTATTGAGCTCCACAAGTGAATCTGAAGAGGAAAGTCATGACTCTCAGAACCCTATCACTCCAAACATGACCAGGCTATACATCAAGAACATCAGTTAGGACCTAGCCTAGCAAATCACACTGTAAACATCATTCAAGGTATAGTAGACGAGCTGAAGATCTCTTTTAAACGTTCTCACAACAGAGTACTCAAACGGATAAAGCAATCAAAAGATCTGATGCTAAAGAACATTGTGGAGATAAATCACAAGATGGATAAGATGGAAGAAAGAAGAAATTTGAAGCCAAGTATGCTGAGGCTGGCAATGTCGTCACACTTCTTATGCAAGGGCTAAAGAAGACCACAGCTGACCTGGCAGTGGTCAATCAAAATTCTCATGTCATGACCAATGACATCAAACTTTTTGATGCAAACATGGTCACCCTCAACTCAAATCAAAACACCTTGCTGCCGATTTCACTCAGAATGTGAAGCATATAGATGAGTCACTATAATCTTATGCAAACTCAATAGTGCTAGAAGCCAAAAAGGTGGAGAAGGAATATGTAGATAAGATGGCGGGGCTAGAGAAAATCATAGTCGACAACTTCAAACAATCAAACGAATATGTATTTAACAGTTGTCATTGGCTCGTTCAACAAGCATCAGGTATTCCTATTCCTGTTGATCCTGAGGTTGATCCTGCTGATGATGTTACTACTGCTGTTGATGATGTTGCTATTGCTGAGGAGTTTCCCTTAAGTGAATCTGATGCCAAAATGGCTGCTATAGCTGCTTCCAAAGCTGCTAACAGTGCACTTTTTTATCAAGAAGCGATTGTGAAAGGGAAGAGAAAGCTTCAAGAAGGAACCTCTAATGAAAATATAGTAGAGATGAAACTAAAAAGAAGTGAAAGTGAAGTCAAAAGCGAACGATGGAGTCCCGTTTCTAGAAGCATCATACTTGAAACATTCGTGCTACAATAGCGGGGAGAGCTTAACAGAAATGAAGTCTATAGTCAGTACGAATGGGAAATGCACAAAGAATTTGAGGCAAAAAGAAATATATTCTTCAGGACAAACACAGTTGAAAACAAAGCTCCTCCCCCCAGGTACTACCCAGAGCCAAAGGAATATTTTGAAAGGCAAAGTAAGAAGTTCCTGGAAAAACAACAAAGAGAAGCTGAGGGAAAGGAGGGAAAGACATGAAACCTAAATGTTTAATTTTCATTATGCGTGTACTTCTATTCTTGTAATTGTTGCGCGGTAGGGTTCGAAGAAAATAAACGCAACTGAACTAGCAACCCGATGAGGCAAGTATACCTATCGAATTGTAGCAAGGGGACACAAGTGTCGTATTGATATCCGGGAACTGTTGGCTATGCTTACTCACACGAACGCTATTATCTTATCGACGGAAAAAACTAGGGTTTTAGAAAATCTAAGTGCAGGGGAGAAAGTAAAGCTATACTAGAAAGAGAAACACTGTAATTAAGTAAAGCTATTAAGTAAGACGATTACTACGAAGGGTAGAAAAATATGAAATGGAAATGCACTCGATCAAGATTCACCTCGGCTAAAGACGATTAAGAAAATGCGATAAAAATCTAAACTTAATAGGATAAAGGTCCTTGACCGTGGAGGTTCCTAAAGCTTGAACACGCTTCTCTCGAAGTCATGCCCAACTGAGTTTAGGAAGGTCCGACCGACTTTTGTCTAAATCGGAGGCCTAAAAATCGCTTTACGCGGTGAACCCCACTATTGGATTTTACTCCAATCCGGGAGATTTGGACGTCTGCCTCTCTCGAGGGTACGTACAACTCCCTTTACTCTTGAATGCTCACTTCATTCTTTTGGCCTCTCGGCTAGCCCAGAATGAAAGCAAAGGCGGAGAGTATATATCAAAAATATACCTCCAACCCGTGATTAGTCAAGAGTAATTCAAGGCCCTAACCTAAAAAGAAAAGATTAATTAAAACATCATAACATAATCGCTCTAACCTCGGATCATCAAGATCGAGTACAAGGAGGATTAGTTAATCATAATGGAGTGGAGGAGGGGAGATGAGAAGAAAAGCATATAAAGGAACACAAGTAAAGGAAGAACACTTTTATTAATAAAAAGGGCAAGTTACACTATTGAAATTAAAATTACAAGAGCATGAAATTGAAATCCTATTCTAGCCCTACAAGTAGCACTAAGCAAGAGCAAAATTACAATAAAAGCTAGAACAAACTAAGATTAAGCTAGGGTTAAACAAGAATTACAAAGAGAGGGGGAGAGAGAGAGAGAGAGAAAGCATGAAAAAAACTCAAGAACCAAAGGGGCAGCACCTCCCCCTCTCAACCAAAGCTTGCTGAAATGGAGAGGGGGGTCTCAATTTATAGAAATTTTTCTCGGGTTGGTCACGCCCTCCGACACGCCCTAGGGGGGGCGTGTCAGGGGGCGTGACAGTACTATGTTGACCTCGGGCTCTGGATTCTTGGGGGAGGGTTGATTGCTTCGGTACGTCGGTGGTCATGCCCTAGGTCACGCTCGTGACTGGGGGCGTGACAGGCACGTCATGTCCAAATCATTGGTCGGAAATCCGTCAGTCACCGAAAAAGGAGGGTGTCACGCCCATGTCACGGGCGTGACATGGGGCGTGACAGTACTGTTTGCGTGCTGTGGCGGAACGGCATTTAATGCAGCGGCAGGCTTTGCGGCAGAGGGCGACACGCCCATGGTCACGCTTGGTGACACGCCCAGGGAGGGCGTGTCAGGGGCGTAACAGCGGTTTTGATCGTTTTTCTGTCCCTTCCAGTAGGAGTCCTCGGGATTGGGTGACACGCCCTAGGTCACGCCCAGGGAGGGCGTGACAGGGGGGCGTGACAGGTCATTTTGGCCAATTTTCTGGAAACCTGCAAAAAGACAAGAAAAAGTCAGTGGCAATAATATTTACATAAAAATAATAAAAATAAACTAATAATAGACATAATTGTACAATATAAAATAGAAAATACGATAATAGTTTAGGATACAAAACGTATTATCAAATTCCCCCAAGCTTAATCTTTGCTTGTCCCCAAGCAAAAATATAAAAACTAGATATTTATAAAAAGGACTAATCAAAAAGTTCTAATTATGCCTACACAAGTACTATGCGAAATTCTAAGTAGCGAAAAGTGAAATGTAAGTCTAAAACAATTATTTAGGCATGGTAAAACTTTTATAAACTTTACTCAATAAAAACAAATCATCCAAAATTTTTTAACGAGACTTTTTAAATAGACTTAAGCAAAGCAACGAAAATGAAAAACACGCATTGAGTTGTTACTAGATCCAAGCAACGCATTATAATTATATCAATTTAATTAAAAAAATCTAGGTTTAAATCCAAAACTAAAACTGATTTACTGTTTTTCTTTTCTTAGTTATTAAATAAAAATCAAAAAGCGCGAATCAAAAGGACTTAAATAGGACAGAAACATTTGGTTTAGGAAAATGATCAGGAGTGGAATTCAAAGATAAATGTGAAGGTTCTAAAATCACACTAAACCAAAGCAAAAAGTTTCAAAAACTTTCATAAAAATATATACACTTTTTTTTTCTTTTCTTCTTTTTTTTCATTTTTTTTCTTTTTTCAAAACAAAGGCCATAAATATTTTTATTTTCCCTTTGAATTGGCCAAACAGAAATGAACATCACTTTTGAGCATACTTTTTTTTTCGAAAATCTTTCTCTTACAAAAATCACAAAATATCCTATCAAAATCGTCAAACTAATTTATGAAACTCAAAAAGGCTAGTGTGATTCGATAGGTTGGAAATTTTGGCTTTGGTGAAACTGAAATGAAGGGAGGAGCTATCAAATGTAATCGGAAAAAGGCTCAAAAACGGCTAACTAGTGGTAAAAGTTTTCAGGTTGGCAGGAAAGCTCAAACGAAAACAAAAACGGCCTAAATCATTTTCACGCTTTTGAATTTATTTAAAACAAAGGTTTGAAAAATTTTCAAAAAGCGAGTCCTAGATAATAAAAGAAGATTGATGAAATTAACTTGAAAATAGAAATAATAGGTGACTTGGATCGTTCATATCTACTACGTTATTCAAAAGTTGACTTTACAAAATTTATTCAAAAACGAAAAAGAAAATAGTGTATGATGAATTTTTGAGAAAGTAAAGGAAATAAACAACAAAAAACCATAATAGAAATGCGAGTTTTAGAAAATATTTCACCTTAACATGCTACCGTGAATTAGAAACACAGCATGACCAACATTTTACTTGTGAAACATAATTAAAAAGGACGATTAGAAATATTATAATTAACTAAGTTGTTTATAGGAGATTTTGAGTAAAACAAAATAGAAAACTAGGGGTACTATTGAAATACCAAAATGTCTAAACTATTCAAAAACACATATATATTTTTTTTTTTAATTTTGTGAAATATTCTCTTTTTTTTATTTTGGATTTTTTTCTCTTTTTTTTTTGGAATTTTAAGATTTTAAATAATTTTTTTTTTGGAAATATTTACAATATATACAAAAAGAAAACTATTTACACTAAGCAAAAATGAAGGAGGAAATCCTCCCCCAAGCTTAAAACAAACATTGTCCTCAATGGCTAAAGAAGGGGATTGGAGAAGGAGAGAAAAATAAAGTACAGAATTGAAAGACAGAATTGAAATACAGGTACTTCCCCGGATTTATTTGCTGCGAAAGCTGAGTGATGCCGCCCCCCGAATGTCTTCTTTGGACTTCGTGATAGATTTAGCAATGTTGGAGCAGGCGATCGCAGAAGCTTCAGCTTGTCGGAGCCGTCCGAGGCAAAAATTGTAAAATAAAGAAAACAGAAAAAGATAACTTGGGTTACCTCCCAAGAGCGCCCTTTGGTTAAAGCGTCGTTGAGCTCGACGCATCAAAAAAATAATTTTGTCCAAAAATATTGTTATCCCGAAATAAAATTGTTTTTAGCAAAAAATTAAATGCTCAAGATTAGAGTTCGTGAAGCAGAAACTTAATAATGTTTGGACTGACATCATCATCACCAGAGAAATACAGTTTAAGACGCTGACCATTCACTTTGAAATTTCCCTTATCAGGGTGAGAAATTAAAATAGTTCCATAAGGAAATACTTCTAAAACAGAAAACGGGCCAGACCAGCGAGATTTTAATTTGCCCGGAAATAAACGTAAACGAGAATTATTTAAAAGGACTTGGTCGCCCGGCTTAAAGTTTTTAGGGTGCCTTAAGTGTTTATCGTGTAAACGCTTCGTCCGATCTTTATAAAGTTTGTTATTTTCATAAGCATAAGAGCGCCACTCGTCGAGTTCATTTAGTTGAAATTTTCGAAGGTCACCGACTGAGTGGGGATCGAAGTTTAAAAATTTTAAGGCCCAAAAGGCGCGGTGTTCTAACTCTACGGGCAGATGACACGATTTTCCATAGACCAGCCGATACGGCTTACATCCGAGGGCGGTTTTGTAAGCTGTTCGGTAGGCCCATAGAGCATCGTCAAGTTTTGCTGACCAGTCTTTTCTAGAAGTTGAAACAGTCTTTTCTTATATTCTTTTTATTTCTCGATTAACTACTTCAACTTGTCCGTTAGTTTGGGGGTGGTAGGCAGTGGAAAGCTTATGCGTAATTCCGTATTTGGTAAGGATTTTTGAAAATTGTGCGTTACAGAAATGGGAACCCCTATCGCTAACGATTGCGCATGGCGTACCGAATCTAGAAAATAATCTTTTTAGAAACGTGACTACAACTCGGGAGTCGTTCGTAGGAAGAGCTTGGGCCTCAGCCCATCGTGAAACATAATCAACAGCAACTAATATATTTGTTTCCGAAGCTAGAAGGAAGGGGGCCAACAAAATCAATTCCCCAGAGGTCGAAAATTTCGCACTCTAAGAAATAATTTTGCAGTATTTCATTTTTATTAGAGATGTTGCCCGACCGTTGGCAACTATCACACCTGCTCACAAAGGCTTGTGCTTCTTTAAACAGGCTAGGCCAGTAAAAGCCCGCGCAAAGCACCTTGTGAGCGGTGCGAGCAGCTTGATAGTGCCCACCTGTCGGACCTTCATGCAAATGTTTTAGAATATCAATTCCTTCATCAAAAGAAACACATCTTCTTATCACTTGATCCGCACAAATTTTGAAAAGATGTGGGTCTTCCCAAAAGTAGTTCTTCAGCTCAGAAAAGAATTTCTTCTTTTGCTGAGAGGAGAACTCTTTTGGGAGCACCCGGGCCACTAGATAGTTGGCGATGTGCGCGAACCAAGGAGAAGTAGATGTATTAACTAAAAGCAGCTTCTCGTCAGGAAAATATCATTAAAAGATTTTTCATTTAATTTTTCTATAAAGGGGTTATCAAATCTGGATAGACGGTCGGCGACCAAGTTCTCGGCTCCTTGCTTATCACGGATCTCTAAGTCAAACTCCTGGAGGAGTAAGACCCAGCGAATCAAGCGAGGCTTGGCATCCGTTTTGGCAAGAAGGTACTTGAGGGCCGAGTGGTCCGTAAAAACAATGATTTTTGAAAGAGTAATATAAGGGCGGAATTTATCAAACGCAAATACTACAGCTAAGAGCTCCTTCTCGGTTGTGGTGTAATTTTCTTGTGCAGATGTAGAGTTTTTACTAGCGTAATAGATGGGGTGGAAGTTCTTAGATATGCATTGACCTAATACGGCCCCCACTACAAAACTACTCGCATCGCACATAATCTCGAAAGGAAGGTCCCACACCGGAGCTATCATAATTAGTGCGTTAATTAACTTTTCTTTAATTGATTCAAAGGCAGAAATATAAGAGTCATCAAAAATGAAAGGAGCGTCTTTTTCTAAGAGATGGGTGAGGGGCTTTGTGATCTTGGAGAAGTCCTTTATAAAATGACGATAAAAACCAGCATGGCCTAGGAAACTTCTTATAGCTTTTATGTTTGTAAGCGGCGGCAACTTCTCAATAACTTCTATCTTGGCAACGTCTACCTCAATACCTTTAGCAGAAATTTTATGACCCAAAACTAACCCTTCCCTCACCATAAAATGGCATTTTTTCCAATTTAGGGCAAGGTTAGTTTCTTCGCATCGTTCTAAGACTTTTTCGAGGTTTTCTAAACATCTATCGAAGGAATCGCCGAACACGGAGAAATCGTCCATGAATACCTCCATAATACTTTCTACGTACTTGTCAAATATTGCGAGCATACATCGCTGGAATGTAGCTGGCGCATTGCATAATCCAAACGGCATTCTTCGGTAAGCGAAGGTGCCGAAGGGACAAGTAAACGTAGTTTTCGCTTGGTCCTCGGGAGAGATGGGTATTTGAAAGTACCCCGAGAGGCCATCGAGAAAACAATAAAAGCTATGTCCGGAGAGACGTTCTAAAATCTGGTCGATAAACGGTAAAGGAAAGTGGTCCTTGCGGGTGGCGTCATTTAACTTACGGTAATCTATGCACATACGCCAACCGTCACCGTCCACGTCAGGATTAATTCATTATTCTCATTACTAACTACGATTATCCCTCCCTTCTTTGGAACTACCTGAACGGGGCTAATCCACTTACTGTCCGAATAGGGTAGATAATTCCTGCGTCTAATAGTTTCATAACCTCGCCCTTAACTACTTCTTTCATGTTTGGGTTTATACGGCGCTGAGGTTGGATAGAGTTACGCGAATTATCTTCCATTAAAATTTTATGGGTACAGAAAGATGGGCTTATGCCCTTGATATCAGAAATTTGCCAAGCAATAGCCCAGCGATGCTTACGTAGAACTAGAGAAGTTTATCGTTCTGCGTATCCGTGAGGTAGGCCGAAACGATAACTGGTAACTTGGAGTCTTTTTCTAAGAAAGCATACTTAAGGTGTTCGGGAAGTTCTTTAAGTTCTAGGGTAGGGGGTTCTTCATAAGAGGATTTTGAGATTCTTTCTTTTTCAAAAATAATATCTTCATAAACTTTTTAAAAGAACGTAATAAGGGTGGGGCTAGCAGCCAAGACGGCTTCTTGTAGCGATTCAGTGGGAAGAGAGAAGAAAGAACAAAATCAGAAAATTCTTTTTCAAACTCAGAAAGACAATAAGAAGATTCATCACTTCCTTGCAGTGATTCAATTGTAAGAGAAGAGGAGCAAAAAGTAGAAAATTCTTTTTCAAAGTCGGAGAGGCAGTAGGAAGAATCATCACTCACGGCATCTACGAAAAAACATGAGTCATCGTTCGCTAAGGTGTTCTTCATCGAAGGGGTGATAGAAAATGTGACTTCTTCGTCGCCTACTTGAAGAAAGAGCTTACCATTTCTTACGTCAATGATGGCTCGGGAGGTGGCAAGGAAGGGTCGGCCAAGGATCAGGGGAACCTCGACGTCTTCTTCGATGTCCAGAATGACAAAGTCCACCGGGAAGATGAACTTGTCGACTTTCACTAGAACGTCCTCCACTATTCCTAACGGGTACTTGACGGATCTATCGGCTAGTTGGATACTCATACGCGTGGGGTTAAGGCTACCAATCCCTAACTTTTTGAACAACGAAAAGGGCATCAGGTTTATACTTGCGCCTAAGTCGGCTAACGCGTGTTTAATAAAAAGAACACCGAAGACACACGGGATAGAGAAACTACCCGGGTCACTGATTTTCTTCGGAAAACCATTTGTTAAAACGGCGGAGCACTCGGCGTTTAGCGTGACGTGCGAAAGATTCTCTAACTTCTTCTTGTTTGTGAGGAGGTCTTTAAGATATTTGGCGTATTTCGGCATCTGCGAAATAGCCTCGTGGAAGGGAAGATTAATGTGGATTTGTTTGAAGATTTCTAAGAAGCGGGAGTACTGATCATCTTGACGTTGTCTATTAAGTTCAGAGGGGTATGGAGGAGTTGAATTATTTTGAAGATGAGTGGTGGAGTGAGATTATTTTCTAAAGCGGGGGTGATTACTTCTTCAGCAGAGAGTGGAATTTTTAAAACGGGAGCGGAGCTTTGATTTTTAGAGGCGAGAGCGGAGCTTGCCTCAGGCTCTTCACTTACCATACCAGAGACTTGCTTCCCACTCCGAAGAGTTATAGCTTTCGCTTGCTCTCTCGGTTTGAGTTCGGTATTAGAAGGAAGAGACACTATGGGTCGCTCAGAAATTATTTTCGCGAGCTGTCCTAACTGATTTTCTAAACTTTTTACGGTTCCGGTTAAAGTTCTTATGGTAGCGTCATTTGTGGTGATATATTTAGAAAGTAATTCCTCCAAGCTTGGAGGTTTTGGGTAATTTTGAAGAAGTGGTGGTGGTGGTGGTGGTGCAGAAAAAACATTTTGCGGGGGTGGGCGCATCGTATTCGATGGATTACTCCATGAAAAGTTCGGATGATTTCTTAAAGCAGGGTTATAACTATTCGGAAAATTAAAACCAGGAGGATGAAAATTCGCAGCAGAAAAATTATTAAAAGCAGTTTTAGGCATATTATTAACATAATCTAAATGTTCTGGAGTAGGGGTTGTAGATTCCCATACCTGAGGGGCGGAGGCAGCAGTCATCTCCGTTATCTTTGTGCTTAGGATTTCTACTTGCAGAGCGAGCTGGGAGACGTTGTCCACTTCATAGATACCTGCAGGCTTGTTCGGGCAGGACCTAGGCACATTCCACTGATAATTGTTCATGGCCATGTCCTCAAAAAGCTCAAGAGCGGCTTCCGGGGTCTTATGATTTAAAGTACCGCCAGAAGCTGCGTCTATCATTTGCTTCGTGCTTTGATTTAGCCCGTTATAAAACGTCTGCACTTGTAACCATACAGGCAGCGCGTGATGTGGGCATCGTCTTAATAATTATTTAAATCTCTCCCAGGTTTCGTAAAGGGTTTCAGAGTCTATTTGTCCGAAGGCAGAGATGTCGTTCCTAAGTTTTGCAGTTTTAGCTGGCGGAAAATACTTCGCCAAAATTTTTCAGTTAATTCATTCCAAGTGGTTATGCTATTTTTGGGAAGTGTGTTAAGCCACTGCTTAGCTTTAGTTCTTAGAGAGAAGGGGAAGAGTCTCAGCCTGATCGCATCATTTGTGACACCATTTATCTTGAAGGTGTCACAAATTTCAAGAAAGCTAGCTATATGTGCGTTCGAATCTTCATCTTGAAGTCCGTCAAATTGCACATATTGCTGCACCATTTGAATTATGCTAGGCTTTAGTTCGAAGTTATTATTTGCTATAGTAGGGCGGACTATACTTGAATCTGTTCCCTCGAGGTTCGGTCGTGCATAATAGGACATAGTCCTTTGCACGGCCTCATCTACGTTGGGTTCTTCCATTCTTAAAGTAGCAAATGACTCGGAGTCCTCAACCGGCACTTGGATAGTAGGACCTTGAAATCGCGATCTTCTCCAAAGAGTACGCTCAATTTCGTGGTCCAAGTCCAAAATAACCGACGGACTCCCGCGGGTCATGCACTAAAAGAACAGAAAAGAAGAAGAGGAAGAGAAAAGGGATAAACTAGAAAAAAGATTAGAAATTTTTTTTTTCTTTTTGAAATAGATTTTTTTTAGATTAACTCCAGAACTTCCCAAGGACTACCCCGTGAAGGGTTCGCAAGGTACTAGACAAGACAGTGTCGCTTAAAGCCCTTTGCCATTTTCGAGAGAATTAGGTGGCGTAGAAAAATTGTGAGGTTTGTTTCTATTAAGAGCGGTGATAAATTTTTTTTTTTTTTATTTTTAAAATTTTCAAGAAAGAGGATGAGAAAGAGAAGAGATAAAATTAATAGCTTCGTGTTTTCAAAATATCAACGGAAGTTGGTTCCCCGGCAACAGCGCCAAAACTTGTTGCGCGCTAGGGTTCGAAGAAAATAAACGCAACCGAACTAGCAACCCGATGAGGCAAGTATACATATCGAATTGTAGCAAGGGGACACAAGTGTCGTATTGAAATCCGGAACTGTTGGCTATGCTTACTCACACGAACGCTATTATCTTATTGACGGAAAAAACTAGGGATTTAGAAAATCTAAGTGCAGGGGAGAAAGTAAAGCTATACTAGAAAGAGAAACACTGTAATTAAGTAAAGCTATTAAGTAAGACGATTACTACGAAGGGTAGAAAAATATGAAATGGAAATGCACTCGATCAAGATTCACCTCGGCTAAAGACGATTAAGAAAATGCGATAAAAATCTAAACTTAATAGGATAAAGGTCCTTGACCGGGGAGGTTCCTAAAGCTTGAACACGCTTCTCTCGAAGTCGTGCCCAACTGAGTTTAGGAAGGTCCGACCGACTTTCGTCTAAATCGGAGGCCTAAAACTCGCTTTACGCGGTGAACCCCACTATTGTATTTTACTCCAATCCGGGAGATTTGGACGTCTGCCTCTCTCGAGGGGTGCGTACAACTCCCTTTACTCTTGAATGCTCACTTCATTCTTTCGGCCTCTCGGCTAGCCTAGAATGAAAGCAAAGGCAGAGAGTATATATCAAAAATATACCTCCAACCCGTGATTAATCAAGAGTAATTCAAGGCCCTAACCTAAAAAGAAAAGATTAATTAAAACATCATAACATAATCGCTCTAACCTCGGATCATCAAGATCGAGTACAAGGAGGATTAGTTAATCATAATGGAGTGGAGGAGGGGAGATGAGCAGAAAAGCATATAAAGGAACACAAGTAAAGGAAGAACACTTTTATAAATAAAAAGGGGCAAGTTACACTATTGAAATTAAAATTACAAGTGCAAGAAATTGAAATCCTATTCTAGCCCTACAAGTAGCACTAAGCAAGAGCAAAATTACAATAAAAGCTAGAACAAACTAAAATTAAGCTAGGGTTAAACAAGAATTACAAAGAGAGGGGAGAGAGAGAGAGAGAAAGCATGAAAAAAAACTCAAGAACCAAAGGGGCAGCACCTCCCCCTCTCAACCAATGCTTGCTGATATGGAGAGGGGGGGTCTCAATTTATAGAAATTTTTCTCGGGTTGGTCACGCCCTCCGACACGCCCTAGGGGGCGTGTTAGGGGGCGTGACAGTACTATGTTGACCTCGGGCTCTGGATTCTGGCGGGAGGGATGATTGCTTCGGTACGTCGGTGGTCACGCCCTAGGTCACGCCCGTGACAGGGGGGCGTGACAGGCACGTCATGTCCAAATCATTGGTCGGAAATCCGTCAGTCACCGAAAAAGGAGGGTGTCACGCCCATGTCACGGGCGTGACATGGGGCGTGACAGTACTATTTGCGTGCTGTGGCGGAACGACATTTAATGCGGCGGCAGGCTTTGCGGCAGAGGGCGACATGCCCATGGTCACGCCTAGTGACACGCCCAGGGAGGGCGTGTCAGGGGGCGTGACAGCGGTTTTGACCGTTTTTTGTCCCTTCCAGCAGGAGTCCTCGGGATCGGGTGACACGCCCTAGGTCACGCCCAGGGAGGGCATGACAGGGGGCGTGACAGGTCATTTTGGCCAATTTTCTGGAAACCTGCAAAAAGACAAGAAAAAGTCAGTGGGAATAATATTTACATAAAATGATAAAAATAAACTAATAATAGACATAATTTGTACAATATAAAATAGAAAATACGATAATAGTTTAGGATACAAAACGTATTATCAGTAATTAAAAATGAAAAACACTTTCGATATATATATATATGATCATATGCTGATTCAATTTCTGTTTTGAATGCGTGAAACTTTATTACTTTGATTCTTGTCTCGCATATATTTATATATATCTTTTTATGTTTGGTGTAATTCATCTTAGCTAGTTTGATTTTGGCTTCTTCAAATAGGGGGAGATTGTTGGGTATTGTATCCACAATTACCCGGATTTGAAGAAGACTCCAGTCAAGCTAAGATGGATTCACAATGTATTTGACGTTCTTCTATCAAGTTGTTCTTGCAGCTATTCCATGATAAGTACACACCAATGTCAGGGTGCAGTGGGTCAATATACACGGGTTTGCGCAACATAATCCCTATTATGTAGATTAGTCTGTTGATTCACATGTGCTCTATCTATTGGAGTGAACTTACTTTCAAGTATAGGTTCAAGATAGATCAAGAGAAGAAGAAGGATCAAGGATGGGTCAAAGACCAAGTTATCAAAAGAAGGAAGAAGAAAAATTCTTCCAAGTCAAAATCGACGGGAATCGCTAGTGATTCCCACCGACTTCGACGGGAGTGGTTAGTGATTCCCACCGACTTCAATAGGAATCATTTAGTGTCTCCCGCCGACTTCTTCCGGCTGACAGATTTCAAAAAGAAATTTTGCTAAGGCAGAATCGACGGGAGCCGTGAGCGATTCCCGCCGACATCGACGGGAATCACTAATGACTCCTACCGATTTTGTCTTAGGCAAATTTCCTCCGTTCGCTGGACCGAACCAAACCGCCGTGTGGTGTTTCTGCCGGGGCTAGGGCTTCTCCTCGTGGGCCCCACAACGGTCATTAGGGCTGGCTCCTGGTATAAATATATGCGTATTTTGAAACTCCAAAGATACACATTCACGGAAATATGAAACAAGTAGACAGTGACCTAGCCGATCGATAAATCGTCGAATGTTTGTCGCCGCTCGCAAGATCGTTGCCGCTGCTGATCTCAGATCTTCTCTGATCGCCCGACGATAGAACTAAGGAAAGCAGCCGGTCTCACGTATCTCTCTCGAGATCTCTTGTCTTCTGATTCGTTGAACGAGACTAGTTCTCCCTTCTGAATCGGTTGAGACGTTTGATCTGACTGAGATCGTTCGAAGACCTAGCTTACTTCGTCAAGAAGTTTGGATCTACAAAGCATCGCCACCGCATTTACTTGTCGCCACCGTTCTTTACAAGATCCATTCCAATTGAGAAATCCAGTTGTGGACTCTTCGTACTTTTCGTGCAAGCTTCAACGAACGAAGAAGGACATCGGAATCTCCAAAGCATTGTTTGTATTTTTATTTACATTCATTTTGTTATAAAGGAATTTTCATTCCTAGTTGTAAGGGTTGGGTGTGACCCATTGTGGTGGAGTTGTGACTCCGTTGTTGGAAGGGTTCCTTCCGTAGTTAGGGGAGCATTGCTCCTAGTGTGAGGAATTGATTTCAATCTGTTTGAAGAAGTTACCGAGTCATCCCTTGGTGGGAGATAGGTCGAAGGGGGAAAGTGGACGTACCCAAATCGGGGAACCACTATAATTCTTTGTGTGTTTTCAGTGTTCTGTTTGCTTACTTGTGCAGGTTATTTTAATTCCGCAAAAGACTGCAATACTCCTATTCCCCCCCCCATAGCTGGATTAGGTTGACACTAGATACTTTCAGTTAGGTTGGCGCACATGTGCAGTAGGCTCGGTGGTTTGATGATGGGCAGATTGGCCCGGGAGCTTAGGCTCGGTTGTTGGTTGTGATGGACAGGATAGTCTGGGGAGCTTTGGCTCGGTTATTGAGTGTGATAGACAGGATGGTCCGGGAGCTTTGGTCCGAGGAGCTTTGGCTCGGAAGCCGTTACACCTGAGGTGTAAGCTCTGAGGAGAATATTTTGGAGGAGTTTTGCCTAGTCCAATAAGATAGTTAGATAGGTGGGAGGGAAAGTGGATATACCCTTGTTAGGGGAACCACTATAAATCCTATGCGCTTTGTGTGTTTTCTTTGTGCTGGTTTTATTGTAGGTTGAATATCTTTAATGCTTCAACTAATCAACTAATAAAGCCTCAAATAACAAGGAAAATAAAATATAGTCACTAAGGACTAAGAAACCTATTCACTCCACTCTAGATGATTTAACTATCCTTGAAAACAAAGACCTTCACCTACCAGCCAAATATCTCAGTCTGCATCAGAGTATATGTAAAATTACAAATGTACAACAGAAGTCTACACAGGAAATAGTTCCAGCATACACAAATATAGTCATCATAGATACAAACATACCCAATCTCAAACAAAAGTAGTAAAGTCTAAAACAAAGGGCTATATAGACAAATGCCTAGAAAGCTGCACATGTAAAGTTAGTCTAGAATGATAATCTCCACAACACTCATAACCACTAGGTTATCAGACAAATTAGTAGATGAGTCAAGAAATGTTAGTGGTGCAGGTTTTGCCCGAATAGCACTACTCCTACCATGGTACGGGTTGAATCTTCGAGGTGGCACCCGTCGTGGGCCTGCTAATTACTACTCTTGTTGTGTTTATTTTTAAAATACTAGTTTTCATCAACTAGGTAACATCCTCCCACTCCTGGATGCACCTTAGGGAACAAGGCAAGTAGAGTCATAAAACTTGTAAATTATGAAACATAGGTTTAGGATATTTATTTAGGTTAGTGATTTTAAAGTACGAAAAATGTTAAAAACATAAAGTATTTTACCATTTGAGAGAAGCTCATACTAACTCACATAACACGGGTCTAAGGTGTTTGCTTACATAGAATACATAACTTATCTTATTACATCGCTAATACACAGGATAAGATAAGGGTCTAATGGATAACATATTATTCAGAATAAGTAAAGCTTCCGGGTTAAGATAGAATGAAAGTACTGTTATGACAATGAGTTTACTCAAGCTCTATATTATACACCATCATGTACACATGATCTATGATTTATGCAGACAACAACAACTCTTTATAAGTATCTGCATCCTAAGGCCTTGTCATAGTGGCAAGAGAGAACTACGATACGATTACCACTACTTCTAGGGAAGTAACACACAACTCACCTCGGCCTAGTGTACGGTAAACCTGTACTATGTGGAGTAAATGACCATGTCAATGCACAACACTGCGAATAACTCTAGTTTAAGAATGTAGAACTACGATAGAATATGAAACCTGTAAGAAATAACGAGGTAGAATGCCTTAGAAAGCAGCTAAGGATTACTGCAAGACCCACTATTTCATAAAGTAACCTCCCAAACACCTTGTTAGTATGCACTTTTTGGGGAGATGGAGGGAACCACTACCAAATGATAACATTTACCACAATCATGCTAGACTCATGCACGCTCATAACTTTAAACTACAAGACAAACACATGTCTTAAAAATATATACAGTTATAACCCGAGTACTAAACATAGAAATCAAAAGAAGAGCAAAGCACCATTTCTATAAATATTTTCTACAAAAATCATGAAACATGTTGTAACACCCGAAACTCAAAAGAGGGACGGGTAATGTTTTAAGCCCAGTTTGTTTTTGGAGCAGGTGTCGCGGGCGTGTCACGGGCGTGTCACGGGCATGTCACGGGCGTGTCACGGGCGTGTCACGGGCGCGTCACGGGTGTGTAACGGGCGTGACACAGGCGTGTTCGGCCTCGGGTCGTGCGGTCGACGCTTTGGCGGTCGACGCTAGTCGAGTTGTAGAATACGGCCTAGGACACGGGCGTGTCCCAGGCCGTGTCACTCTAGGGATTCTGCAAGTGTGGTACACAGGCCGTGACACGGGCACAAACACAGGCGTGTCAAATTTGACACGGGCGTGTCTGATGCCGTGTCACAAGGCCGTGTACCTCTCTGACTGCGAAATGTTGGTCGCTTGCACACGGGGGGCGTGACACGGGTCCCGACACGAGCGTGTCGCAGGTGACACGGGCGTGTCGGAGGCCGTGTCAAAGGCCGTGTGTTGGTTTTACGACTCGATCGAGACGATGAGTGGGTAACACGGCCTGGCACATGGCCGTGTTGCAACCCGTGTTCGGCCCAGTTTTTGTGATTTTAGGCCGAATCGTGGCCGTCCGTTTCTTTGATTGAGATCCAACGGCTGGGGGCTAGATCTGAGGGATTAAACTCGGGAATAGGGTTTGAAACCCTCACTTTTCTCCTATCTTTATCTCTCTTGATTCTAGAGAGAAGGGAGAGCAAGGAGGAGGAAGAAGGCCAAGATTCGGCCGCCGGCGAAGCTTCGGAGGTCCGTTTCGCGAGCGGAGTTCAGATCCGTGAAGGTGGGAGCGTTGCGGTGGTTTTCAACCGAGCAAATCTTCTCCATGGCTAGGAAGAGGGGACGGAAGGTAACGACCCTTCTCCTCTCGGTTTTTAGGATTTAGGATGCATGAATAGCATCCCCTTCCTTTCGTATTTTGAGCGTCGAATCTCTCAAATGAGAGGGATTCGTGTAGCCTAGGTTCAAGAGGAACCTCCGGGTTGAGTATGTTCATCCCGGCATGCTTTGCATTAGAGATCCGCTCCGTTAACGGATTAGGCATTGTGGGTGAAGCTGTGGTCGCGACCGTTAGTCCGACCCGGTGATGTTACATAGCGAGCTTCGGGGATTCGGTAGAAATCCGTTGCGGCAATACGCAATTGTATGTATGTGTTTTCCCCCTTATATTTGAGTGAGTACTCGTGGTCGGAACCGGACAAGGTTAGCTCTGTGTTGTGCAGTAGATGATTTCCTTGGAGCACGGGAAAGACATGGTGCGAATGGTGATTGGGGTGGGGAAACCTTTGTTTGTGTTGTGCAAAGGCGGGCTATGTCTCCGTGGTCGGCTGGCTATCCCGTGACATGCAAGTCATGTGGGGAAGTGTCCCGACGAGACTAGCCCCGTGTGTGGACTGATGAGAATGTCGAGCGGAGGACAAGCCCGGGCAATGTGGCCATGAGCGGGTGGGGTCCACAAGGCTTCTTAGAATCAGTCAGTGTGAGACAGAACCCTGACGTGCGAAGTCAGAATGTGCGGGCAAACCCCGGGGTATATGACCCTTATGCGGGTGGGGCCTTTGCAAGGTTCCGTGTGACGGCGTGTGTGCCGTTAGGGACATGGTGGTTCCCTTGTGTTTGCGGCTTTAAGCCAATGGGGAAACGGAAGTACCCAGTGTTTGATGTTGTGCTAGATGCATACGAACTAGGGTGCCTTGGGTGAAACCCGGGTTGCATTCATGCTGCATAGTAGGCCCTTTCACTTTGTACAAAACATAGAGAACATGTATGTTGTATGAGACATCCAAGCCTGTTTTACCGCTTTATTATATATACTCTTTTGGTATACGAAGTGCTAACTTGCAGGTGGAGTGGTACCCCGGGGTCCGTTAGGGACGACCGGGAGGAGATGTGTTTGTTACACAGTAGAGGTCAGCCTTTGCTGACCCATGTTACTTCATATCCTTACAGAGCAAGGATCGCATGCAGGAGCTAGCGCGCCGGGCGAAAAGCCCTAAGCCTCATGAAGTGTTGCTGTGCTTGACTATTTTCTTTTCCTTGTTTTGTTACTGTTGTTTGACTATGTCCGGGTTGCATGCCGAGGTAGCCTAGGGGTGTTTGGCACTTTTATATTTGGACTTATATTGTGTAAGGCCTTAAGGCCATTTGATACTCTTTTGTTAAGTGGATAACTTCTGTCGGTTAATGTTCTGTTTCCGCTGTGTTTGTCTGGATTTTTGAGATTGGGTAGTTTTCATATCATCTTTTAATACTAAAGTTGTGGCGTCCGTATGATTTGGGGCCCCGGCCGGACTCATATTATATGGTCTTTACAGGGGAGGTGTTACAATTTGGTATCAGAGCCAGGTTAGCGTTCCAATGAGAAAATTCGTGGTCGAAAGTATAAGTCGAGTCGCGTATAAGAAGTTATCCACATAGGAGTATCGCGGGACCATGAGTGTCCTTGTGTTCAAGTCTTGCAATTAGAGACTGATTTGCGTTTTCTTGCTTGTGTTTAGAGTGCAAGCAACGAGGCTGGGACCTCGAGGCCAAGAGAAGAGCTCTCGGCAAGTAGTGCGACTGCGTAAGGTACGCTAGGGATGGGGGTCACACCGGCCGACTTCTGCCGTATGCTTGCAGAAGCGATGGTGGCGGCACAAGCTGCAGCGACAGCACAGGTAGCAGCTCCCGTTGCTCAAGTAGAAACTCCTGCTACCCCGGACACGGTAGCGACCGTGCCGGTTGAGGATGTCAGGCGGGCAGAGCCGCAGGCCGAGAGAGTGGTTGTCGGGCATGGGGACCGACAAATGAAGTACTTTCTGATCTTCCACCCTCCAACCTCCAAGGGAATCGGCACGCCCACAGATGCACAGGATTGGTGGGCTAGAATTCAGGAGCTTCTGAGGGCGGCAGAGGCACCCGAAGTGAAAAAGGCAGAGTTCGCAGCCTTTATGTTGGAGGGAGATGCCAAGTTATGGTGTGTGAGCCACAGTGGCCGGCAATTTCTAGGACGCACACCGTCCATCGAGGAATTTGGGAATGCCTTCCTGAAGAAGTACATTCCCGCCTCAACGAGGTTAGCCCTCCAGAGGCAATTCCTACATCTGGTGCAGTGAGACAAGTCAGTGGATGAGTATGTTCAGGAATTTACTCGCTTGGGTCGTTATGCAGGGACGACCATGGCAGACGATGAAGAGAGGGATAATCTCTTCTATCATGGACTGAGGGAGAATCTAAGACAACCCCTCATATCGATGAAACGTGCGGGTTTCAACGAATTGGTGGAGGCGGCCCGAATTTTGGAGAGTGACATGGAGCGATCCCAGCGTCGCAAGGGTTTCACACCCAAGCAGGGGGAGGAGAAGAAGTCTGCTCAGTCCCATGGAAAGACGGAAGGGAGCTGATGGAAGAAGAAGCCTTCCCCATATAAGTCGGGCGAGAAAAGTAATTGGACGTCCGGAGGGTCACGCTCTAAGGGACCGCAGACGTGTTACAGTTGTGGCAAGCCAGGCCACATAGCAAGATTTTGTACCCAAGGGGGCGCTGAGCAAGAGCCATGGCAGGAGCAAACCGTACGCTCCGGACCCAGTGCAGCAGAGAAGGGGAAAATGGCGGAGTCGAGTGCTTCTCGGTTTCAACCAGTGCAGCCAAGGGCCTACAACCTTGGGCAACAAGAAGCAATCCGTCAACCTGATGTGGTGACAGGTACAAGAGTTCAGCCTACACCTTAGATTCCTGTCTTTCAAACCTTTATGTTTGTTGCATGTGTGTAGTCTTTGTAGTGGTATCTGGGTACCCCGATAGAGTACTTTTTGATACGGGAGATCGCACTCCTTCCTTGCGAAAAGTTTCACCCGGAGGATTGGAGTTGAGTCCTTTACAACGGACTTAGAGTTGAAAGTGCGCATGCCTAATGGGTCATCTATGACAACCAGGACTAAAGGGCGGATTTGTTGGAGTCTTGAGGGAGTCGACTTCATATTAGTAGCGGCGATCTTGCCGTTGTCCGAGTTCGATGTGATTTTGGGGATGGATTGGCTAGCGGAGCAGCGTGCTAGTATCGACTGTTTGTCCAAGGTGGTAACCCTGAGGAGCGTGGGGCAAGCAGAAGTCAAGTTTGAGGGCCTGCATAGAGTGGTCTGTTCCCTAGTTTCGGCACTTCATCTAGTGCGAGCTGTTAACCAACGGGCTGTAGCTCTAGTAGCGTTGTTGGAGGTTAGCCTTTCTATGCTGTCTCTTGGAGAAGTGCCCGTGGTGGCGGAGTTTGGAGATGTTTTCCCTGAAGAGCTATCGGGAGCACCTCCTCGGCGGGAGATTGATTTCTCCATCGAATTAGTGCCCGAGGCTAGGCCGGTGTCACGACCACCCTTTAGGATGGCACCAAAGGTGTTGGCCGAGCTCAAGGTTCAGTTGCAGGAGCTTTTGGAGCAAGGATATATCAGGCCCAGCTCTTCACCGTGGAGTGCGCCGGTGTTATTTGTAAAGAAGAAGGACGGTAGTATGCGTCTGTGCATAGACTACCGAGAGTTGAACAAATTGACTGTCAAGAATAAGTATCTGATTCCTCGGATAGACGATCTCTTCGACCAGTTGGTGGGATCGGTGGTGTACTCCAAGTTGGACTTGAAGTCCGGGTATTATCAGTTGCGGATTTGTGACGAAGACATAGCCAAGACCGCGTTTGGTACGAGGTATGGTCATTTTGAGTTCTCGGTGATGCCGTTCGGGCTGACGAACGCGCCGTCCGTGTTCATGGACTTTATGAACCGAGTGTTTCGCGAATATTTGGACTGGTTCGTAGTCGTCTTTATCGATGACATATTGGTGTATTCCAAGTCGGAAGCTGAGCACGAGTCGCACTTGCGGACAGTGTTGCAAGTATTGAGAGAGAACCAGCTTTATGCGAAGTTCTCCAAGTGCGAGTTCTGGTTGGAGAAAGTGGCATTTCTAGGCCATGTGATTAGTGGGGATGGGGTGGCGGTAGATCCAACGAAAGTAGAAGCCATCAGAGAGTGGCCAGTTTTGAGGACCGTGGCAGAAGTCCGAAGTTTTCTTGGACTAGCCGGGTACTACCGAAGGTTTGTGGAAAACTTTTCGCGGAAAGCTCTACCCCTCACTTCACTAACTCGCAAGGATCAGAAATTTGTATGGACTCAAGTGTGCAACGAGGCGTTTGAAACCCTGAAGGAAAGGCTAATGACGACGCCGATCCTAAGTCTACCAAAGGGGACCGAAGGGTTCCAGATTTTCAGCGACGCATCCGGATGCGGTTTAGGGTGCGTGTTTGTGCAGCATGATAGTGTGATAGCTTTTGGGTCAAGGAAGCTGAAGCCTCATGAGAGAAATTACCCCGTCCATGATTTGGAGTTGGCGGCGGTAATTTTTGCTTTGAAGTTGTGGAGGCACTACATTTATGGTGCAAAGGTGGAGATCATCACGGACCACAAGAGTCTGAAGTATCTCTTAGATCTGAAGGACCTAAATATGCGCCAGCGTAGGTGGGTCGAGTTCCTTGGGGACTACAAGGTGGCGATTCAGTATACGCCAGGGAAAGCCAATGTGGTGGCAGATGCTTTGAGTAGGAAATACTCGGGGAAAGGAAATTGGATTGAAGCTCACGATGAGCGGTTAAGGCGGGACTGGGAGTCCCTTGGTTTGGAATGTGTGGCAAGAGGCGAGTCTAGCGTGGCTCGACTAAATTGGATTGAGATGCAGAGTGACTTATGCGGTCGTATTCGGGAAGCGACCCGTGTAGATGCGGAGTACCAACCTTTCGTGGAGGAAGCTCTAAAGGGCGAGGGTAGCGCCTGGGAGATGGTTGATGGGATTCTGAGGAAGGGCGGAAGGATTTGTGTACCGCAGTTCGGCAAGCTCCGCGAGGAGTTGATGTTTGAGGCCCACTTCACTAAGTACTCCATTCACCCGGGTAGTACAAATATGTACTTGGACTTGAAGAAGTCCTATTGGTGGCCTGGGATGAAGCGGGATGTAGCTTTGTATGTGAGTCGATGCCAAACTTGTGCCGTGGTGAAGGCCGAGTGTCAGAGGCTGGGCGGGTTCTTGAAGCCTCTTCCAATCCCCGAATGGAAATTTGATGACATCTCCATGGAATTTGTGCATGGGTTGCCTATATCGCAGCAGGGTAATGATGCCATTTGGGAGATTGTGGACCGCCTGACCAAAGTGGCACATTTCATCCCAAACCGGAAGGAGGACGGTGTGGAAAAGTTGGTGGAGTTGTACGTCCGCAATATTGTACGACTTTATGGGATTCTGAAGAGTATAGTCAGCGACCGGGATGAACGTTTCACGTCTAAGGATTGGCGGTTGGTGCAGAAGAGCTTGGGCACAAAACTTAAGTTTAGTACGGCCTTTCATCCTCAAACCGATGGGCAAACTGAGAGAACGAACCGTACTTTGGAAGATATGCTAAGGATGTGTACTCTCGACTTCGGCAAGAAGTGGGAGGATCACCTCTTCATGGTGGAGTTTGCGTATAACAATAGTTACCAAGCTAGTATCAAGATGGTGCCATACGAAGCTCTGTATGGGAGGCGGTGTCGAACACCGATGTCTTGGACAGAGGCGGGAGACACCAAGCTTTTGGGGAAAGAAGTGGTAGCCGACGCTAGTGAGCTAGTGCGGACCATCCAAGAGCACATGAAGGTAGCTCAAGATTGGCAGTCGAAGTATTTCAATGCTCGCCACAAGCATGTGGAATTTGCTGTGGGCGACTGAGTGTATCTTAAGATCAAGCCGTTCAAAGGCGTTTCGCGAATTCGCCAACTCAAGAAGCTGAGTCCGAGATTTTTGGGACCATTCAAGGTCATCGAGCGAGTGGGAGAGGCAGCGTACCGGTTGGCGTTGTCCACAGAGCTAAGTGGATTGCATGACGTTTTTCACGTCTCCGTCCTGAGGAAAGCGTTGTTAGAAGCCAGCATGGTGATTGAGCCAACGGCGGTGCCGATAGAGGAAGACTTGAGGATGCGAGTTCGTCCAATCGGGATAGAAGACTCAAAGGTTCGGAAATTGCGGAACAAGGAGGTCAGACTCGTAAAGGTCCGTTGGGACAACTGTAGTTGCGAGGAGCTCTCATGGGAGCGAGAGCAGGCCATGCTGGAGGAGTACCCCGAGCTTTTCTCCTCAGGTACTGTTTAGTTTTGTTTACCTTCCATGTTTTAAATTTCGGGACGAAATTCTTTTAAGGGGGAGAGATTTGTAACACCCCGAAACTCAAAAGAGGGACGGGTGATGTTTTAAGCCCAGTTTGGTTTTTGGAGCAGGTGTCACGGGCATGTCACGGGCGTGACACAGGCGTGTTCGGCCTCGGGTCGTGCGGTCGATGCTTTGGCGGTCGACGCTAGTCGAGTTGTAGAACACGGCCTAGGACACGGGCGTGTCCCAGGCCGTGTCACTCCAGGGATTCTGCAAGTGTGGTACACGGGCCCTGACACGGGCACAAACACGGGTGTGTCAAATTTGACATGGGCGTGTCTGATGCCGTGTCACAAGGCCGTGTACCTCTCTGACTGCGAAATGTTGGTCGCTTGCACACGGGGGGCGTGACACGGGTCCCGACACGGGCGTGTCGCAGGTGACACGGGGGTGTCGGAGGCCGTGTCAAAGTCCGTGTGCTAGTTTTTCAACTTGATCGAGACGGCGAGTGGGTAACACGGCCTGGCACACGGCCGTGTTGCAACCCATGTTCGGCCCAGTTTTTGTGATTTTAGGCCGAATCGTGGCCGTCCATTTCTTTGATTGAGATCCAACGACTGGGGGCTAGATCTGAGGGATTAAACTCGGGAATAGGGTTTGAAAACCTCACTTTTCTCCTATCTTTATCTCTCTTGATTCTAGAGAGAAGGGAGAGCAAGGAGGAGGAAGAAGGCCAAGATCCGGCCGCCGGCGAAGCTTCGGAGGTCCATTTCGCGAGCGGAGTTCAGATCCGCGAAGGTGGGAGCGTTGCGGTGGTTTTCAACCGAGCAAATCTTCTCCATGGCTAGGAAGAGGGGACGGAAGGTAACGACACTTCTCCTCTCGGTTTTTAGGATTTAGGATGCATGAATAGCATCCCCTTCCTTTCGTATTTTGAGCGCCGAATCTCTCAAATGAGAGGGATTCGTGTAGCCTAGGTTCAAGAGGAACCTCCGGGTTGAGTATGTTCATCCCGGCATGCTTTGCATTAGAGATCCGCTCCGTTAGCGGATTAGGCATTGTGGGTGAAGCCGTGGTCGTGACCGTTAGTCCGACCCGGTGATGTTGCATAGCGAGCTTCGGGGATTCGGTAGAAATCCGTTGCGGCAATATGCCGTTGTATGTATGTGTTTTCCCCCTTATATTTGAGTGAGTACTCGTGGTCGGAACCGGACAAAGTTAGCTCCGTTTTGTGCGGTAGATGATTTCCTTGGAGCACGGGAAAGACACAGTGCGAATGGTGATTGGGGTGGGGAAACCTTTGTTTGTGCTGTGCAAAGGCGCGGCTATGTCTCCGTGGTCGGCTGACTATCCCGTGACGCGGAAGTCATGTGGGGGAAGTGTCCCGGCGAGACTAGCCCCTTGTGTGGACTGACGAGAATGTCGAGCGGAGGACAAGCCCGGGCAATGTGGCCATGAGCGGGTGGGGTCCAACAAGGCTTCTTAGAATCGGTCAGTGTGAGACGGAACCCTGACGTGCGAAGTCAGAATGTGCGGGCAAGCCCCGGGGTATATGACCCTTGTGCGGGTGGGGCCTTTGCAAGGTTCCGTGTGACGGCGTATGTGTCATTAGGGACATGGTGGTTCCCTTGTGTTTGCGGCTTTAAGCCAATGGGGAAACGGAAGTACCCAGTGTTTGATGTTGTGCTAGATGCATACGAACTAGGGTGCCTTGGATGAAACCCGGGTTGAATTCATGCTGCATAGTAGGCCCTTTCACTTTATACAAAACATAGAGAACATGTATGCTGTATGAGACATCCAAGCCTGTTTTACCGCTTTATTATATATACTCTTTTGTTATACGAAGTGCTAACTTGCAGGTAGAGTGGTACCCCGGGGTTCGTTAGGGACGGCCGGGAGGAGATGTGTTTGTTACACAGTAGAGGTCAGCCTTTGCTGACCCACGTTACTTCATATCCTTATAGGGCAAGGATCGCATGCAGGAGCTAGCACGCCGGGCAAAAATCCCTAAGCCTCATGAAGTGTTGTTGTGCTTGACTATTTTCTTTTCCTTGTTTTGCTACTGTTGTTTGACTATGTCCGACTTGCATGCTGAGGTAGCCTAGGGGTGCTTGGCACTTTTATATTTGGACTTATATTATGTAAGGCCTTAAGGCCATTTGATACTCTTTTGTTAAGTGGATAACTTATGTCGGTTAATGTTCTGTTTCTGCTGTGTTTGTCTGGAGTTTTGAGATTGGGTAGTTTTCATATCATCTTTTAATTCTAAAGTTGTGGCGTCCGTATGTTGTGGGGCCCCGGTCGAACCCATATTATATGGTCTTTACAGGGGGGGGTGTTACACATGTTATCTACTTAGGAGCATCATGAAGTGCATATAATCAATTCAACATATGGCTTAACAACCACAAGTATTCCACTGTATAGATACAAATTTGGTTTATATGATTAGAAAGATAGAATAATAATAAATCAAGTTTCCATTTCTTCTACTAATGTTATGAAATATTTGTGACAAGAGTATATAAAGTGAATAGAGAACTACTTTTAAATTTCAAAGGTCAGAACACCAAATATCATTGTGTTATCTCCTTATCATAACTGTACAAGATACATAAATATTAGTTTGTTCGAGGTGTAATATAAAGTGTTAGATCCGGAAATTCTACTATAAGATAAGAGCTTAACCATGTGCCACTACATTTTTAACTCATAATTATATTAAAAGTAATGCCCCAAATTTCCTTAAAACAACAAGAAGTTGGTTAATGGAGGTTACCACTAGGAAGTATACCTAACATTGGCGGTAGCCAGCTAATTTTAATGGGCCAATGACTCTGGTCGGTATCGCACAGAGGTAGCATGTTATCATGCGATGGTAGCCGATGAAATAAGTCGACTTTTGCCTCTTGACAGTACAGCACTGAGGTAGCGGTAATGTCGACGGTTGCTTGCCACGTGTTAGACAAGGTTGAGGTAGTCTTGAGCGGCAGAGCAGTGCTGATTGGGCTAAGATGCCACCGCCTACGATACTGCACAATGGTAGCAAAGATACTGCACGGTGGTAGCTCTCTGATAAAGGCTTATAATGAGATTATTTTCTCATTTTCTCTCATTCTCTCTCTCTTGGATCTTGAGGAAGAAGAAGGGGGAGGCCAGGAGAATTAGGGAAAGGTGGATCCAACCCTGTTGTGAAGGCATTCTTTTGGTTGGGTTTGCGAGTCAAAGCCAGATCCGCGGAGAGGAATGTGTGGTGATTAGTTCTATCCAGATCAAGTGCATGATCATGAATCCTATGTGATCGACAAGGGTGATGACCTATCACCTTAAAAAAGTGAATCCCTAAATTTATATAAGTGAATGGAACCCCTCACAAAAGGGTGAAGAAAAGGGTGGTTTCCAATGGGTAGATCGTTGTGATCCAAGTAGAAATTTCATATAGAATACGAAATCGAATTACGTAATAGGCATGCTGTGTGAAGTCCATATTGATAGGTTGGTGTGTATTAGTGATGACTTATTTGCATTAGGGAGAATACTTCTTGGATAAACAATTAGTTTCCAGGCTTAGGGGGTGTGTAGGATGCTGCAGTGATAGTACTGAAGATTGTCTCTAGGAAAATATCCAAAGTGGTGAAAGAAACAATATTCTGTCCATTATCGCGTGGAAGTAATGTTATCACATATTGTAGCTCCCAATAAGAAATGTTTGAGTGGCCAATTTCTTGGAGACTTTTTGGCCAATTGATTGTGCTGAGAGACTTAAGAGCCCAACTAAGGTGGCTGTGAGAGACAGCTTGATTGTGTTTGTGAAGCTTGTGTCCACTAGACAAGGTGAGTTGCATTTGAAGATATTTAGCCTGGAGAGCCCAGTTGTTGTAGCCGTGAGAGCCAGTATTGTGATAATTATGAGCTGAGGTCCTGAGGATAGGGTGGGTGGCAATTGAAGTTGAGAGCCTTAAGTGCCTAGCTGTTAAGGCCAGAAGCGGCAAATGGGAAAGGGGAGGCTGACCCGCATGTTGGTTATTGTATCCACAATGTACCTGATTTGAAGAAGCCCCTGAACAAGCTAAGTGGAATAGATAATATATTTGATGATTTTCTATCAAGTTGTGCTTGCAGCTATTCCATGCTAAGTACACGGCAATGTCAGGGTGCAGTGGGTCAATATACACGGGTCTGCGCAACGTAATCCCTCGTTGAGCAGATCAGTGTGTTGACTCATGTGTGCTCTCTCTATTGGAGTGTACTTATTTTCAAATACAGGGTCGAGATAGATCAAGAGCAAAAGAGGAGCAAAGATGGGTCAAAGACTAAGTTCAGAGGAAGGAAGAAGAAATCATCTAAGTCAAAATCGACGGGAATCAGTAAGTGATTCTCGCCGATTCGACGGGAATCACTAGTGATTCTCACCGAATCGTCGAGAATCACTCGCCGATTCCCGCCGACTTCATCTGGCTGACTGTCCTCTTTCAAGACTTATGCTAAGGCAGAATCGACGACTGATTCTCGCCGATTCGTCGAGAATGATCTTGATTCCCGCCGATTCGTCGAGAATGGTCTTGATTCTCGCCGATTTAATCCGGATGATAAGTATTTCAACTAGAATTCTGCCAAGGCAAATTCGACGGGAATCATGAGTGATTCCCGCCGACTTCGTAGAGAATCATCAATGATTCTCGCCGAATTTGCCTTAGGCAAATTCGCTCTGTTCGTTTGACCGAAACAAGATGTTGTGCGCTATTTTGACCGGGCCTGGGGTTTCTTCTTGAAGGACCCACAACGGTCATTTAGGGTTGTTCTACAGTATATATTCTCGCTTATTTCGAACTTGAACAAAAATCTTTCACGAGTAATCAAAGCCGCCGAGCGTAACCTAGCCGATCGCAAAACTCCTTCCATCGCCGTCGCCGCTCGCAAATTGTCGCCGCCGCAGATCTTAGATCTTCTTTGATCTCCCGACAATAGAACTGAGGCAAAGTATAGCGTCTCACGCTTCTCTCTCGAGATCCCTTGTCTCTCGATTTGTTGAACGAAGTTAGCTCTTCATTCTGAATCGATTGAGACGACGGATCCGATTGAGATCGTTTGTAGACCTTGCTTGCTTCGTCAAGAAGTTTGGATCTACAAAGCATTGCCGCCGTATTCACTTGCCGCCGCCGATCTTGTCAGGACCCTCTCCAAGAGAGTGCTCCAGTCGTCGACTCTTCGTCTTCATCAAGAACGCTTCAACGAACGAAGAGGGAAATCGGGTTCTCCACAAGTGTAGTTTGTATTTCTTGTACATTCTATTTTTGTTTTGTTGTAAAGGAATAGTGATTCGTAGTTATAAGGGTTGGGTGCAACCCGTGGTAGAGTAGTGACTCCTTCGGTTGGAAGGGTGCCTTCCGTAGTGTGAGGATTGGATTTCAATCCATTTTTTGAAGTGACCGAGTCATCCCTTGGTGGGAGATAGGTCGAAGGGGGAGAGTGGACGTACCCAAATCGGGGAACCACTATAATTGCTTGTGTGCTTTTCTGTGTTGTGTTTATTATTTGTGCAGGTTATTTAAATTCTGTAAAAGACTGCACGAGACCTATTCCCCCCCCATAGGTGTACTTAGTTGACACTAGATACTTTCAAGTGGTATCAGAGGGAGGTTACTCGTCAATAAGGTTAACACCTTGAGTTAGATCCCGTGTGTAGTGTCAAGAAGAAAGAAGATATCTGAAATGGAAGGACTCAAGTATTCAGAGAAGATCCTTGTGTGCACTAAGCTGAACTTTCCCATCTGGAAGGAATAGATCAGGTACTACATGGAAGCAGTCGACCCCCGACTCTTCATGATAGTGGAGGAGGGACTTTATATCGCCACTAAGTCCTCCACCATTAATCCAACCAAGAAAGTGCCCAAGAAACTTTCTGAAATGGATAAGGATGAGATGGTGCTTGTTGGACTTGACAAGAAAGCTCAGAATATTCTGGTAAGCGTCGTTGATGATTCCATGATGCAGGTTTTCTGCAACTGCAGGACTGCCAAGGACATATGGCACTGCCTGATCATCCTGATGGAAGGCACTGATGAAGTAAGGGATGATCGAAGATCCCTTCGGAACCAGAAGTACGAGGACTTCAGGCAACGTCCCAAGGAAGAAATCGGAGTGACATTCGAGAACTTCCTGAAGATCGTCAATGCCCTGAAGGGCTATGGCAGAGTGTTCATCGACAGTGAACTAAATGACAAATTCCTTAGATCCCTTACTAAGGAATGTGACACCAAGATCTACGCCATCAAAGAATTTGGCAAGTTGGCTGAAACTGATCCCCAGATTCTGTTTGGGAAAATTCTGTCCTATGAGCTTCAGCTGAATACTAGAAAAGCTGAAGAAGAAGTCGACAAAGCCGCTGCCAGAGAGAATACTGTGGCCCTGAAAGCCAATCACACAAGGAAAGGCAAGGGTGTTGCCTCGTCCCGTTCTCGGAAAAAGGATGAGGAAGAAGACTCTGAGCCATGCTATTCCAGCTCAGAGCTATATTAAGGAGACTTCTCCCTCATCACTCGGGAGTTCAAGAAGTTCCTCAAGTTGAGGAATCAAAGAAAGAGAGACGGCTCCTCCTCCAGACATTCGAGGAAGAATTATTCCTCTGACAGGTATGAATCCAAACCGAACAAACATCGCTCTGATGACATTATTTGCTTTGGATGCAATAAGCCAGGCCACGTCGTCGCTGACTGCCACCAAAGCAAGAGAGATAAGGGGAAGGGAGAGGAGAACAGGTCCTCTAAAGATAAGAAGAAGGAGAGGAGCTATATAGCAAAAAAGCCAAAGACACTGAGTGAATCTGATTCGTCAGACTCTAGTGATGATGAGGAAGCATACTTTGGGCTAATGGGTCGCTCTGACTCAGAAGGAGACTGCCCCCCATTTACTGGGATGGTAAAAGATCATACCCCCCTCTCTGACTCTTACTCTTAGTCTTCTGATGATGATCTCGAGGACAGCCCATCTACCCGTGAAGTTGAGCTCCACGAAAAGTATGAGCTTCTGCTCAATACCTTTGAGGAATGCCGTAAGAGGTTGAGGGCTCAGAAAAAAGAAGTCAAATTCCTTAAGGCTGAAGTGTGTCTCTAAGAGAAGAGATAGCTAGCTTGATCTCTCTCCGACAGGAACACCTGGTCCTGACTTCTGAGCACTCAGAGTCTCTAAGGCTCCTTGACCTAAAATAGGAAGAAATCAACAAGTTGGAAGAACAGCTTGCGGCAGAAAGGAAGATTGTCAAAAGCTTCTCCATGCTCAAGACCATTCTTCCTCTGGTTGATGAATTCTCTGCTCAGGCTAAGGGGGCTGGCTTAGGGCATGTGGGTGTGCCTGGTAAATCATCCAGGAGAAACAGAAAGCAGAGGAAAAATAAGGCTGCTAAGAAGGCCTCTGCTGTAGAAAAGGGAAAGGCTCCACTCGATCCTGTTGTATTCAAAAAGCCTAGCTTTCCTTGCAATGAGCAGGACTTTGAGTCAACCTATGGACACTTCTTCCGGCCCTCGGTTGAAAAGCCTAAGAGCCGGTATGATGGTTGGACCTTCCCCCGAAACTACGGTGAGAGTGTATTATAGGCACCTTATGAGGAAATCACAGTGGAGAATTATGTCCACTTCTCTAGCGGCCATAATAATAACCAGGCACCAAAAGCAAAGCCTGTTATACTGAAGGAACAGGAGGTGAAGAAATCATGTGACTGCTGTCATCATGACGCCTCCACCTCCAGATCCAAGGCCCCGGCTAGACCCACCATTCCAAGGGTGAAGCAGGAGCCTAGGAAAAGGTACAACAGATTTGACTGTTAGTGCTGTGGCAAAGTTGGTCACTTTGCCATAGATTGTTGGCACAATCCTTCTGTGCTAAGGGCAAGGGTATGTCCACATCCTTTGGCTAGAGATAGTCTTCCTGACAGAAATCCTGTAGGAAGGCATGTTGTTTTTTATGCTGACAAGAACCTAGGACCCAATACCTATTGGGTTCCTAAGGTAAGGTAATTCTCTTTTGCAGGATAGTCTAGGTACCCATGAACATGATGGGACCTAGACAAGAGATGTTCCAGGCTTGCCATGGAACAAGATTATGGGAAAAGAGATAACGCTAACTACGGTGCAAGGCTTGAACAGCTAAGTCTCGATGAGACTGCAAAAGGTGCAACTCCCAAGTACGTCAAGGTTTCCACCTCAACGTCAACTGGAGAAGTTGAAGATCAGGATGGGGAGAATCTCCCAGAAGAAGGAGAAGCCCGAGAAGCTGTCAGAGCTCCAGATGACAGACTCCTTGAGCTCCGACACGTGAGGGATAATCCCAGAGATCAGATCATAGGAGATCCTCGTGACGGTGTCAGAACTCGGAGAGGTACAATTAATGATATTTTGCACCTTAGTTGTCTGTCACAGGTTGAGTTAAAGAAGTTCGATGAAGCTAACAATGATGCGTCATGGATATTGGCCATGCAAGATGAACTGCATTAATTCGAACGATGCAACGTCTGGACGCTTGTTCCCAGACCAAAGAACCAAAATGTGATCGACACCAAGTGGATCTTCAGAAACAAATTGGATGAACACGGTGTCATCATAAAGAACAAGGCCATGCTGGTGGATCAAGGTTATAGATAGGAGGAGGGGATTGACTTTGACCAAACCTTTGCACCTGTTGCAAGGCTCGAGGCGATCAAGTTGTTCCTGGCGTATGCTTCTCACAAAGGATTCACTGTCTATCAGATGGATGTGAAATCTGCGTTCGTAAATGGAAATTTGAAAGAGGAAGTATATGTCGCACAACCCCAAGGTTTTGTTAATCCTACATTCCCTAATCATGTTTATTTTCTTAATAAAGCATTATATGGCTTAAAACAAGCTCTTCGAGCTTGGTATGAGACTCTGTCTAGTTTTCTTCTTGAGAACAAGTTCTCGAGAGGAAAAATAGATAAGACATTGTTTCTTAGGGAAGTCAAAGGCAAGATCTTGCTTGTGCAAATCTATGTCGATGACATAATATTCGGCTCAACAGACAACAATTTTTGCAAAAAGTATTCTAAACTTATGCAAGGAAAGTTTGAATTGAGCAGCATGGGAGAGCTAAAGTATTTCTGGGGACTTCAAGTGAAACAGTCTGAGGATGGAATTTTCATCTCTCAGACGAAGTTCACAAATGAACTCCTCAAGAAATTCGGAATGGAGAATGCAACCTCTATGAGGACTCTAATGGGATCCACTGTGTCTCTAGACAAGGATGAGAAAGGGAAACCTTTTGACGAAACTAAATACAGAAGCATAATTAGATAACTGCTCTACCTTACTGCTAGTAGACCGGATATTATGTTTTTCACATGCGTTTGTGCCAAGTATAAGGTGAACACTAAGGAATCTCATTATGTCGCTGCAAAGCGAATTCTTAGATACCTTAAAGGTACACCAAATCTTGGCTTGTGGTACCCAAGAAACAATGATGTCGAGCTGATAGGCTTTTCAGATGCTGACTTTGCAGGAAGCAGGGATGATAGGAAAAGCACTTCCGGGACGTTCCAATTCCTCGGTAGAAGGCTTATTTCATGGAACAGTAAAAAGCAGAATTGTGTCGCAACCTCTACGGCTGAATCTGAGTACATCTCAACAGGCAGCTGTTGCGCACAACTTCTATGGATCAGAAATCAGCTCAAATATTATGACTTGCAGTTCAGCGAAGTTCCGATGTATTGCGACACCTCGAGCGCAATAGCAATTGCGAACAATCCTGTGTCGCACAGCAGAACAAAGCATATTGAAGTGCGCTATCACTTCATTCGGGAGCATGTGGAGAACAAAGATACATCTCTCTACTATGTCCCCACGGATAAGCAGGTTACAGATATCTTCACGAAGCCCCTAGACGAGGCCAAGTTCAGTCTCTTCAAAACTAAACTCGGCATGCTGAACTATGAAGAGTGAAGACTATAAGGCTCAAGGCTCTTGGATCAAGGGGGAGCATCAGCAAGGAACTCAAGCTCGAGCACAGATGCAAGAGCTGAGGGGGAGCATGTAGCTCCAGGTGAAGTTCCAAATTTGCAGAAGCTGAAAAGGGGGAGATTACACTCTCGGCTAAGGCTAAGGTGGCTGCCAACGTTAAGTATGCTTTCCGGAGAAAATGGTAATGAATTCAACACTCAACTGAATTCTTTGTTTATTATTTTCATTCTCATATGTCCTATTCACCTTAGCTTATAGGGTTTAGGCTTCTTCAAATAGGGGGAGATTGTTGGGTATTGTATCCACAATGTACCTGATTTGAAGAAGCCCCTGAACAAGCTAAGTTGAATACATAATGTGTTAGATGATTTTCTATCAAGTTATGCTTGCAGCTATTCCATGCTAAGTACACACCAATGTCAGGGTGCAGTGGGTCAATATACACGGTTCTGCGTAACGTAATACCTCGTTCAGCACATAAGTGTGTTGACTCATGTGTGCTCTCTCTATTGTAGTGTACTTATTTTCAAGTACAGGGTCGAGATAGATCAAGAGCAAAAGAAGAGCAAAGATGGGTCAAAGACCAAGTTCAGAGGAAGGAAGAAGAAATCTTCTAAGTCAAAATCGACGGGAATCACTAAGTGATTCTCGCCGATTCGACGGGAATCACTAGTGATTCTCGCCGAATCATCGCGAATAACTCGCCGATTCCCGCCGACTTTATCCGGCTGACTTTCCTCCTTCAAGACTTATGCTAAGGCAGAATCGACGACTGATTCTCGCCGATTGGTCGAGAATGATCTTGATTCCCTCCGATTGGTCGAGAATGGTCTTGATTCTCGCCGATTTCCTCCGGATGACAAGTATTTCAACTGGAATTCTGCCAAGTCAAATTCGACGGGAATCATGAGTGATTCCCGCCGACTTCGTCGAGAATCATCAATGATTCTCACCAAATTTGCCTTAGGCAAATTCGCTCTGTTCGCTGGAACGAAACAAGATGCTATGCGCTGTTTTGACCGGGCCTAGGGTTTCTTATTATAGGCCCCACAACGGTCATTTAGGGTTGTTCTACAGTATATATACTCGCTAATTTCCAACTTGAACAGAAATCTTTCACGAGAAATCAAAGCCGCCGAGCGTAACCTAGCCGATCGCGGAACTCCTTCCGTCGACGTCGCCGCTCGCAAGTTGTCGTCGCCGCAGATCTTAGATCTTCTTTGATCTCCCGACGACAGAACCGAGGCAAAATAAAGCATCTCACGCTTCTCTCTCGAGATCCCTTGTCTCTCGATTTGTTTAACAAAGTTATCAATTCATTCCGAATCGATTGAGACGACCGATCCGATTGAGATCGTTGGTAGTCCTTGCTTACTTCGTCAAGAAGTTTGGATCTACAAAGCATCGCCGCCGCATTCACTTTCCACTGCTGATCTTGTCAGGACCCTCTCCAAGAGAGTGCTCCGGTCGTGGACTCTTCGTCTTCATCAAGAACGCTTCAATGAACGAAGAGGGACATCGGGTTCTCCACAAGTGTAGTATGTATTTCTTGTACATTTTATTTTCGTTTTGTTGTAAAGGAATAGTGATTCCTAGTTGTAAGGGTTGGGTGCAACCCGTGGTGGAGGAGTAGTGACTCCTTCGGTTGGAAGGGTGCCTTCCGTAGTGTGAGGATTGGATTTCAATCCGTTTGGTGAAGTGACTGAGTCTTCACTTGGTGGGAGATAGGTCGAAGGGCGAGAGTGGATGTACAAAAATTGGGGAACCACTATAATTGCTTGTGTGCTTTTCTGTGTTGTGTTTGTTATTTGTGCAGGTTATTTAAATGGGAAAGGGGAGGCTGACCCGCGTCTTGTCGTTAACCTTGATTACTTTGGCTGTCGGCATTTGCATGGTGATTTGAGTAATAGGAAAGTGTAAATCTATACCTGCATTATGTTGTTCAGACTATATTGCTTAGAGTAATTGGCTTTCGTCATTACCATAATGAGAGTCATAGGGAAAGAGACAGAAAGACTAGAATGCTCAAGTTTAGACCATAAAGTCTGTGACTGTGGATGATGGTGGGAACCTGGGTTATCCAGTACATCGATAATATGCCCTAATTGCACGGGGTGTGTGGTTAATCGTGCCTATGTCTGTGGAAAATAAAGTTTAAATGCACAGTTGCGAAAAGAAATTTATAATGTTCTTTATAGGGAAGGAGAACCGCCACCCCGAGTGAGGGGCAGGGTCATTATAATTCTGTCAGCTAATGCTGATCGTTGCTTTATTTTTCCACATTTCGGTGGGATGTGCTTATGCAGGTGCTGGAGAGCCAAGTGAAAAGTAGCGGGCTGAAATCCCTTATATTGCGTTTGGCAGGCCCTCCAAGACCCATAGGCGAACGTTTATGATTTTCATGTGTGGACGGCCTGTGTCCTGATGTATGGAAGATATATTTGTAAAGAAGACAGTTGTATGGCCTTAAGGACAAAAACTTTTGTGTATTAATGTCCTTCTTATATTTTGGTAGTGCACATTCCTTGTATTTAGGTTCTAAAACTTGTAACATCCCCGTCTGTAATATAGCATATAACAGAAGGTCTAGTCGAGGACCGAAGCCATATACTACGGACAGTCAAAGAAGTTACTAATTGAAATCATCATGCAAACACGTGCATCCTATCACAGAGTGCATTTTAGCGGAAGTAACTTTAAAGGTTAACAGAACCCAACCATCTGAATGTCCACTAACATAAATGTAGGAATGAATAGACAAATACACAAATATTCTTGGCCTTAAGGCCATATATTATTCAACTCAAATTAAAATGTCTTGCATACATCGGCACGTTGGCCAGCCACACATGAATAATAAAATAAGCAGGTAATTCACTTTAGCCTTCAAAGGCCAGCTTTGCAATCCGACGCTCTAGACCGATATATCCCGCTTGGCTCATCTGAACCTACATGAAACATTCCACCACAAGGTGATAAATTATAGCAACAGTCAGCATTTGCTGGCCAAATTATAATGAACCCACCCCTCACCCGGGGTGGTTATGCTCATTCTTTGCAGGCATTAGTATAATCATATACTGGAAATCAAAATGTGTAACTTAACCATCATTCGCCAGATACATTAGCGCAAATGTCCAACGACCCGTTCTCTTAGGGCACATTTTTGGTGCACAGGACCAAAAGGGTCGCACCACCATTCTCTGTGATGGTCAATAATGTTTGAGCTTTCAGTCTCACAAGGGCCAAGGTCAGATACAATGCCCTAGTGCTATGACAAGTCATGTGATTTACACATTGACCACTCCAAGTCGACAAGCATAGGGGAGGCTACAGTTCAGCCACATCCCGTGCTCAAATCGTCTGGCTCGCAACCCTGACACGGGTCAGCATCCCCTTTAACTTTTCTACATGATCCATAACTCTGTAAAGATCCTAGGCTAGCACTCATGGCTACCAAAGATGAGCAACTTAAGCTCACTCTCCGTAAAATTGCCCCCTAGGACTTCGAGAGATAACAACACACGGCGCCCGGTCTCACAATACAGGCCTCACAAAATAGCACATGGGTCTCACATAGGCAGGCGTAATAAAACAACCACAAGGTTTCCAATAAATAGGCCTCAACAAACAACACAACGCACACTGGGAGCAATCGTTGACGGTAGCGCTACAGTGGAGCGTTATGGGGAAAGACTATAGATTCTTCCCCTAAATCAGGTGTTTTCCAGGAGTCTACATCCAGTACTCTCAACGCAGCCTTCTACACACCCCACAACTCCGAAATCTACGTGATAACTACATAGTCTTCTCCGGCATATAAAACATACAAACATCAGCAATCCAGTCCAACCTGTCCGGATGGGATTCACACAGCATGCTTATTCCGTACTTTTATTCCAGATCTAAATTCAAAAATAATGGGGATGCACAGATCTACCCGCTGGGAAAAACACTTCCACGTGTTTGTAGAGTGTCTACCCTCTAATTCCAAAAGAAATGACTTCACATGTCCAAGGAAAAGGGTCGTTACCCTAGAAGTCTTTTTCGGCGCCATGGAAGAGTTTTTAACCAAATAAACACGAACGATATGGCTTTGCCTCCGTAAATTCAAACTTGTGTTGCGAATCCGAGCTCTGAATCTCAAACGGTGGGGAGATCTTCCCTCTCCGACGCTGCTTCTCCTCCTCCAAACGTCCAGCCCAAGGTTCTCAACTCCAAAAGAATGAAGTGAGAACGGGCAAACCAATACTATAAATAGAGCTACCACCATACGGTAACTATTTACCGTTGCGCAGTACCGCCAATCAATGCCTCGATTTGCATTCCACTGCTCAGGCCCTCAAACCACAAGCCAAAACATGGCCATCGCGTTATAACTTCGATGTCGTCGCGCTATAGAAAGCTAATGCTTCACAATAGCTAACGATAGTTATGACATGACCACTTCAACTACCATCGCGCGGTAGTTACTACTGCCGCATGGTAGAAACCCGAGAGATTCGATAAAGAAATTTCCAAGCTACCTCTTGCGGTATCTCTACATCTAGGCGATAGCTTCCTGAGAACTCGACCAAATAAATTACTAATGTCGCGCGATAAGAACCTACCGACGTGTGGTAGTCTATGCAATGAGTCATCTCGCCTCACTCAACGCTCTCGACGCCTGACGCTACGGCCACACAATATCATTCTACCATCGTGCGGTAACCAAAGCGTTGAGTAAACTCGCCGTACTCGATGCCTGATGCTACTGCGGCGCAGTATTGGCCTACCGCCGCGCGGTACCCTCTCTTCCTGCCTACAAAAATTTGGGGTGTTACAATCTTCGCTACTTAAACAATTTCGTCCCGAAATTACATATTATGGGAAAAGAAAGAGTATCAATACTACGAAAATATACCTCACACGAAAAGCTCGGGGAACTCCCCCTTCATGGTTTGTTCCAGCTCCCATGATAGCTCCTCTCGGCCATAGTTGTCGCAAAGGACCTTGACCATCCCGATAGACTTATTTCGAAGGTTCTTGACTTTCGAGTCTTCAATAAGAATAGGCTTGACATTCGTTGTCAACCCACCATGAATCGGTACCTGATCAACCGCAACCACCTACGTATGCTCTCACACTGTCTTCTGCAACACAGATATGTGTAATATGTCATGCAGGCCGCTAAGCTCTATTGAAAGCTCAAATCTATAAGCGGCATCACCAACGCGCTCCAAAACCTCAAACGGCCCATGGTATCTCAAACTTAGCTTTTTAGCTGACGAATCCTCGACATACCCTCAAAGGTTGGATCTTAAGGTAAACCCAAATGCCCACGTCAAACTCAAAGTTTTTGTGCTTGGCGTTATAATATTTAGCCTCTCTATCCCACGCGATGAACATCTGCTCATTGATTGTCCGAACAATAAAAAGTTTCATCCTCAATATCCTTTCGCTTATACAACTTTAACTCGCCTGTCTCCAACCATGAAAACGGAGTACGACACTTTCTACCATATAGAGCCTAAAAGGGAGCCATTTGAATACTGGTTTGGTAGCTATTGTTGTAAGTGAGTTCGATCATATACAAGTGAACCTCCCACTTTTTCGGAAATCTAGTACGCACATATGAATCATGTCCTCCATCATCCTGTTTACCCTCTTGGTCTGACTATCCGTCTACGAATGAAAAGCCAAACTGAACATCACTTTGGTACCTGACAGTTGATCTACCAGCCTCCAGTCATTAGACATAAAGAGCCCTTCTTGGTCACTCACGATGCCATAGGGCACACCATGCAGTCGTATAATATTATCCACATATAATTTTTCCAGTTTTTCAACTAAATCATTCTTCCTATTCGGGATTAAGTGTGACACTTTCGTCAAACGATCGACAATCACCCAGATGCCATCATTTCCCTTCTATGATTTCAGCAAACCATGCACGAAATCCATGGATATATTGTCGAACTTCCATTCCGGTATAGGCAAAGACTTCAAAAATCCACCAAGCTTGTGATATTCAGCCTTCACCAAGGCACAAGTCTGACATTTTGCTACATATAATGCTATGTCGTTCTTTAGTGCTGGTCACCAGAATAGCTTTTTCATGTCTTTTTACATCTTCGTACTCCCTGGATGAATCGAGTAGTTGGTATAATGAGCATCACACATTAATTATTCCCGTATTTTACCAACCTTTGGGATGCACAAATGGCTGTCTTTCCACAACAACCCATTATCAACCTTAAACTGCGCATTTCACCCTTCTAAAGACTTAGCCCTATAACATTTCTTGTTGTCATCCAAATACAAAGGCTGATGAATCCGGCCAGCGAGTTTATATTGTACCTCTATCCAATACAAACGTACTTCAGCACCAGACCTCCTATTAAAACAAGAGATCTTCTAGGCCTCCAAGTCTCGAATGAGACGTTCGTCATGCATTAGTAACCAGTTAGCCTGCGCAGGAGCCCTGTGACTTAACGCATCTACAACTGCATTACCCTTTCCAGGTACATAATGTATCTTGAAGGTGTAGTCCCCAAGGAACTCCATCCACCTTCGATGATGCATATTTAGGTCCTTCTAATCCAATAGATACAACAAGCTCTTATGATCTGTGTAAATGTCGACCTTCATGACGTACATGCTGTGCCTCTAAAGCTTAACCACAAATATTGTGTCCTACAACTCCAAGCCATGGACCGAATAATTCCTCCCATGCACCTTTAACTGGCATGAACCATAAGCTATTACTCTCCCACGTTGTATAAAATACAGCCTAAGATACTGCCTGAAGCATCACTGTGGATCTCAAAGCCTTCTGTCCCACTTGGCGTGCACAGAATAAGCACCGTGGTCAGACATCTTTTCAGTTATTCGAAAGGTTATGCGCACATTGGCGACCAAACAAACTTCTGATCCTTCCTTATCAGGGTCATGAGGGGTGAAGCTATCCACGAAAAGTTCTCCAAGAAGTGCCTGTAGTAGCCGGCAAGTCCCAAAAAACTCCGAACATCCGTCACATAAGACAGCATAGGCCACTCCCGTATTAAAACAACATTTTCCAGATTCACCGCGATACCCTCACCACTGACAATATGACCAAGGAATGCCATAGAAGATAGCCAAAACTCACACTAAGAGAATTTGTCGTATAGCTGATTGCACCTCAAAGTCTCCAAAATATTGCGCAAACGCTTCGCATGATCAAACTCAATTGGGAGTACACCAAGATATCATCGATGAACACTATCATGAATTGATTTAAAAACTCCTTGAACTCCCTATTCATTATGTCCACAAAAATGGATAGCCCATTAGTTAGCCCGAAAGGTATGATAGTTAACTCATAATGCCCATAGCGCATATTGAACACCGTCTTCGGAATATCACTTTCCCTGATTCTCACCTGATAATATCAATATTTCAAGTCTAGCTTCAAATACACAGTTGACCCAACTAGCAGGTCGAAAAGATCATCGATCCTCAGAATTGGGTACTTGATCTTATCTATTAGCTTATTCAATTCCCGATAATCGATACACAGTCGCATACTTCCATCCTTCTTCTTCACAAAGAGGACCATGACGCTCCAAGGTGACAAACTTGGATGCACAAGCCCCTGCTCTATCAATTCTTGATGTTGTATCTTCAATTCCGCCATCTCTCTCGGTATTAAGCGGTAAGGAAACCGTGACACCGGCTTAGCACCTGGCAACAACTAAATGGTGAACACGATCTCTCTCTGAGGTGGATCTCTAGGGATATTTTAAGGGAAATCATCGGCAAACTCCGACACCACTGGATACTAACCAAGCCAGGCTTGGGATTCTTTGCCTCTAGAATTATGAAGAACAACTCTGCACCCTGATAAGTCAATATTTATAGTTATTTTAATATAGGTTTTATGTAATAAATATTTATGTTTTTTATTTAGTTTTTATTAATATTTGTATTTATTCCTTTCTTTTCTTATTTTAGTTTAATCTGGGCTGTCAATATTAATTTGGAGCAAGCAGGACAAATCAGGAGAAGAAAATGAAGAAATTTGGAAAAATCACATTTATACGCCCCGGTCTCGGGCTTGACCCTAAGGTCACGGGCGTGACCCTAAGGTCACGGGCGTGACCCTAAGGTCACGGGGTGACCCTAAGGTCACAGGCGTGACCCTACGGTCACGGGCGTGACCCTAAGGTCATGTGTATGACCCTAAGGTCACGGGCATGACAGGTAGCGGTTACCCATAAAGAGGCTCCAGATGGGTATGACACATCAGATTAAAATTACAAGCCCATGTCATTGGCGTGACCATAAGGTCACGAGCATGAAAAGTAGGCAGTACCCCTCCAGGAGCGCTAGAATTCAATACCACGACGGATTAAAGTTACAAGCCTCAGACATAGGCGTGACCTTTGGGTCACGGGCAAGACTTCTAGGCGGGACATTCAAGCGTGTCGAGCATTATGAAGCCAGTTTTAGATCCAGACAGTTTTATGATTACACGCCCTAGTCACGGGCGTGAACTAAGGGCATGACTTCTCCAACTACCATATTTTATTTCCCGCCATTTCCAGTTCCCGCCGTCTCCAGTAACAGTTCAGACTAGCCCTAGATCACGGACGTGACCTAGGGGCGTCACCCGCAGAATGGCAAATTTTGGAAGTTTTTCCCAACATTCTCGGGCTTTCTAGAGGATGGTTTTGCACCTTACATGCCCCATAGTCACGGGCATGACCAAGGGGCGTGACTCTCTAGAAAATTTCCAATAAATTCAAGATTGAGCTAGGAATCACCAAGGAGTCATCTATGAACCAACTAGGAGTAGTTTTAGTAGCTTATTTTCCTGTTTTCGTGAATTTCCTTTTGTACATTCAAATTCTTAGAATAGCTTTGCTTCTATTTTAATTCAAGAATTTCGTTTCATAGTAATTATGTCTCTCTTTATCCTTTTTATGTATTTCTTTTATAATGTCGAGTAGCTAATTTCATTAGCACTTGATCATGACAAGCTTTTAAATAAAATAAATTTCTTCTTTCTTGCCAAGCTTTCTATTATTTCCGCTTCAATCTATATTTGATTTAGATTTTAAATCTGTATCTTAGATTTACCGAGAGGTTGTGGATACTAGTAGATCACTCAAAGGTATAAGGATTTTCATGTACTCCTCGAGAGAGGATGACATGAATCTTCCGGATTGGAGTCATATCCAATAGTGGCGTTCACTACTTTATGTAAGCATGGGGGTTTCGATTGGCCGAAGGGTCCTATTCGATCAACCTAAGTATAGTCGAGAGCGTATTCTCGAGAGAGGTGCTTCTGTATTTTGGGAACCTCCACGGTCGAAGTAGGTAATTTAGAAATTTGCATTTTATGAAAGTTTATTTTATTTTAAAGGGAGTCTTTATCAAGTGCTATCCTTTAGTCCTTTGTCTTCATTAAGTTTTTGATAATCTTATTTATTTACCGATAAAATAATATTAATTTGTGTGAGTAGGAGTAGTCAATAGGCTCCTAGTCTAATACGACACTTGATCCACTACTCTAGAATAATAGGTACACTTGCCTTATTTATTTAGAATCGCGCTCAAGCGTGAATTTTAACCATCACACCATCATGAACTATCTTAACTACTTGAAGAGCAGACATCAGCGTCTTGCTCAATCTCTTCAGACCAGAGAAAGTAGTTTCTTTTCTTGTATTCAACCCCAGTTTAACAAACTTTGAACTACAATCAATGAATAAAGATTTCTCTAAGGGCCAATCAAAGCCAAAGATCACGTCAAACTCTACGGTTGTAGAGATACTTCCAAGTCAAAAGTTTTACTTCCGATCAGTACTTTAACGCGACAGACTCTATCCGCGCACATAGAACACCCATTAGGTAGCAGTACATCCAATCCTTCTTTAGCCACATAAGATGGCATACTGATACGTGACACGAAGTTCCATAAAAGGAAAGAGTGTGGATCTCCTATACCAAATAGTGTTCGAGCCAGATAGTCCATAACCATGACAAAGCTTATAACACAATAGTCATATGATCGAAGCATAAGACGAAAGGTATGCAAAGAATTACAGCTAAAATATAACACATACCTGTCACCACATCGTCTTTCTTGATGGCCTCCTACTGGACAAGATTGTAGACTCTATGTTAGACTGGAGCTTGATGGTATACAGTTTACTGCACCGTCTTCCCTTTATCCATATACGATGTTCCTGCCTTCTTCTCTGATTTTCCACTCCAATAGTTGCGGGCTATATGCCCCGGTTTGCCACAGTTATAACATAGATTTAGGCCGCCTCACCAAGAAGATGCTCCAGTAGTAATCGATGAAGTAGTCTGTCCATAAGTTTTGTGTTTCTTGTTCCACTTTCAATACCCAGATTTCGACGAACTTGGAACTTTAAAGTCTGACCTCTTTACCGCCGAGTCCTTATTACCTTGAACTCTCTTCAGTCCTTATTACCTTGAACTCTCTTCAGATCCTTCTCCGGATTGGAGTCACATCAGATCGTCATGCAGTCCTTCATAGAACCGGTTAGTCTTGCACTCCTCATAATTAAAATTAGAGCCAGCAAAACGCCCCAATCTCATAAACTCATCAAGGTAGTCGTCCATACTACTGTCACCCTAAGTCAGACTCTAGAACTAATTCTCCATAGCTATTTTCTACACTGAAGGATGAATCGTGCTAGAAATAATCTTGAGAACTCCTCCATAAAGATATCAGAAAGATGCCTCCAAACGAAGTGATGAATCTCTAACTCCACCCACCATAACCTTGCTTCACTAACCCGAAAGAAAGTGGCTATCATAACCTTTTGCCACTCCTCTGTCTATATTGCGGCCATGACTCTCTTAACTCTGGAAAGCTAGTCCTTAGCTTTCCTTGGGGTCTCAGTCCCCAAAAACACTAGTGGACAAAACCTCATCACGTGCTTTAGCTTTTTCTAAGTTTCTTTCCGCTACACTATGGGTTCTGTCTCTACTTGATCTGCCACTTTAGTTTTTGCAATGCCAAGTGGTACATGACCTAATCAAGGTGCAGGAGGTTGCACCTGCTTCCTTGGTTGGGCATTGATCATAGCAAACACTGCTTTAACTACCATTCAGATGTTTTCTGCAGAAGGAGGGGTCGCAAGCGCGTCATTGGGCGCACTACTCTCCGTAGAGTGCTGACGTTGTGATTACTCTTCCCCACTCCAAGTCACCTATAATTGTGAAACACTCAATTAGTTGACAAACAATTGCCAAAAAGCAATTATAGGAACACGCAGGTTCCTCAAACATGTGTATTGTCATTCCTAAGTGGACATTCATGGGTTCTTTTACGTTATAACGGTAACGCACATACATGTGCTCACCAAACCTTAAAACAATTAGACAACGAATTCAAATAAGGATGACTGACACCAGAGTTTGATAACAACTTTGTAACATCCCCATCTGTCACATAACATATAACAGAAGGTATGGTCGAGGCACGATGCCATATACTATGGACAGTCAAAGAAGTTACTAATTGAAATCTTAATCCAAACATATGAATCCTATCACAGAGTGCATTCTATCAGAAGTAACTTTAAATGTTAACATGAACCCAACAACTGAATATCCACTGAAAGTGAGGGGATAAGTTGTAAACTACTCTAGAGGGGGGGTGAATAGAGTATTCAAATTTTTATGAACACTTAGTCAGCTCCCTTGGAGTTTATTGGCGGAATAGAAAATCTGATACTTGAACCCTAAGAGCCTAACACAGTGAAGTGCACAAGTGAAGAAGTTGACTGAAATTTCAGTTAACTACAAGCCTATCACAGCACCTAGCAATCCTAGGTAGTTCTATCACAGCCACAGAATAAACTGAATAAACAAGATAACCAGATGGACACAGGATATATAGTGGTTCCCTTTAAATAGGTACGTCCACTCTTCTACCACCCTGGTAGGAATCCACTACAGGTTTTTGCTAAGGTGCCCTGCCACCAATGATCTGATTCAGGTAGATCAAACAGACCCTTTGAGCTTTTGATAAGGATGCTCAACCACAGGTTGTTGATAAGGTGCCCTGTCACCAACGTTCACTTTTGAAGAGATGTGAACAAACTCTTTTTACAAAGGGGTTGAGAGGGTTAGATTATCTTCTCTATTTTAAATACAGATTAGAGAAGATTTGTGGATTCTCTAAAGAATCAAAGTCTCCCCCTGGCTCAGTGGAAGTCCAGGGAAAGCCTTTGCTTCAGGATGAAGGAGTTTCAGATAAACTGAAACTAAATCCTCAGAAATCTGAAGACTGATTTTTATCAGGTCTTAAGATTCTGGAGCACTTGAAGCAGATCTTGAGCCTTTTCTGAAGTCTTTGAAAAACTCTAAGCAGATTGCTCAGGAGACTTGAGAATGTAAGATGATTGCTCTGGGCTTTTGCTTCAGGAAAACTTTTCTTCTTCTTGTAAAGAGATGTTGAAGAAGTGCTCTGATGATGCTTGAGCGGATGAATAATTTTTCTCTGTGTCTGTTACTTCTTCTTTAATGAGAGCAGAATCTCTTTTAAATATGTCTTCACGTTTTCCTTTGAAACGGCTCTATTGATTTGAATTCTCGAGCCCTGCAACAGATTATCTCAAAATAGAATATAGCAATAGGAATAGAATGACCTATTAACTTTCTGTCAGTCCCAATAAGGAATAAAATAAGCGGGAAAGAAATCTCAGCATAAAGACGTACCTTTCTTGGAAATAGTACATAGTACCAACGGCTAGAAAACAGGCTGGAAAGATAAAGTCAACGCAATTTGTATAATAGGACAAAATGCTTTATCAAGAATACTGAATCCCGTGATTTATGTTTGACAGAATTTGTAAATAATTCATTTTGAATTTAAGCCATAATTTTAGCAACAAATAACTTTAGAGAATCTTTCTAACCACAAGCTAACACACTTGGAAATAAACCAAGGAATAACATAAATACAAATAGATAAAATCAGACAGAAATCGTCGAACAGGGGTTCGAAGATCGTCGACCTGTTAACAAATCGTCGACCAATAGCAGGAATCTGTCGGACCAGAAATCGTCGACCAGAAATCGTCGACCAGAAAATAGATCGTCGACCAGCTAATAGATCGTCGACCAGCAAACAGATCGTCGACCAGCGAACAGATATCGTCGACTAAAGCAAAAAGTCTGATGACACAGAAATCGTCGAACATCTCATGATGTTGACGACTAAGGCAGAGATCTGTCGAGACAGATATCGTCGACCAACAATGATGTCGACGATTAAGGCAAAGATCTGTCGAGACAGAAATCGTGAAGCTAGAACACGATCGTCGATCTGTTGATGACAGATCGTCGACCAACCTTCAGAGCGTAGTAAGCTAGCTCTGAGATCGTCGACCAACGGTCGACGATAATTGTCTTGACTTCAACGATTCAATAGCCCTGCTATCGTCGATCAATGATCGACGATCGCGAGGCCTCGTTCGACGATAGTCGAACGGAAAAAGTCTCAACCAAAACACATTCTAAAACTACTAGCCTAAACTCTAGGTCAGTTATATACTGCCCTAGGGAGACTAAGCAAAGTCTAAACATGATCATATATCTTTATATGGATCAAGAGGGGCTGGAAAGGGATTACATAAGCCAAATCACATCTAGGGTACCAACAATCTCCCCCTATTTGGGTTATGTTATCCAATCCAATTTAAAAGCTAAAGCAGACAACAACACTTCTAAAGATTAACCAGAATGATAAAACACAGGCAATACACAGAAAATATCACAAGCATAAATCAGCAAAAATGGAATGTATCAAGCAGATTTATCAGCATGTTTAGCATCAGATGAGTTTTTGTGCATTGCAGCTGGTTTGAAAATAATTTCTCTGTTAGGGTTTGCTGCTTGTCTTTTAGATAGCATTAGATCATGTTCTCCTATGATTTTCTTTTCAGCATAACTCGGTAGAACTGCAGCAGGATGTAGTCTCATGTATTCCTCAGTGTCAAAGGCTTCTGGATTGACTTGAATTCTGCTCAGTTCCTTTTCTCTGAATTTTGACATTGTTGAGTAAGCTGTAGGATCCAGTCCTTGAGATTTGGCTCTCTCCATCATGCTAAGTGCAATAGACTCTTTGAATCTTGCCATAGAGGCAATCCTTTCAGCTTCAGTTTTGTCTGATGGAGAGGGAGGTCTATCAGAATCTGTATGAGCTGCAATCTCCATATTCCTTTGAAGAGCTGTAGCAAGTTTGCTTGAATCGAGAGGAATCTGCACAGTCTTCTTAGGATCAGTTTGAGCATAGAGAGATCTAGGAGGTGCAAGCTCAATGAACTTTTTGAGGGAATTTTCTGAAAAGACTACTCTTTTTCCTTTTGAATCAGCTGCAGCATCAGCAGGGATGTTGATGATTTCAGCAGCAGCATTTATGGTTGTGCCTGTATGCAAAGAGAGATAGGTTAACAACCAAGTGGGAATAAGATATTCCCCCCAAGGTGAACAAACAACAGGTAATAGATAGGATTACCTGAAGATCTACACAGGATACCACTTTGCATCTAGGAAGGAGGTTATAATTCCTTCTAGATGATTAGTGACATCGGGGATAGACACCTCTGCAAGGCACAAGAGGAGTGCCATACAGGAAAAGAAAAGGGTATCCTTGACCAAGGGGTCATCAAGGTACTCAGGTCTATAAGGGACCATTTTCTCTTGAGGAGGAGGAACAAAAGGAGGGGATGTGAGTGAGAACTCACAGTCTGAGGAAAGAAATGATTCCAAGTCTTTATCAGACTCAATGGACTTGGCAGCATCAACTTGCAATACTGATGTAAGATCATCAGCAGCTGTGATGAAAAGAAAGGGATAAGAAATTAACTCAAAGATGGAGTTTGAATTAATTAGAATCTTAAATAAAACTATACCATCAGGTTGAGCAGCATCCTTCTCACAAACGTCCATGGGGACTTCTTCATTTTCTTTTTCAGGAACTTCTTCCTCAGAAGCTAGATTCACTAGGGAGTGAATGTCTTTGTTAGTTACAAATGTCAAATTGAAGTCCTGATTATATCCTTTGGAGGAAGAGTTTTAAAGTTTACCTTCTGGTTCTTTCTCTGAAGTTTCTTGAGGGACTTCTACAGATTCTTGAAGGGGAAGAGAGGAATTGTCCTGAAGGGTCAGGGCATCACCTGAGACCACTTCGACAGACATCTCCCCCTGCATGACTTCAGTGGGGACTGGAGTCATGCATCTTACAGAAGGGGGCTCAGCTGAAGATGAGATGGATTTGGTGGCATCAGTGAGAGAGTTGATGGAGGCAATGAGAGGGGCATTGGCAGCCTCAATCATGCTTTGGATGGAGGGAGTGATGAGCTGTACAAGGTGTGCAAGCATTTCAGGGGATATCTGAAATGCTGATGATGTAGAGGTGGATGGAATGGAGGCAGGATGATCTGCCACATGATCAAAGGAATCATGTGGAGATGGGTGATCATCAACATGAGTGTGGGATTCATGTTGAGAAAGGTTTGTGAGGATGGTGGCAGTCACCATGTCAACACTGGCTGAAGCTGCCAGATGATGTGGTGTTGGTGACTGGTGTGGAGATGCAGGTGGAATGAATGATGCATGTTGTGGTGGCACTGCGGGTGTTGTAGAGAGTAATGCAGGAGAAGAGGATGCAGGGGTTGCTGAGCCTTCCCCAGTAAGCGGGAGAGCAGCCGAATTAGCCCTTGTGTCTGAAGAAGGGTTAGGATCAACCCTGGCTGTCTTCTTGATAATCCTCTGAGATTTCTTGAATAGCGAGGGGTCCAACCTCTTGCTAGCATTTACTGCGGAGGGTGCAGAAACGAGCAGCAGGGGTGCTTTCACATATAGAAACACACCCAGTACCCTGGCAAGATTTACCTCTTTCTTGTTGTTCTTTCTCCTGATTAGGTCAAATAGAACTTTCCCCCAGGCTAACTGCGTCCTATTCACCAAAGCCGACATAAGGGCAAACTGTTGCCTGTTGATATTGTCATGCGCCGAATGTTTTCCCAAAATGATCTTGCCCACCAGGTCTACCAGAAACTTGTATTCTGGAGACAAGTTTATCTTCAGCAGCTTAGCCGGAATCCCTTCGGCATGGCCCATCACAGTGAGCATGCGGCCATATTCCTCTGAGCTTTGCTCATATTCCTCAGTTCCTGTTTGCAGTCCAAACAGCTCAGTCAATACTTCAGGAGTCAGAGTGACCTCCTCGCCATTTATCTTTCCTGTCATCGCTTCGTCGCTGGAGGACGAGGTGTATACCCATTCACGAATCTCGGGTATATTAATCTTAGGTGCGGATGACATGAATTTCTTGAGGCCTTGGTCTTCACATAGCTGCAGAATATCTTGGATTGGTTGATCGCATCGGCAGAAAGAATCGAAGTCGACACAGAAGCCCGTGTCGAACTTCATTCCGAGGAGAACAGTAGAAGGAATCGCCATAGAATTTGAGAGAAGATGGCGAATCGAGAAGCAAAACAGGGGAGAAGAGAATCGCGCGGGATTAGAGTTCGAGAGCGAATTCTAAGCCAGAAGCAGGAATATGAAAAGACGGAGCGGAAGGACGACGATCTTCAGACCTAAATCGACTATTAGAAACAAATCTGCGATCGTCGATCCCGGAATAAAATCGGTCGTCGAACACAGACCGACGATAGTCAATGTTTGACTAAATCGGTAAACATCGACCGACTATAAGCAATTACCACGATCGTCGATCAAAATATGATGGTCGACGATTCTCCACACAACACAGAAAATCTGTCGTCGACCACTGGTCGACGATAGATACCTAAGGAGAGATCGTTGACCAGTTGGTCGACGATTTCTGCCTTACTACAGAACGAGCTGTCGTCGACGGTTGGTCGACGATAGTTCTGACCTGGTCGAAGATCGTCGAGCAGTCGTTCGACGATTTTAGACAGAAAACAAAACTATCTAAATTTTCACTACTCTGAACCATTAATCATACCAAGCTGGTTCAGGAAGAACAAATGCTTTTGTTCATCAAGGGGCTTAGTGAAAATATCTCCTCTCTGCAGGTCTGTGGATATAAATTCCATTACTATCTTGTTCTTTTCCACATTATCTCTTAGAAAATGATGTCTAATCTCAATGTGCTTGGTCCTGGAATGGTGCACAGGATTTTGAGCAATTGATATTGCACTGGTACTGTCACACAGAATTTTTGTGTTTGAGTGTGTGTACCCATAATCCACTAGCTGATTTTGAATCCACAGGATCTGTGAACAACAACTAGCTGCTGCTATATATTCAGCCTCAGCAGTTGAAGTAGACACAGATGCCTGTTTCTTGCAAAACCAAGAGACAAGTCTCTCTCCCAGGAACTGACAAGTCCCTGAGGTGCTTTTCCTGTCAACTCTACAACCAGCATAATCAGCATCTGAATATCCAATTAATTCAAATCCTGACTCAGCTGGGTACCACAGTCCTAAGTTAGGACATCCCTTAAGGTATCTCAAGATCCTCTTGAGGAGAGTTAAGTGAGATTCCTTTGGGTTGACCTGAAACCTAGCACATAGGCATGTAGCAAACATTATGTCAGGCCTACTTGCAGTCAAATACAGCAGGGAACCAACAATGGCTCTATAATTCTTTTGATCAACAGACTTGCCATTGACATCAGAATCAATAACTGCATTTGAGGCCATAGGTGTACTCATTGATGAAGCATCAGACATTCCAAATCTTTTAACCAGCTCTCTGGCATATTTTGATTGTGAAATGAAAATGCCATCAACACTCTGTTTCACTTGGAGACCAAGGAAATAGGATAACTCACCCATGCTGCTCATCTCAAACTTGGAGTGCATTAGTTCAGAGAACCTCTTGCATAGTTTGGGATCAGTAGAGCCAAATATAATGTCATCTACATAGATTTGAACTAACAGTTGTGAGTCCTTATGATGTCTAATGAATAGGGTTCTATCTACTACACCTCTCACAAACTTGTGTTCTAGAAGAAAATTTGCTAAGGTCTCATACCAAGCTCTAGGAGCTTGCTTAAGTCCATATAGAGCCTTTTGGAGTTTGAACACATGAGTGGGTAAGGTTGATGAAACAAACCCTGGTGGTTGTTCAACAAACACTTCTTCCTTTAAATCTCCATTGAGGAAGGCACTCTTCACATCCATTTGGAAGACCTTAAATCTTTTATAGGCAGCATAGGCTAGGAAAATCCTAATGGCTTCTAGTCTAGCTACAGGGGCAAAAGTCTGATCATAATCTATGCCTTCCTCCTGTCTATAGCCTTGAGCTACTAGCCTAGCTTTATTTCTAACTACTATGCCTTGGGCATCAAGCTTGTTTCTAAACACCCACTTGGTGCCTATGATCCGTTGGCCTCTTGGTCTTGGAACCAAGGTCCAAACTTTACATCTTTCAAACTGGTTAAGCTCCTCTTGCATTGCTATAATCCAGTGGGGATCAAGCTCAGCATCTTTAATGGTTAGGGGCTCAACCTGAGAAAGGAAACAAGCAAACATCATATTTTTGTTGAGTTGATGTCTTGTCTGGACTCCTGCTGAAATGTCTCCAATCACTTGAGATACAGGGTGATCTCTAAGTGTGACAAGATCAGTAGGTTCAACAATGATCTGATCCTCAACAGTTTCAAGATTTAATTCCTCATGTGGAGTTTGATCAACTGTTGGAGCAGGTGCTTTAGCTTCAAGCAGATCTACATCAGATTCAGAATCTGAGGAAGCAACCTGAGGAGTTTGTTGGGGATGATTCTCCTGTGTGAGTCTCAAACCTTCCAAATCCTTACTTACTCCTAGGACTTGCACTGTACTATTAGAAGAAGAATCCTTCTCCTTATAGTACATGACTGTCTCATCAAAAGAGACATGTGCAGACTCTTCTATCTTAAGAGAGGATTTATTAAGGACCCTATAGGCTTTGCTTACTTGAGAGTATCCTAGAAAAACTCCCATTGAAGCTTTTGCCTCAAATTTTCTATGGTATTCTTTGTTATTGTTATGAACAAAAGCAACACAGCCAAATACTCTAAAATAGTCTATTTTAGGTTTCACTTGCTTAAGTAATTCATAGGGAGTCTTACCCTTGAGTTTATGTATCAGACTTCTGTTCAATACATAGTTAGCTGTGCTAACTGCTTCAGCCCAAAAGGACAGAGGCATGTTAGCATCAGCCAACAATGTACTTGCAGCTTCAATTAGGGTTCTGTTTTTCCTTTCAACTACCCCATTTTGTTGAGGAGTTCTAGGAGCAGAGAAGCTATGTTTGATACCTTCCTTCTCACAGAATTCTTGCATAAGAAGAGACTCAAACTCAGTACCATGATCACTTCTGATCAAGGCAATCTGAGTAGAATACTCACTCTGTATACACTTTAGAAAATCTGTAAGAACCTTGAAGTTATCAGCCTTAGTTCTCAAGAAGAATACCCAAGTGAACCTAGAGAAGTCATCTACAATTACTAGAGTGTAAGACTTTCCTCCAAGACTCTGTACAGCAATAGGACCAAATAAATCCAAATGTAGCAGGTACAGAATCCTGGGAGAATCACTTTTATTAACTGATTTAAAGCTATTTCTTGTTTGCTTTCCTAGTTGACAAGCTTTGCAAAGGCCTTCCTTCTTGTAGGGGCAAGAAGGTAATCCTCTTACAAGATTGTATTTAGCCAACCTAGAGATGTTTTTCAAGTTTACATGACTAAGTCTCTTATGCCAAAGGGTATTATTACTGGTTACTTCATTAAATAAGCATATTTCAGATTTGGAGGAATTAAAATCTACAACATAAACATTTCCAATTCTAATGCCTACTAATACCACAGTATTATTTAAAGAAATATTGCAGGCAGTGTCAGTAAACCATACCTTGTATCCAGCATCACACATTTGACTTACAGAGATTAGGTTGTGCTTTAGTCCTGAGACATAAGCTACCTTCTTGAAGGTTATAGCTCCTATGGTGAAGCTCCCATACCCTTCAGTCTGTCCACAGCTGGAATCCCCAAATACAACTTTTGGTCCCAGCTTGGCTTTGAAACCTGACAGGTTCTTCTTCTTTCCTGTCATATGCTTTGAGCATCCACTATCCAGATACCATTTGTCATGTATGACTGGATAGGTCTTCACCTGCAGAAAGAGCAGTTACACATTGTGGACCCAGGTTACCTTGGGTCCAGTATTCTTCACAAAAGAAAAACTAGATATAAAAGATTTTGCAGGCTTTGATTTATATCCTAAGGGGTGTGATCTCCTAGGTGGGATAATCCATTCAGTTGAAGGATTAAACAACCTGGGGTGGTGATTAGGATTTGAAGTTCTGGAAGTTTGAAAATGATTTTCCGGCTTAAGTCCAGATCGTCGATCGATGGTCGACGATCGCAAGCCATATCGTCGATCATTTCCAGTATAGCTATATTCTGGATTCCACGATCGTCGATCACTGGTCGACGACTCAAGATGAGATCGTCGATCTCCTGCACCAAAGATATCATACTTGGTGAAGGTGTTCAGCGATCGTCGATAGTCGTTCGACGATTGGTTTGACGATCGTCGATTAATGTTCGACGATTTTTGTAAAGCTAGAAATTTTTTCTTCCTATTCTCTTTCTTAATCTTATTCTGAATTTTCTTGCATTTTTCAATTTCCTCAGTATTCTTTATTCCTGATTCAGAAACAAATTTTACTGGAGTGCTAAATCTCTCCTTTGTGAGGAGGATGGGTTCACTAGGTGTAGCACCTAAGCCTAGTTTATCATTACCAACCCTAGTGTTTGCTATACAGGTTATTTCAGATAATTTAAGGCTTCTGCCATTTAATTGTTCTTCTAACCTCTTAGATTTAGCTAGTTCTAACTTTAGGAATGTTACTTCTTCTTTTGAGCTCTCTAATTCCTTTTCTAATCTGATTATTTCAATACCTTCCATGTCTAGTTCCATTATTTTTAATCTAAGTGACTTAATTTCCTTTTCAGATAATAGTAAATCTAAACATAGAGTTTTAAATTTTAGTTTGAACTCAGGAGATGAGAAATCAAATGAGTCGATTACCTGGTCCTCCATAAAGGAATCTTCTTCATTGTCTCCTTCTTCTTCAGAATTCTCTGCAGCTGACAGAGAGCTGCAGGCATCAATGGCCATGAGGCAGACCTCTTTGGCTTTCTTCTCTTCTTCTTCTTCTGAATCACTGGAGCTAGAGGAGCAGGTATCCTCTTCTGTTTCACTCCAGGTAGCAGCCACAAATCCCTTGTCCTTCTTCTTGTATTTGTGTGATGAGGACTTGGAGTGGTGCTTCCTGTATTCTTTCTCATGTTTCTTCTCCTTATACTTCTTCTCTGGACAATCTGGGGCAATGTGTCCAGGCTTGCTGCATACATAACAAATGATTTCTTTAGATGGAGTTTTGTCATACCTTGGCTTGTCCTCATGCTTGGAGAACTTCTTTCTGAGGTCTCTTCTTCCCATGTTGAAGAATCTCTTGGCAATGAGTGCCAGTAACTCCTCATTTGATTGACTTCCTTCAGAAGTCTCAGCAGCCTTAAGAGCTAGAGAATGCTCTTTCTTTATAGGAGTAGGAGTCTTCACTTCAGTTACAGCAGCTCTACTCTTTAAGGTTTGCTCATATGACCTGAGCTTTCCCAACAGAGCTTCTGTGGAAAGTTCCACAGTGTTTCTTCCATCCTTGATGGGCCATATCCTTGAGTCCCAAGAGATGGGAAGGCACATCAGGATCTTGTCATTGACTTCTGACAAGGTTATCTCCTTGTCTAAGGACCTCAGTTCACTTATTATTGAACTGAGTCTTGTGTACATGGTGTCAATGTCTTCAGCATCATCCTTCTTGAAGTTTTCATACTGAGAGGTGAGATTAGATCTCCTGTCCTTCCTCTCATCAGCTGAGCCAGCAACTATGTGGTTGAGGGAATCCCACATAGCTTTGGCTGAGGTACATTCAGCCAGCTTCTGGAATATCTCATCAGACATTGTCTGAGCTAGGATATTCATTGCTTTAGCATCAGCTGCTTTTGCTTTCTTGTAAGTTTCATTGTAGTCAGGTGGTGGCACAGCACTGAGATCAGCAGAAGTGGAAGCAGCAGCAGGCCTAGCAGGTGGTCCTGTCAAGATAGAAGAAAAAATATCTTCATCAATAGAATTCATGTATAGTCTTATCCTGGCCTTCCATATGCCAAACTTGGACAAGTTGCATACAGGAGGTCTGGTGCTTGAATAATCCTTAGACTGGGCCATGTGTGAAAGTGTTTGTGAAAGGTATCAGGAAACAACTTATCACAGGATCTTTTAACTCAGGTGTTAGCCTGTATGAACAGCTAACCTCCCTCTGATACCAATTGAAAGTGAGGGGATAAGTTGTAAACTACTCTAGAGGGGGGGTGAATAGAGTATTCAAATTTTTATGAACACTTAGTCAGCTCCCTTGGAGTTTATTGGCGGAATAGAAAATCTGATACTTGAACCCTAAGAGCCTAACACAGTGAAGTGCACAAGTGAAGAAGTTGACTGAAATTTCAGTTAACTACAAGCCTATCACAGCACCTAGCAATCCTAGGTAGTTCTATCACAGCCACAGAATAAACTGAATAAACAAGATAACCAGATGGACACAGGATATATAGTGGTTCCCTTTAAATAGGTACGTCCACTCTTCTACCACCCTGGTAGGAATCCACTACAGGTTTTTGCTAAGGTGCCCTGCCACCAATGATCTGATTCAGGTAGATCAAACAGACCCTTTGAGCTTTTGATAAGGATGCTCAACCACAGGTTGTTGATAAGGTGCCCTGTCACCAACGTTCACTTTTGAAGAGATGTGAACAAACTCTTTTTACAAAGGGGTTGAGAGGGTTAGATTATCTTCTCTATTTTAAATACAGATTAGAGAAGATTTGTGGATTCTCTAAAGAATCAAAGTCTCCCCCTGGCTCAGTGGAAGTCCAGGGAAAGCCTTTGCTTCAGGATGAAGGAGTTTCAGATAAACTGAAACTAAATCCTCAGAAATCTGAAGACTGATTTTTATCAGGTCTTAAGATTCTGGAGCACTTGAAGCAGATCTTGAGCCTTTTCTGAAGTCTTTGAAAAACTCTAAGCAGATTGCTCAGGAGACTTGAGAATGTAAGATGATTGCTCTGGGCTTTTGCTTCAGGAAAACTTTTCTTCTTCTTGTAAAGAGATGTTGAAGAAGTGCTCTGATGATGCTTGAGCGGATGAATAATTTTTCTCTGTGTCTGTTACTTCTTCTTTAATGAGAGCAGAATCTCTTTTAAATATGTCTTCACGTTTTCCTTTGAAACGGCTCTATTGATTTGAATTCTCGAGCCCTGCAACAGATTATCTCAAAATAGAATATAGCAATAGGAATAGAATGACCTATTAACTTTCTGTCAGTCCCAATAAGGAATAAAATAAGCGGGAAAGAAATCTCAGCATAAAGACGTACCTTTCTTGGAAATAGTACATAGTACCAACGGCTAGAAAACAGGCTGGAAAGATAAAGTCAACGCAATTTGTATAATAGGACAAAATGCTTTATCAAGAATACTGAATCCCGTGATTTATGTTTGACAGAATTTGTAAATAATTCATTTTGAATTTAAGCCATAATTTTAGCAACAAATAACTTTAGAGAATCTTTCTAACCACAAGCTAACACACTTGGAAATAAACCAAGGAATAGCATAAATACAAATAGATAAAATCAGACAGAAATCGTCGAACAGGGGTTCGAAGATCGTCGACCTGTTAACAAATCGTCGACCAATAGCAGGAATCTGTCGGACCAGAAATCGTCGACCAGAAATCGTCGACCAGAAAATAGATCGTCGACCAGCTAATAGATCGTCGACCAGCAAACAGATCGTCGACCAGCGAACAGATATCGTCGACTAAAGCAAAAAGTCTGATGACACAGAAATCGTCGAACATCTCATGATGTCGACGACTAAGGCAGAGATCTGTCGAGACAGATATCGTCGACCAACAATGATGTCGACGATTAAGGCAAAGATCTGTCGAGACAGAAATCGTGAAGCTAGAACACGATCGTCGATCTGTTGATGACAGATCGTCGACCAACCTTCAGAGCGTAGTAAGCTAGCTCTGAGATCGTCGACCAACGGTCGACGATAATTGTCTTGACTTCAACGATTCAATAGCCCTGCTATCGTCGATCAATGATCGACGATCGCGAGGCCTCGTTCGACGATAGTCGAACGGAAAAAGTCTCAACCAAAACACATTCTAAAACTACTAGCCTAAACTCTAGGTCAGTTATATACTGCCCTAGGGAGACTAAGCAAAGTCTAAACATGATCATATATCTTTATATGGATCAAGAGGGGCTGGAAAGGGATTACATAAGCCAAATCACATCTAGGGTACCAACATCCACTAACATAAAAGTAGGAATGAATAAACAAATACACAAATAGTCGAGGCCTTAAGGCCTTACATTATTCAACTCAATTTAAAATGTCTTGCATACATCGACACGTAGGCTGACCAAATATGAATAATTAAATAAGCAGGTAATTCTCTTTGGCCTTCAAGGGCTAGCTTAGAAATACTGGGCTCCAACCCGCTATATCCCGCTTGGCTTGGTTGCACCTATATGAAACATTCCACCGCTCGGGGGAAAATAATAACAACAGACAGCATTAGCTGACCAAATTATAACGACCCCACCCCTTACCCGGGGTGGCTGTGTTCCATCCATGAAGACATTAGTATAATCATATATTGGCAATCAAAACATGCAACTTAAGCACCATTTTTCACAAATGTTGGCCCAAACTTCCAACGCCCGGTGCTCTCAAGGCACATTCTTGGTGCACAGGACCACTAGGGTCACACCACCATTCTCTATGACGGTCAACAATATTTTATCTTTCAATCTCACAAGCGCCAAGGCCAGAGACAATGCCCAGTGCTACGACAAGTCATTTAATTTACACATTGACCACTCCAAGTTGACCAGCATAGGGGAGGGTACAGTTCAGCCACATCCCGTACTCAAATCATTTGGCTCGCAGGCCTGACGTGGTTCAGCATCCCCATTCCCTTTTTTGCATGATCCATAACTCTAAAGGATCTTAAGCTAGCAATCATGGCTACCAATGTAACGCCCTTTATTTTTCCAAGGTTTATTTAAATTCTTTAGTGACATATATTGACGTCATGGTGTTACTTTGACGCTTGATTAACGGGTGTCATTATTGGAGCGTGGCTTTTTGCTCATTGGTACCCAGGGTTTTGACTTAGAATGTTAGTATGACTAATTTCTTGTGAGTTTTGATATTCCCTTTGAGACGGGGTTCTGAAAGAAAGGGGGTTAGAACTGATTTACTCTAGAGGGGGAGTGAATATAGTAATTAAAACTTTTGGCTGTTTTATAGTTTATCAGAGTAAAATAGGTGATACAATTAGTAGTTTTAAAAGAAATAGAAATAGGATAAACTAAACTACCATGGCACAACAAGAACAAGAAAGAAAATGATAACACACAGATAACACAAGAATTTTATAGCGGTAACCAAAACTGGGTACATCCACTCTTCTACCACCCTGGTAGAAATCCACTATCAGGTTTTTGATAAGGTGGCTGTCACCACAAGATCTATTTCTAGGGAGATCTCACAACCCTTTAGGCTTTTGATCAGGTACCCAAAAAACAACAATAAACTTTTGAAGGGAGTTAATAAACCCTTTTACAGGAGGTGAGAGAGGTGATGATGTCTTCTCTTTCATCTATACAGCAAAGAAGACTTGTGGATTGCTCGTGTCAAGAATCCTTCTAAAATATTGAGTGGTTCAGAGAGCTTGGAGCCTTGATCAAGGTGTAGGTCTTCAGCCTTGTCTTGAGAGATCCAAGAACTTTCTGACTGATTCAAAGTTGTTGTCCTTAAATATTTCTGGAGTTGAAGTAGAAGAAGATTCATGATATTTGATGTGAAAGTGAGGATAGATACAACTCTAGAGGGGGGGTGAATACAGTATTCAAAAATTATGACACCCTACTGAACTCCCTTGGTGTTAATTTGCGGAATAAGTTTATAGATATTTGAAACCCTAGAGCCTAACACAAAGTGAAGTGCACTAGAGAAAGCTAACTGTAATTACAGTTAAGCTTGGGTCCTATCACAGCAACTAGCAATCCTAGTTATTTCTACTCACAACCACAGTGCAATAAATTAATTAAGCAACACAGACGACACAAGAAGTTTATAGTGGTTCCCTCTAAAGAGGTACGTCAACTCTTCTACCACCCTAGTAGGAATCCACTATAGGTTTTTGTTCAGGTGCCCTGCCACCAACTGATCTGCTTCAGGTAAATCAAGAAGACCCTTTGAGCTTTTGATCAGGAGCTCAAAATCCAACACAGGTTTTTGATCATGTGCCCTGCCACCAAGGTTTACTTTTGAAGGGAGTAATAACCCTTTATACAGGAGGTTGAGAGAGGGTTAGAAGGACTTCTCTATTGTTAAAACAATATTAGAGAAGCAAGTGGATTGCACAGAGCTAGAAAGCTCTAAAGAATAAAGGATCCCCCTGGCTTAGTGATATCTAGGAAGAAGTCTTGCTTCAGGGTGTAGGAACTCTTCTGAGCTTGTGACAGAGAGCTGTCTTGAAGTTCTTGAAGGAGTAGCTTGAAGAAGACTCTTGATTTGTAATGATTGTTCTTCTTCAACAGCTTTTCTTCCTTCTTCTTCTTCTTCTTGAGACTCTGAGTGAATGTTTATGGCAGCAGGATGAACTCAGGATTGAAGAAGAGAGAGTTGAAGAAGGTAGAACTTCTTAGTTGAATGTAACAATATCTGAGAGTTGTATCTCTTTTTGAATTGAATCTGTATATGAATATCTGTGTTGATCTCTCTTCTGTGTGTGTATGTATATATTTTCTTCTTTCAAAAGAAGCTCTTTATATATGGGCCTTTGTAACGGCTCTAATCTTTGTTAGAATTTTGTCTTCTTCTGAAATCTTTGATCTGGGCTGCAGGTAGCACAAAACAAAACATATTCTGCAGACAGACATGTTATAAAGGGATAACGCTTTCTAAGAAGCTGTAAATCCAATCTGATAAAAGGAGTACTAAAGAAAGTCACATCAGACTAAACTCTTTACGGCCAGAGAAGAATTTTGAGTCTAATGGCTATAAAGGACAGCATGGCAGAATAAAGCAAAAAGATATTTCAACTAATAAGACAAAAAACTTTGTCAGATAAAGCTTGACTTATGCACAAAGGATTGGGCAAAGATTGCCTTGAGATGTATGCACAAAATCAATGAAATAATCTTTAATAAAATATGCTAAATAAACAAGAAATAAATCATAGAGCAGAAGGAGTACAAAATTACTAAAGGCAGACATAAGAACGTCGAACGACCCTCGGAGATCGTCGACCGAAACACAGAGATCGTCGACCTATCAGAACAGATAGTCAAACGGTACAGATAGTCGAACTATCAAAGCAGATAGTCGAGCTAACACAACAGATAGTCGACCTATCAGAACAGATAGTCGAGCTATCAGATAGTTGAGCTATCAGATAGTTGAGCTATCAAGGCAGATAGTCGAACTATCACGCAGAACAGATAGTCGACCTATCAAACAGATAGTCGAGCTATCAGATATTTGAACTATCAAGACAGATAGTCGAACTATCACGCAAAATAGATAGTCGACCTATCAAGCAGATAGTCGAGCTATCAGATAGTTGAACTATCCAAGCAGATAGTTGAACTATCAAGAAAATAGATAGTGGACCTATCAAGCAGATAGTCGAGCTATCAGATAGTTGAACTATCCAAGCAGATAGTTGAACTATCAAGAAAACAGATAGTCGACCTATCAAGAAATCTGTCTGGTCAAAAGAAGTCGAGCGGGGTTCGACGATCGACGAGGCAAGTACCACAGAACGTCGAGCTAACGAGAGTTGAACTAACTCAGAGATAGACGATCTGCTTACTGATGATAGTCGACCAACTAATAGACGATCGTCGAACAGTTGATAGACGATAGTCAAGCGGCGTTCGACCATAGTCGAACCAAAAACAACTTAACCAAATTTTCATCTGGATAAGATACAACTCTACAATTAGAGCAATCTAACTAAACAACTAACCTTTGACCATAGATAAATCTTGGGTCAAGAAACTAATTGAGAAGACTAAACTCAAATCCAAACTAGGGTACCAACAATCTCCCCCTATTTTGGTTAAGTCTCTCAAAACAAAACTACAGGAAATAAATATAACTTAGGAAAGGAAACATCTAAGCAGCAATTAGCATTAATCAAACAGAAAAATAAACAACTATCAATCAATGAAACTTAAGAAGCATCAGAATCTGATTTTGATAGAGAGGAACCAGGAAGAAAAGAAATTTTTCTGAAAGGATCTAAAGCTTCCTTCTTTTATATCTTTAAATCTTGTTCTCCAATAATTCTCGATTCTCCTGCTCATGGCACTACTGCTTCTGGGTGTTTTTCCATATATTTAGAAGGATCAAAGACCTCAGGTCTAACCTGAAATTTGTCTAGCTCCTTCTTTCTGAATTTAGACATAGTAGTTAAGCCTGAAATATCTTTTCCTTCAGCTTTGGCCTTTCTGATTTGAGCTGATCCAACTAGTTCGAGAAATCTAGCAATCCTGAAATCAGGATTAAGCTCTTGACTTTCATATTCATTTTCACTAGTTGAATCTAAGGGTTTTACAGTTCTGAATTTTGTAGAGAGTTCCAGGAAACTAGCAGCTGGCTCTTTATTTTCTTGAATAACTAAAGAAGCTGGAGGAGCAAACTCAGCATATTTTTTACTTGATTTTTAAGAGAAAATAACTCTTTTACCTTTTGAATCAGTTGTCTTTGTTTGAGCTGGCTTTTTGGATGGTATGCTTTTAGTTTCTTTTGGAGTGGATGATTTTCTCTTGGGAGAAGGAGGAGGAGAAAAAGTTGGCATCTGATATACTACCTCCTTCACGTGCTCTCTTGTATCAGGTTCTTGCCTTTGATATCCAGATTGGGATCTGCTTTGATATCCTGGATTGCTTCTTCTTTGATGAGATGGAGTGAACCTAGCAGAAGGGGCTGAAGGATTTGCAGACATATTTCCAGAATCTCCTGCACTAGGAGGTGGAGGAGGAGGACCTCTAGGGGTCCACTTTGGAGCTTAACTATCATATCTTTTACTTTTCTTTCGCTACTTTTGCTGATTTTTGGATAATCCCATCCAATATTGATATTCTTTGGATTTGGGATCTATCCCTTTCAGTATATAATAAGGACTGTCATGATCAGGATTAGGAGGAGGAGGAGCAGTAGCTTTCCTTTTTCTTTTAGCTGCTTTCTTCTTCTTAGACTCTTCTGAATCATCAGAGTCATCCTCATCCTCAGAATGAGATGATGGAGGTTGATAATAAGGATCAAAAGCCTCTTGCTCAGCTTTTTCTTTGTCTTTTAATGCAGCTTTCTCTTTCTCTTCTTCTAAGGCATCCTGTGCCAGAAGAGTATCCAGATCTAGTCCTGGGGTGTCATCCCAGACTGTAGATTTTTCTTCTTGAACATCTGAAACTTTTTCTTTCTCAACTACAACTGTCTTGAGGACCAGTTCATCATGCACAGCTGTCTGAGATGGAGGAGAAGATACAGGATCTTGAATGGCAGGTTCTTGCACTGGTTCTGGAGCTGGTTCTAGAGCTGGTTGTTAAGCAGGTTCTTGAGCAGCTTGAACTTCTTCCACTAGATCTGCAGTATCAGGAACACATATTTGCTAAATGGAATTGAAACATCCCTTCTAGGTATTCACAGACTAGCATGTCAGTTAACATGTCAAGGAATTGAGTAAATGAATTACCTTCAGGATTTTCTTCAGAATTTTCTAATTCCCACAAGTCATCTAGATAGGAGGTAATGTCTCCTTCTAGGAACATAGCAACTATGGGAGTAGAAGCTCCTTCAAGGCATACTTTGAAAGCAAATTCTGCTTCCATTATGATATCGGAAGGCCTCTGAACTTGTGCTGGTTCTGCAGAAGATGTTACAATGTCAACTGGAACTGCTGTTTCTTCTTGAATTTCTGGATCTGCTGTTTCCTCTTGAATTTCAGCTTGGGGATCTGCTGGAAGAGTAACAAGGGGAAGTCCAGAGGAATCTTCCTCGAACATCACCCCCTGCCTGATTTCAGTAGATAGTGAAGTCAGGCCCCTAACTGAAGAGGGCTCAGCAGACTTAGAGAGGGCTATGATGGAGGATGACAGGGAAGAGATGGAGGAAACAAGTGGGGCAATTGCTTCTTCAATCATGGTTTTGATTGAATGAGTAATTAGCTCCACAATGTTTGCACTGAAAGCTGGGGTTATTTCAAATGAAGTGGACGGGGGAAGCTCAGTGGATGGAAGATCATCAGGGACGGTGGTCTCCTGATGAGATATGTTGTGAACTGGGGATTGATGGGTGGATGCAGGAAGATCAATATGATCTGAATGAGAGATTGGTGACTGAGGTGGAGTGGGGAGAGTCTCAGAAACCAACAGATCAAAACTAGGATAAGGAATCCTAGCAAGATGTGAAGGGAGTTGAAATGCTGGTGGTGATGCATGAAAAATAGTGGAGGAATCAAGTAGAAGAGAGGCAGTGGATGTAGATGGTAATGCAGAAGTGGATGGCAATGCAGTAGAAGTGGATGGTTATGCAGGAGTAGAAGTAATGGGGGGAATGGAGGAGCCTTCTTCATGTAGGTGGGGAGTGACTGATACAGTCCTTGTGCTCTCAGATAAAACAGGAGCTACCCCAGTTGGTGAAGGCTTCTGAATGCTCCTTTTCCACTTAACAAATAAGGAGGGATCCATTTTCTTACTGGCATTGATGGAAGTAGTAACTATTCCCAACAGTTGGGGAGATTTCTCTTTTAAGAAAATTCCTATCACCCTTCCAAGGGTTACTTCCTTCTTACTGTTCTTCTTTTTGATCAAATCAAACATTATCCCTGCCCAATTTATCTCTTTCTTGTTGATAATTGCACTCATCAGAGCAAATTGCTGCCTGGTTATACTATCATGAGCCGAGTGCTAACCTAACAGCACTTTTCCAACAAGTTCAGCTAAGAACTTTATTCTAAACGGGAAGTTAACTTTCAGCAGCTTTGTAGGAATGCCCTCAGCATGTCTTATCTCTACGAGCATTCTTCCGTACTCTTGAATATCTTGGTCATATTCTTCTTGTCCATTCAATAATCGAAAAATTTTAGTCAGAACAGCAGGAGTCAGGATTACCTCTTTGCCGCCTATTGTCCCGGTCATGGATTCGTCGCTGGAAGACGAAGAGTAAACCCATTCTTTTATCTCTGGGATGTTGATCTTGATCTTTGTTGACATCAGCTTTTCCAAACCTTGATCCTTGTAGAGCTGTAGCATCTCTATAATCTCCGCATCGCAAGCACCGAACGAGTCGAAATCCACGCTGAAACCGGCGTCAAACTTCATTGCTGTCAGGAGAGCTGGAGCAACCGCCATTGATTTAGTTGGAAAGGACGACAAAGACGAAACGATAAAAGGCGCAGGGCAGAGCTCAAGTAGAAAGACGGAATACGAAAAGACGAGCTCTGTCGACTACTAAAAAGACGATCTCTTAACCTAGGTTGACCATCGGTTTTATATTAAAACAGCAATCGTCGATCTTTTTTAACAGATACTGGAGACGATAGTCGAACGGTCGTTCGACGATCGTTTCATGAAGCAGAGTAGTCGATCAATCGTTCTACTATTTCTGTCTTCACAAACAAACAAGCCGTCGTCACCCATAGGTCGACGATAGGCTCGACCTGTTCAACTATCATCGAATGTCGTTCGACGATCTTCAATTAGATTTCAACAAGGCAGAAGTCACACTTAGTCTTTTCCATTAATCATGCCTAGTTGAACCAAAAAGAACAGATTCTTCTGTTCATCTAAGGGCTTGGTGAAAATATCACCTCTCTGAAGGTCAGTGGATATAAACTCAAGGCTGATCTTATTCTTTTCCACACAATCTCTCTGGAAATGGTGTCAAATCTCAATGTGCTTGGTTCCAGAGTGGTGCAGAGGATTTGGTGCAATGGAGATAGCACTGGTACTGTCACACATGATTTTGGTGTTCTTGTGTGTCTACCCATAATCCAAAAGCTGGTTTTGAATGCACAGGATCTGTGAAAAACAACTAGCAGCTGCTATATATTTAGCCTCTGCAGTTGAAGTTGAGACAGAAGCCTGTTTCTTACAGAACCAAGAGACCAATCTCTCTCCCAGGAACTGACATGTTCCTTAGGTACTTTTCCTGTCAACTCTACAACCAGCATAGTCAGAATCAGAGTATCCAATTAACTCAAATTCTGATTCAGCTGGGTACCATAGTCCTAAATTTAGACATCCCTTCAGGTATCTCAAAATTCTCTTGAGAAGAATAAAATGAGATTCCTTTGGGTTGACCTGGAATCTAGCACATAGGCATATGGCAAACATTATATTTGGTCTACTTGTAGTTAAATACAATAGGGAACCAACAATGGCCCTATAGTTTTCCTGATCAACTGGCTTACCCTGATCATCAGAATCTATAACTACATTAGTAGCCATAGGTGTATGCATTGCAGAAGCATCAGCCATCCCAAACTTCTTTACCAATTCCTTGGCATATTTGGATTGGGAGATGAAGATGCCATCAGCATCTTGCTTTACTTGGAGACCAAGAAAGTAAGACAGCTCACCCATACTACTCATCTCAAACTTAGAATGCATCAGGTCTGAGAACTTTTTGCATAGTTTGGGATCAGTGGAGCCAAAAATAATATCATCCACATAAACTTAAACTAACAGGATGGTGTCCTTGTGGTGCTTAACGAAAAGGGTTCTATCAACTACTCCCCTAACAAAGTTGTGCTCTAACAGGAAACTAGCTAGAGTCTCATACCAGGCTCTGGGTGCTTGTTTAAGTCCATAAAGAGCTTTTTGCAACTTGTAAACAAATGAGGGTTGAGTTGAAGAGACAAACCCAGGAGGTTGTTCAACAAACACCTCTTCCTTTAGCTCACCATTTAAGAATGCACTCTTGACATCCATTTGAAAAACCATAAAATTCATATAGGCTGCATAGGCTAGAAAGATCCTTATTGCCTCTAGCCTTGCAACAGGGGCAAAGGTTTGGTCATAATCTATACCTTCTTCCTGTATGTAGCCCTGAGCTACAAGCCTAGCTTTTTTCCTTACAATAATTCCATTTGCAACAAACTTGTTTCTAAACACCCACTTGGTGCCTATGATCAGTTAGCCTTTAGGTCTTGGAACCAAAGTCCATACTTTACATCTTTCAAATTTATTAAGCTCCTCTTGCATAGCAATGATCTAGTGGGGATCTAGCTCAGCATCTTTTATGGTGAGGGGCTCAATCTGTGAAAGGAAATAAGCATGCATCACATCCTTTTTTAATTGATGTCTTGTTTGCACACCAGCTGATATGTCACCAATCACTTGAGATGTAGGATGATCTCTAAGTGTGACAAGATCAGCAGGTGGGATGTGATCTTCAGCAACAGTTGGGATTAATTCCTCTTGAGAAATTGGATCAACTGTTGGTGGTACAACAACTGCTTCCACAGTGTCTTCATCACTATCTGAATCAGTGATATGAAGAGTTGATAGATGGAGAATCTCTTGAGTGACATCTTTGCATGATTCTGGTACCTGCAGTGAGCTTGAGGAAGGAGAAGTTCCTTCTCCTTGTAAAACATCTTTGACTCATCAAAAGAAACATGCACAGACTCTTCTATTTTAGATGATGATTTATTAAACACCCTATAAGCTTTGCTTACTTGGGAATATCCAAGAAAAATTCCCACTGAAGCTTTTGCTTCAAACTTTATAAGATATTCTCTGTTGTTATTGTGATTATACACTACACAATCAAAGACTCTAAAATAATTAATTTTAGATTTCTTTCCATTAAGCAACTCATAAGGAGTTTTACTCTTAAGCTTGTGTATAAGACATCTGTTCAAGACATAATTAGTTGTGTTAACAGCTTCTTCCCAATAAGAGAGAGGCATGTTAGCATCTGCCAATAATGTTCCAGCAGCTTCAATCAGGGTTCTATTCTTCCTTTCTACTACCCCATTTTGTTGGAAAGTTTTAGGATCAGAGAAGCTATGTTTGATACCTTCTTTCTCACAGAATTCTTGCATGAGAAGAGACTCAAACTCAGTACCATGATCACTTTTGATCAAGGCAATATGAGTAGAATACTCAGTCTGCACACATAGCAGAAAGTCTGTAAGAACATTGAAGTTATAAGCCTTAGTTCTCAAGAAGAACACCCAAGTGAACCTAGAGAAGTCATCTACAATCACTACAGTGTAATACTTCCCTCCTAGACTCTGTACATTTATTGGGCCAAAAAGGTCCAAATGTAATAAATACAGGATTTTAGGTGAATCACTTTTATTTACAGATTTAAAGGAGTTTTTGGTTTGCTTGCCTAATTAACAAGCCTTGCATAGGCTCTCCTTCTTGTAGGGGCAAGAAGGTAAACCTCTTACAAGGTTGTATTTAGATAACCTAGATATGTTCTTGAGGTTAGCATGGCTAAGCCTCCTATGCCATAAGGTGTTATTATTTGTTACTTCATTAAACAGGCAGATTTCAGATTGAGTTGAGTTAAAATCTACTAAGTAAATATTACCCTGTCTAATGCCTACTAACACAACATTACAATTTAAAGTAATATTACAGAGAGTGTTAGTGAAAGATACCTGATATCCTGCATCACATAACTGGCTTACTGAGATAAGGTTGTGCTTCAGTCCAGTTACATATGCAACTCTTTTGAATGTTACAGCTCCAATGGTAATCCTACCATATCCTTCTATTTGAGCACAGCTAGAATCCCCAAAGATCACCTTTGGTCTAAGCTTGGCCTTGTATCTTGACAGATTTTCTTTGTTTCCTGTCATGTGTTTGGAACAGCCACTATCCAAATACCATTTATCTTTAGTAATTGGATAGGTCTTTACCTGCAAATTAAACTGTTAGACATTGTGGACCCAGACAACCTTGGGTCCATTATTTTTCACATAATGAAAACTTGAAATAAAAGAATAAGCAGGTTGGGGTTTATATCCAAAAGGGTAAGATCTCCTAGGTGGGATACTCCATGCAGTTGATGGGTCAACAAACCTAGGATTTCTATTTACATTAAGGTTTCTAAGGTTCAGGTGATTATTTTGAAAATCATATTGAAATCGTCGACCATCGTTCGACGATCGATGCTCAAATCGTCGAGCATCGTTCGACCATTGAGCCTTCAATCGTCGAGCAGCGTTCGACGCTTTTTGTAGTTCCTTAAATTTTTGCTTTCTCTTTTCTCTCTTAGCTTTATTTAAGGCTTTGTTAACTAGATTTACTTGCTCAGTATTCTTTATTCCATCAGCTGAAATAAAGTTTACTGGAGTTGAAAGATGATTTTTAAGAACCAATGGGGGTTTACTTGATGAGGCTCCTAAGTCTAGCTTATTATTGCCTGACCTAGTGTTTATCATGCTAGTGATCTCTAGCAGCTTAAGGCTTCTACCATTTAGAGATTCTTCTAATCTTTTTGATTTAGCTAGTTCATTTTAAAGAAATTTTATTTCTTTACTGGACTTAGTGAGTTCTGCTTCTAACCTAGCATTTTCAATGGATAGGATTTCTTATTCTGCTATCCTATTTCTAAGCTCCTTAATTTCTTTTTCTGAACTAATTAAGTCTCAACAAAGGGATTTAAATTCAGATTTAAATTCAGTAGAAGAAAAATCATAAGAAGATAATACCTGATCTTCTGTAGGCATTTCTTCATCATCATTAGAACTCTCTACAGCTTAGTGGTTGCTGCAGGCATCAATTGCCATAAGGCAAATTTCCTTTGCCTTCTTTTCTTCCTCATCTTCACTGGAGCTTGAGGAGGAAGATTCCTCATCTAAATCACTCCAGGTTTCAGCAATAAATCCTTTCTCCTTCTTATTATTTTTGTAGGAGGAGGACTTGGAGTGCTTCTTGTATTTTTCTTTTTCTTTTCTCTTTTCTTTGTTTTTTTCCTCTGGAAACTCTGGTTGAATGTGTCCAGGTTTCCTGCAACCATAACAGATAATTTCTTTAGCAGGAGATCTGTCATACCTTGGTTTATCTTCATATCTTGAAGAATTCTTTCTGAAGTCCTTTCTGCCCATCTTGAGAAACCTTTTGGCAAAGAGTGCCATCAGCTCCTCATTGGATTGGCTTCCTTCAGAAGCATCAACAACTTTGAGATCAAGAGTTTGCTCTTTCCTTGTTGGAGTTGGAGTCGTGGCTTCAGCCTCAGCTTCCCTAGTCTTTAGAACTTGCTCAAAAGATTTGAGCTTTCCAAGGAGGGCTTCAGTTGAGATCTCATTAGTACTTCTTGCCTCCTTGATGGGCCAGATCCTAAGATCCCATGTGCTTGGGAAACACATCAGTATCTTATCATTGACCTCTGTCAATGTTATCTCCTTATCAAGGGTTCTCAGCTCATTGATGATTGAGCTGAGCCTGGTGTACATTCCTTCAACTGATTCAGCTTTAGTCTTCTTGAAGTTTTCATATTAAGATATAAGGTTGGACCTTCTACCCTTCCTCTCATCAACTGAACCATCTACAATCTGGTTATGTGAGTTCCACATGGCTTTTGCAGAAGTGCAATCAGCCACTTTCTGAAAGGTTTCATCAGACATAGTCTGAGCCATAATATTCATTGCTTTTGCATCAACTACTTTGGCCTTATTGTATGCATCATTGTAGTCTGGAGGTGGCACTGCATTGAGATTTGTAGATGTTGTAGTAGTGGCTGCAGCAGGTGGTGTTGGAGGTCCTGTCAAAATAGAAGAAAAAATATCTTCATCAATCGAATTCATATATAACTTGATTCTTGCCTTCCATATGCTAAAATTTGCTAAGTTACATACTGGAGGTCTGGTGCTAGAATAATCCTTGTACTGGGCCATGAAGTGAATATCTATAAGCTTGGTATCTATCAGGATCTTGTGACTCAGGTGTTAGCCTATACAGTCAGACAACTTCCCTCTGATACCAATTGAAAGTGACGATAGATACAACTCTAGAGGGGGGGTGAATAGAGTATTCAAAAATTATGACACCCTACTCAACTCCCTTAGAGTAATTTGCGGAATAAGTTTATAGATTTTTGAAACCCTAGAGCCTAACATAAAGTGAAGTGCACTAGAGAAAGCTAACTGTAATTACAGTTGAGCTTTGGTCCTATCACAGCAACTAGCAATCCTAGTTATTTCTACTCACAGCCACAGTGCAATAAATTAATTAAGCAACACAGACGACACAAGAAGTTTATAGTGGTTCCCTCTAAATAGGTACGTCCACTCTTCAACCACCCTGCTAGGAATCCACTACAGGTTTTTGTTCAGGTGCCCTGCCACCGACTGATCTGCTTCAGGTAAATCAAGAAGACCCTTTGAGCTTTTGATCAGGAGCTCAAAATCAAACACAGGTTTTTGATCAGGTGCCCTGCCACCAAGGTTTACTTTTGAAGGGAGTAATAACCCTTTATACAAGAGGTTGAGAGAGGGTTAGAAGGACTTCTCTATTATTAAAACAATATTAGAGAAGCAAGTGGATTGCACAGAGCTAGAAAGCTCTAAATAATCAAGGTTCCCCCTGGCTAAGTGATATCTAGGAAGAAGTCTTGCTTCAGGGTGCTGGAACTCTTCTAAACTTGTGACAGAGAGCTGTCTTGAAGTTCTTGAAGGAGTAGCTTGAAGAAGACTCTTGATTTGTAATGATTGTTCTTCTTCAACAGCTTTTCTTCCTTCTTCTTCTTCTTGAGACTCTGAGTGAATGTTCCTGGCAGCAGGATGAACTCAGGATTGAAGAAGAGATAGTTAAAGAAGGTAGTACTTCTCAGTTAAATGTAACAATGTCTGAGAGCTATATATCTTTTTGAATTGAATCTGTAAATGAATATCTATATTGATCTCTCTTCTGTGTGTGTATGTATATATTTTCTTCTTTCAAAAGAAGCTCTTTATATATGGGACTTTGTAACGGCTCTAATCTTTGTTTGAATTTTGTCTTCTTCTGAGATCTTCGATCTGGGCTGCAAGTAGAACAAAACAAAACATATCCTGCAGACAGACATGCTATAAAGGGATAACGCTTTCTAAGAAGCTGCAAATCCAATCTGATAAAAGGAGTACTAAAGAAAGTCACATCAGACTAAACTCTTTACGGCTAGAGAAGACTTTTGAGTCTAACAACTATAAAGGACAGCATGGCAGAATAAAGCAAAAAGATATTTCAACTAATAAGACAAAAAACTTTGTCAGATAAAGCTTGACTTATGCACAAAGGATGGGGCAAAGATTGCCTTGAGATGTATGCACAAAATCAATAAAATTATCTTTAATAAAATATGCTAAATAAACAGGAAATAAATCATAGAGCAGGAGTACAAAATTACTAAAGACAGACATAAGAACGTCGAACGACCCTCGGAGATCGTCGACCGAACCACAGAGATCGTCGACCTATCAGAACAGATATTCGAACGACACAGATAGTCGAACTATCAAAGCAGATAGTTGAGCTACCACAACAGATAGTCGACCTATCAGAACAGATAGTCGAGCTATCAGATAGTTGAGCTATAAAGGCAGATAGTCGAAGTATCAAGCAGAACAGATAGTTGACCTATCAAACAGATAGTCGAGCTATCAGATAGTTGAACTATCAAGACAGATAGTCAAACTATGACGCAAAACAGATAGTCGACCTATCAAGCAGATAGTCGAGCTATCAGATAGTTGAACTATCCAAGCAGATAGTTGAACTATCAAGAAAACAGATAGTCGACCTATCAAGCAGATAGTCGAGCTATCAGATAGTTGAACTATCTAAGCAGATAGTTGAACTATCAAGAAAACAGATAGTCGACCTATCAATAAATCTGTCTGGTCAAAAGAAGTCCAGCGGGGTTCGACGATCGACGAGGCAGATACCACAGAACGTCGAGCTAACGAGAGTTGAACTAACTCAGAGATAGACGATCTGTTGACTGACGATAGTCGACCAACTGATAGACGGTCATCGAACAATTGATAGACGATAGTCGAGTGGAGTTCGACCATAGTCGAACCAAAAACAACTTAACCAAATTTTCTTCTGGATAAGTGACAACTCTACAACTAGAGCAATCTAACTAAACAACTAACCTTTGACCATAGATAAATCTTGGGTAAAGAAACTTATTGAGAAGACTAAACTCAAATCCAAACTAGGGTATCAACATGATGGTTGTTCTTCTTCAGTTTTAACAAAGATCAAGGGAAAACAGAATGTTTTCTGTACACAGAGAAGAAGCAAATATTCTTCTATATGTTCTGTCTTTTCTCTGTATTCTCAGTACTGTCTGGTTTGTGTATGCATGGATTTGATTGTTGTCATCCGAAGAGAGAAATTCTCTTTTATATTTTCCTGTCAAAATTCTCCTTCAAAATTTGAATTCCAAGCAATAATTACTGACTGATTTGGAGAACGAAACTGCTGGAATATTGACTTAAATGAGTTTCCCAAACAGTCCTTATAAAATAAGCAAGTAATTAACCCTGATGAAAACCATAATTAATGCTGCCAATAACGGCTATATTCAGGAGAATATGAGCATTAATTCTCAGATAATTACTGCTAAATGATATTATAATTAAGGACAGAAATAAGGAAAACTTCCCAGTCTGGCTCGGGATAGAATTCGTCGACATCGGAATAGAATTCGTCGACTGGAGTTCCAAGATCGTCGAGCTGAGAATTCTTGTTCGTCAACATGAGCTCTGCGAACTGTAATCTAAAAATAACTTGCCAATTCTGCGCTCTAAGTTCGTCGAGTTTAGAATCTGTCTGAAGGAATGAAATTGTCGACTTGAGCTCGAATATTATCGAGCTCAACTCAGAGAAAGATTTCTAAGTTCGTCGATCTGAGATTGACGATCGTCGAGCTGAGTTTAAAGAATTTTTAACTGATAATTTTGAACTCTGAATTCTTCTAAGTCTGAGTTTATAGAGGTCCTCTACTGTCTGGTCCATGAACGATGAACCTAACGACTAGCCTAAACTCTAAGACTCTTAGACTTGACCCTAGCTATACAATGTGGGTCAAACTCATCCTAATTAGTGAACCTAGCCCAAATCCAAACTAGATATCCAACAATCTCCCCATATTTGGGTGAGGTCACTAATACAAACAAAAGAAAACAACCACAAAGCATAAAAACATATATCTGCTAGAAATAAAAACATTATTTACACAGGTTCTTCATGATTCATCAATTAGAGTTCAGAAAAAAAAAACACAAACAGTCACTTGTTCTTCTTGTGCTTGTCTTTCTCAGATTTATCAGATTTTTTCAGTGGGTTGTTTGAAAATAATTTCTCTATTTGGGTTTGCAGCTTCTCGTTTTGACATTATCATGTCTGATGCTCCAATTATATTGCATGAGGTGGCTCTTGGCACTACTGCTTCAGGATGCAAACTCATATAATCATCTACATTAAAAAATTTATTAGCTTTAGCATACGTCTTGAGTTCTCCTTTTCTATATGATGACATTGTTGAACATTTAGATGGATCTTTTCTGTCAGCTTTAGCTTTATTGATCATAGAAAGTCCAACCATCTCTTGAAACCTTGTCATTTTTGAAGTTGTTTCCTGTTCTAGATCTATAATTGGGATAGGTGGAGATTCTGGCCTTTTAGGACTAGAATCCTTATTTGAGTCATCAGTAGATGCTGAAGTACTTTTCTTTCCTATAGCATGAGGAGGCTTGCTCTGAGAGGATTGCTGCTGACTGCTGCCATGAGAACTAGGCTTGAAGTGTCTCTGATATGTTTTGGTAACTGGTGCTAATCTGAGTGAAGCACTTCCAGAGGCCCCAGCTGATGGAGGAGGAGGAGGTTCTTTCCTAAAGTGATTAGGAGGCGACCTATACCTTCTTCTCTTCTTCCTTTCTTTTTGCTCATTCTTTGATAATCGCATTCATTGTGTCATACCCTGATAAGGGGTAATCTTTTGCAAAATGTAGTATGGAGTATAATGTGTAGGATTTGGCTTGGGAGTAGCCTTGGGAACAACTTTCCTTTTCTTAACAATCTTCTTCTTTGCCTTTGGATCATCAGAATCCTTATCATCATTGTCTTCATCAGAAGAACTAGGAGGATTGTCATACATAGCATCAATCTCTTCAATCAGCTAAGATTGATCTTTCTTAAGAGATTCTGGCTGTACAATCTCAATTTTTGTATCAGCCATATCAGGAGCATTTTGAATATTTCCATGTTCTTGTGCCACATCTTCAGCAATCAAATCGTCCAAATTGAGAATTGGAATTTCATCCAAGATATAGGTTGGACCAGAAGAGCTTTGCTCAACTTTATCAGTTGTAACATCTGATGGTTCCCAAATCATTTGAGCAACAAAACTTTCCTTTAGTTGATTAACACTTTTAGGACTTATTAGTGAAGTATAACACACTATAGCCAAAGATGGATCTGGGCAAACTGCTGGAAGATAATTCAAATAAGTTGTATTAAAGGAATTTAACAAATTGAATAGATCTACAATGGGATTGACATAGCAATCACCAACAGTCAAAACTTCTATAAGAACAACAGGTTCATTTGTACATAACATATCAAAATCAACTGTCTGAATTTCTATAATCATATGTACAACTACATCTGCATCTGCTAGCTCAACTATCTGCAAAATTACTGCTTCTTGTTCTACTGCTTGAGGAGAGGAGAATGGAACTTCTTCACTAGATATCTCCCCCTGCCTGGTTTTAGAGGGTCCTGAAGCAAGGCCCCTAGAAGAAGGGACAGTAGGGGCAGCAGAAATGAGGGTAGATATGGATGAAATAGATTCAGCAAGAGGTTTAATGGCCTCTGCTATAATATTTTTGAGAAGTGGAGTAATGAGTTCTAGAAGGGAGGAAATGGAAGGGGAATCTATTTGCATAAACTCAAAACGTGTTTGAGTTTATACAAAAGGATTGAGGATGGATGATGAGGGGAAAGGAGTGGTGTCTATCATGGGCTCATCATGAGGTGATGGAGTATTGATGGGAGATGATGATATGAGGTCAAAAGATTGAATGGATGAGAGTTTATGGAGGGCAATGTCAGCAAGATGATGTGGAAGTGGGGATTGAGGTGGTGTGGTATGCTCTGGAGATTGAACTAGTGTTGGCTTATGTTCAGGAGATTAAATTGGTGTTGGTTGATATATTGGAGATGTAGGTGGTTGAGATGGAGGTATTGGAATTAGGGTGGATGGAATGCTGATGGAGGAGACATCTTCTGGTGGTTGGGGTTAAACCTGATTTACTCTCGAGGGGGTGGTGAATAGAGTAGTTAAAACTTTTGGCTGTTTTAGAATTTATCATAGTAAAATAGGTGATGCCAATAATAGTTTAAAAAGAAATAGAAACAGGCTAAACTAAACTATCAAAGTACAGTAAGAACAAGAAAGAAAATGATCATACACAGACAACATAAGAATTTTATAGTGGTTCCCCAAACTGGGTACATCCACTCTTCAACCACCCTGGTAGGAATCCACTATCAAGTTTTTGATCAGATGACTGCCACCACAAGATCAATTTCTAGGGAGATCTCACAACCCTTTAGGATTTTGATCAGGTGCCCAAAAACCAACAATAAACTTTTGAAGGGAGTTAATAAACCTTTTTATAGGAGGTGAGAAAGGTGATGATGTCTTCTCTTTTCTCTATATAACAGAGAAGACTTGTGGATTGCTAGTGTCAAGAATCCTTTTGAAATATTGAGTTGTTCAGAGAGCTTCGAGCGTTGCTCAGGGTGTAAGTCTTCATACTTATCTTGAGAGATCCAGGAACTTTTTGACTGATTCAAAGTTGTTGTCCTTGAATATTCCTGGAGTTGAAGTAGAAGAAGATTCTTGATATTTGATGGTTGTTCTTCTTTAGTCTTCATAAAGTTCAAGGGAAAACAAGAATGTTTTCTATACACAGAGAAGAAGCAGATATTCTTCTGTATGTTCTGCATTTTCTCTGTATTCTCTGTACTGTCTGGTATGTGTATGTATGGATTGGATTGTTATCGTCTAAAGAGGGAAAATCTCTTTTATATTTTCTTGTCAAAATTCTCCTTTGAAATTTGAATTCCAAGCATTAATTACTGAATGATCTGGAGAATGAAATGGCTGGAATATTGACTTAAATGAGTTGCCTCAACTGTCCCAATAAAATAAGCATATAATTAACCCTGATGAAGACCCTAATTAATACTGCCAATAATGGCTATATTAAGGAGAATATGAGCATTAATTACTCAGATAATTACTGCTAAATGATATAAAAAATAAGGATAGAAATAAGGAAAACTTCTTAGTCTGGCTCGGGACAGAATTTGTCGACCTCTGAACAAAATTCGTTGACTGGAGTTCCAAGATCATCGAGCTGAGAATTCCTGTTTGTCGACCTGAGCTCTGTGAACTTCAATCTGAAAATAACTTGCCAATTCTGCGATCTAAGTTAGTCTAGCTGAGAATCTGTCTGAAGGATGGAAATCATCGACCTAGGCTCCAATATCGTTGAGCTCAACTACAGAGAAAGATTTCTGAGTTCGTTGATCTGAGATCGACGATCATCGAGCTGAGTTCGAAGAATTTCGAACAGATAATTTTGAACTCTGAATTCTTCTAAGTTTGAGATTACTGAGATCCTCTGCTAGCTGGTCCATGAAGGTGGAACCTAATGACTAGCCTAAACTCTAGGACTATTAGACTTGACCCTGGTTATACAATGTTGGTCAAACTCATTCTAATTAGAGAACCTAGCTCAAATCCAAACTAGGGATCCAACAGGTTCGTTTTGGAACACCACGGAGCCTTTTTGGGAATGTTGTGTTTGAACTTCATGGAATATTTACCCGAGTTTGGTTTGTCAGATTTCGATTTTGACTTCGCCATTGGATTTGTAGCGTCGTTATTTAGCAACAGTGTGATTTTCGTAGAAATATGTCTTAGTGCGAGTTTTGGTCAATCAGACATTTTAATTATAATTATAATATATTATTATATTGTTTAGTCTCTATAAATAGCCTTGCGATTAGAGGTAACCCTGATCATTGTCTTATTCCCGAAACCGTCAGCCTCTTTGTGAAAGAGTGAGAAAGGCAGACACTTTTAGGCTTTCGTCCGCCAATTACAGGAGCTTTGTGCTCAAAAACATTACCGGAGAGTAGATTAGGATAGCTCTCACAAAGATCTACGTTTCTACGGTGAGTTTTTCCCATTTCTTGGATTTTTAGGGATTAAGGTAAGCGGTTTGGACTTTCTCTCCTCTAGAAAAGCTTCAGGTTTTGCTGCTTAGGTGTCCTTGCAGCCAGATCTGTGAGGAGGAGCGTTGTGTTGTCGAATTTTGACCGGATCGAGGCAAGTGGTGACTCCTTCCCCTTGCCAAGTTTTCCTTTCATTTATATATTTCCTATTCTATCCCTTCCTCCTTAGTACTTAAGAGTAACATCAGGTTCGGCACATGCCGATCTGCTGGACGGTGCAGTTTTTAAGCCAAGTTTAGCCCAGTTGATTCTGTAGGTGAAAGCCAGGTGAATCCAAGCATTTTGGGATTAATCTAATATGGTATTTCCGTCATATTTCACTGTTAGACTTGGATAATCTATCGAATTCATTCAGTTTATGTTTAAAGAAATCGTCAAGTATGATGATTTTAACCTGAGTAAATTTGTCGAATATAGGTGGAGTTTGGATTTAAGTAAAATTTGGCGATTTTCAGTTGGAGTTAAGTCAAATTCGTCGAGTATCCGATGAAAATTCGTCGGGTAATGCTTGGTGTTGAGTTAAGTCCAATTTGTCGAGTAATCTCTATAAATGCATCGAATATCAGTTTGGCATTGAGTGATATTTTAGTTAAGTCCAATTTTATGAGTAATCTTGACAAATTGGTCGAGTTACAGTCTCGGCGTTTAGTGTCTCTCTCTCCGCTAAGTAAAAACCGTTGAGTCCGTCGAGTATAAACCTTAGCGTTGAGTGACCTTTGAGTTTCAGTAAAATTTATCGAGTAATCTCGACGAATTCATCGAGTAAGACAAGGTTAACGTCGAGTTTGTCGAGTATAAGACTTGACATTGACGGGATAAGGCTTGCCGCTGAGGGCGTTGAGTTATCTTTGAGTCTAATTCAAATTCGTCGAGTAATCTCGACGAATTCTTCGAGTAATGCTGGCTTGGCATTGAGTGCGTTGAATGCACTCAATGAGGCATTGAGTGAAGGTGTATTCGTTGATTTATTTGGCTTGGCATTGAGTGCGTAGAATGCACTCAATGCAGCGTCGAGTTGAATTGCCGCTTTTCCCTGAATTAGTATTTTTAGCCATTTTGTCGTGTATCTACTACATTCGTCGAGTATACTCGACGATTCAGCTTGGACTTAGAAATTTATTGCCAAATTCAGTTGAATGGATGAGTATGACTTGGAGTGATTTGTTACTTGAGTGTTTTGGGATCTTAAGCGTGGCTCTTGGTTGGTAGTGGATACAGGACCTCCAACCTAGTGCCAAATTGTGAATCATTACATTGCTGGAGTTATTTTTTTTGAACTGTGGGGTTAAGTTGGACAAAGTGGCAATCACAACAGTACCTTGTTTATATATTTAGATTGATGGGTTGATTTGGATATTGAGGCAACCACCCTAGTGTCTTGTTGATACAATTGGACTGTCGGGTTATGTTGGACAATGTTGCCACCACCACAGTGCCTTCTTGAAATATACTGAGTCTGAAAGTTCGGGTTGGAAAATGTGGCCACCGACTATAAAACATTTCTTACCAGTGGTAATGACTCATATGAGTAGAGTTATTAAGTCTCCTTCCTCGTATTGTACAGACTTATGTTATTCTGCTTAATTTCGCAGATATTCTCAAAGCATGGCTTCGTTTTGCACTTGGTGCAGTTTTTTTCTTTTGAACTCAATTAAAGAAAGATAATAGCGATTAAGAAAATAAATATTGCGCTAAAAGAGAACTACTTGCAACAATATGGAGAGATATTAAAAACGATCACAACAAAGGGTTGAAACGATGAAATGGAAAAGCACTCGATTGAGAATCACCTCGGCAAAAGGTAATTAAAAATGCGATAAAAACATTAACTTTATAGGGTAAAGGTCCTTGACCGTGGAGGTTCCCAAATCTTGAACACGCTTCTTTCAAAGTCGTGCACAACTGAGTTTAGGAAGGTCCGACCGAACTCTTGTCCAAATCGGAAGCCTAAAGCTCGCTTTACACGGTGAACCCCACTATTGGATTTCACTCCAATCCGAGAGATTTAACGTCTGCCTCTCTCATGGGGTGCTTGCAAATCTCTTTACTCTTGAGTCTTCACTTCAAACAACGAGCCTCTCGGATAGTTAAGAGTGAAAACAAAGATGGAAATTATATATCGATGATATAACTCCAAACATGAATAATCAAGAGTAAATCGAAGTCCTAAACCCTAAAAAGAAAAAGAAACTTTAAAGAATCATAACTTAATCAACTCGATCCTCGGATCATCAAGATCGAGTACAAAGAGGATTAGTTAATCATGGAGAAGTGGAGGAGGAGAGATGAGTAGAAGAACATTAAGAACACAAAGTAAAAGAGCACTTTTTATTAAATCTAGAAGAGTAGTACAACTTGAAAATAAAGGATTACACTTGTATGGAAATAAAACCTAAGCTTGCATTAACTTTAAGCTACTAAAGCAATTACAAAAGGGGTACACTAAACTCGAATTTGGAAAAGCATAAAAGGAGAATGAGAGAGAGAGAGCACAAAATCACTAAGAAACAAAGGGGCAGCACCTCCCCTCTAAACCTAAAACTACTTATTGGACTCAAGGGGAGGCCTGAATTTATAGAAATTCTCACAGGTTGGTCACGCCCTCTATCACACCCAGGGAGGGTGTGTTTGGGTGGGGGGTGACATGTACAGAGTTGACCTCAGGCTCTAGATTCTAGCGGGAATGATGATTGCTTATGTACAATGGCGTACATGCCCTGGACCACGCCCGTGTAGAAGGGGCATGTAAGGCACATCATGTCTCAATCATTGGTCGGAAATCCGCCAGTCGTCAAAAAAGGAGGAACATACCCCAAGGACATGCCCGTGTAGGAGGCGTGTCAGTATTGTTGACGTGTAGCAACGCAAAATCATTAAATGCGGTAGCAGGCTTAGGGATGAGGGTGACACACCCTGTAACATGCCCAGGGAGGGCGTGTAAGGGGGGTGTATCAGCATTTTTTCTCGGTATTTTTTTTCTGGTAGCAAACTTCCTCGAGATCAGGTTACACGCACTATGACATGCCCAGGGAAGGCGTGTCATTGGGGCGTGTCAGGTTATTTGGTAGAAAGCTCAAAAAATCTGCAAAAAAAGAGAAAACATTAGTAGCAATAATATGTACCAAAGCACGTCAATATATAAGCTTACAAGACATTATTTGTGTATAAAAAAACTAAAATTACCCTAATAGTTTAGACTACAAAACGTATTATCAAATTCCCCCATGCTTAAGCTTTGCTTGTCCCTAAGCAAAGATATAAAGACTAGCTAACATAAAAAGTGACTAATCAAAAAGTTCTAATTATGCTTAAACAAGTACTATGCGAAATTCTAAATAGGGAGAAGGTGAAATGTAAACAAAAAACAATTACTTAAACATGATTTAATATTTTATAAATTTTAATAATGAAAATTAATCATCAAAAAAATTAACAAAATTCTTTAAATAAATTTAAGCAAAGCAACAAAATGAAAAAATGCATTGATTTGTTACTAGATCCAAGCAACACATTATGACTATATCAATTAAATAACAAAAATCTAAATTTAAATTCAAAACTAATATTGATTTACTTTTTTTCTATACTTAGCTAATAAATAAAATTCAAAAGCATGAATCAAAATGACTTATTAGGAGCGAAACATTTGGTTTAGAATTATGATTAGGAGTGGAATTCAAAGATAAACACAGAGGCTTAAAAAACACATTAAACAAAAACTAAGAGTTTCAAAAAATTTATAAATAAAATATTTTTCTTTATTTTTCTTTTCCATTTTTTTTCTTTTCAAAACAAAGATCATAATTAATTTTTCTTTTCATTTCAAAATTGGCAAAAAAAAGGTAAACGCTTATTTTGAGCACACTTTTTCAAAAACTTCTCTAAATATATCACAAAATAACCCTATCATAATCATGAACATTTTTTAATGAAACTCAAAAAGGTTAGTGTGTTTAGATAGGTTGGAAAATTTGGCTTTGGTCTAAATAAAATGATAAGTGGAGCTATCAATTGAAATTGGAAAAAGGCTGAAAAGCGGCTAACTAGGGGTAAAAATTTTTAGGTTGGCAAGAAGGCTCAAACGAAAGAAAAAATGGCCAAAATCATTTTCATGCTTCTAAATTTATCTAAAGCATAGTTTTGAAAAATTTCAAAAAAAACAAGTCCTTGATAATAAAAGAAGATTAATGAAATTATCTTGAAATTAGAAATAATAGGCGACTTGGATCGTTAACATTACTACGCTAATCAAAAGTTGACATTACAAAAATTATCCAAAAATGAAAAGGAAAATAGTCGATGAAATATTTTTTAGAAGGTAAAGAAGATAAAGAACGAAAACCATAATAAAAATGCGTGTTTGAGAAAAAATGTTTCACGTTAACAAGCAACTGTGAATTAGAAACACAACATGACCAACATTTTACTTGTGAAACATAATTAAAAAGAATGATTAGAAATATTATAATTAGCTGAGTTGTTTATATGGGATTTTGAGAAAAACAAAACAAAAGCAAGGGGTACTATTGAAATACCAAAATCCGTTTAAACTATTAAAGTAAAAAATAAATAGCATATTTTTTTTTTATTTTGAAATATTTTCTATTTTTTGGATTTGGAAAGATATTATCTTTTTATTATTATTTTTTTCTTTAAGAACAAAAAGGAGATAGCACAAGATTTTTTTTGATTTTTTGATTGATTTTTACAGGGAAATAAAAATAAAGAAAAGAGATAGATGAAATCCTCCCCCAAGCTTAAAATGGACATTGGCCTCAATGGATAAAAGAGGGGAAGGAGAGAGAAAAATTTAAACAGAAATGAATGTACAAAATTGAAAACAGGTACTTCCCTCGATTTATGCACCGCGAAAGTTGATTGATGTCGCTCCCCCATGCTTGCGCTTTGGAACATCATAAAATGTCTTCTTTGGACTTTGTGATGGATTCAACAACATTGGAGGGGGCGATCGCAGAGGCTTTAACTTGTTAGAGCCATCCAAAGAAAAAAAGTGTAAAATAAAGAAAATAGAAAAATAACTTGGGTTGCCTCCCCAGAGCATCCTTTGTTTAAAACTTCATTTGAGCTCGACATATAAAAAAAATATTGTCCAAAATAATAATAATATCCAAAATAAAATTTGAAGTTTTTAACAAATAAAAAGTCTTAAATTTTCTAAAATTCAGATCATGCAGAATAACATTAATGTAGTTTGTGCTGACATCACCACAGAAATACAGTTTAAGACGCTGACCATTTACTTTGAAATCGCCATTATTAGGGTGTGAAATTAAAACAGTACCAAATGGAAATACTTGTTTAACAAAAAATGGCCCAGACCAACGAGACTTTAACTTTCCAGGAAATAAACGTAAATGAGAATTATAAAGAAGAACTTGGTCACCCGGCTTGAAGATTTTTTGGTCCCTTAAGTGTTTATCGTGAAAACGTTTCGTCCGCTCTTAATAAAATTTGTTTATCTCGTATGCGTAAGAGCGCCACTCGTCGACTTCATTAAGTTGAAATTTTCGAAAATCGCCGACAGGGTGGGGATCGAAATTTAAATATCGCAAGGCCAAAAAAGTGCGGTGTTCTATTTCTACGGGTAATTAGCATGATTTTCCATAAACCAACCGATACGGCGTACATCCGATGGCGATTTTGTACGTTGTTCGGTATGCCCATAGAGCATGGTCTAATTTTGTTGACAAGTCTTTCCTAGAGGTGGAAACAGTCTTTTATAAAATTCTTTTTATCTCTCTATTCACTACTTCGACTTGTCTGTTAGTTTAGGGGTGAAAGGAAGTTGAAAGCTTATGCGTAATGCCGTATTTAATAAGGATTTTTGAAAACTGCGCGTTACATAAATGTGATCCCCTATTGATAACGATGGCTCGCGACATACTGAATCGAGAAAATAATTTTTTTAAGAATGTAATTATGACTCGGGCGTCGTTAGTAGGAAGAGCTTGGGCTTCAGCCCATCGTGAAACATAATTGATGGAAACTAAGATGTATTTGTTTCCGAAGCTAAAAGGAAGAGGGCAAACAATATCAATTCCCTTGAGGTCGAAAACTTCGCACTCGAGGAAATAATGTTGCGGCATTTCATTTTTATTGGAAATATTTCTCGACCGTTGGCAACTATCACACCTACTCACAAAGCCTTGCGCATCTTTAAAATGTCTAGGCCAGTAAAAACTCGGACAAAGCATTTTGTGGGCGGCATGAGCAGCTTGATAGTGACCACTAGTCGGTCCTTCATGCAAATGTTTTAGAATATCTAGTCCTTCTTCAATTGAAACACATCTCCTTATCACTTGGTCCGCACTGACTCTAAAAAGATGCAGGTCCTCCCAAAAATAGTTCTTCAACTCAGAAAAGAATTTCTTCTTTTGCTGAGAGGAGAACTCTTTCGGAAGGGCACGAGCCACTAAATAGTTGGCTATGTGTGCAAACCAAGATAAGCGGTGTGGTAATTAAAAGCAGCTTCTGATCCGGGAAGAAATCATTAAATTATTTTTCTTTTAATTTTTCAATATAAGGATTATCTAATCGTGAAAGATGGTCGGAAGCCAAATTCTCGGCACCACGCTTATCGCGGATTTCTAAGTCAAACTCCTGGAGGAGTAAGACACAGTAAATCTGGCATGACTTGGCATCCGTCTTAGCAAGAAGATATTTGAGGGCCGAGTGGTCCGTAAAAATAATATTTTTGGAAAGCGTAATATATGAACGGAATTTATCAAAAGCGAACACTACAGCTAGGAGCTCCTTCTCAAATTGTGGTATAATTCTCTTGCGTCGATGTAAGTGTTTTGCATATATAATAGATGGGGTGGAAGTTTTTAGAAATTCATTGTCCTAGTACGGCTCCCACAGCAAAACTACTTGCATCGTACATAATTTCAAAGGGAAGGTCCTGCATCGGAGCTATCATAATGGGGGCATTAATTAATTTATCTTTTATTAATTCAAAGGCAGACTGACAATGGTCAACAAAAATAAATGGGGCATCTTTTTATAAGTGGTGAGTAAGAGGTTTGGTGATTTTGGAGAAGTCTTTTATGAAGCGGCGGTAGAAGCCAGCATGTCCTTGGAAACTTCTTATAGATTTCACGTTCATAGGCGGAGACAACTTCTTGGTATTTCTATCTTGGCTATGTCTACTTCAATTGTTGGAGTTACCATTGTGATCTAGAAGTGGTCAAACATGTAATCTCACTGCCAACGCGATATGAGCCTGCAGTGTCGCACATAAGAGCATGTGGAGAAGTTTGAAGATTGACTGTGTTGGTAAAGGTTACCAATCACAATAGAGAATGGGGTCCGGCAAATGTTGCCAAGGTGATTGTCGAGAATCGTCGAGTATCGATCGTCGAGAATCGTCGAGTATCAATCGTCGAGAATCGTCGAGTTTCGATCGTCGAGAATCGTCGAGTATCGATCATCGAGAATCATCGAGTATCGATCGTCGAGAATCGTCGGCTGTGGTTCGTCGAGAATCGTCGACTATGGTTCATCGAGAATCGTCGAGAGTCGTCGAGAATCGTCGAGAATCAAACTGTTCGATTCTCGACGAATGCTGATTCCCGATGAATTATTTCCAGTAACCCTAATTTTCTGTGGTCTGCGGATAGCTATTTTTCCTAGGTAAGTTTCTCCTTTTAGTATAAATAAGGACATAGGTTTGAGTGGTGAAATAAGAACCCCGCTGATTCGCCCGACAGAAGGGTTCCGCCGATTCGCCCGACGGAAGTGTTCCGCCGATCGCTCGCTCCGCCGGCCTCCTCTCCGACGACAGTTGTCAGTGCTTGTCTTCCTGGAGCAGACTTAGCAGTCCGTTGAAGTGCAAGGTGCAGTCGATCTCCCTTCCCATTTTTCGTGAAACAAAGATCGACGATCTCCCGCTCGTGTGGATTTCTACAGAGACGTAGACGCTATTCTACGTTGAACTCGCCGCCGACAAGAACTCATACATTGGAGCATCTTCGTTGAGTTGTTACTCAATGCCGCTAAGGTAATTTTTACCTAGTTATTTCTTAACATCTAGATTCAACATTCATGGCCCGATCCCAAATATCTTTTGGGTTTTTCTTGATTTTACTATTTCCGCTGCATGCACAATTGTTGTTCCTCCTCATAGAGAAACCCAACAGTGGTATCAGAGCCAGGTTGCGGCCATGATTGTTGTATTGGAAGTTAGGTTATTCTAGTACGTGTAAACCTAGGGATTTAAAAGTGTTCTAAATGTCTAGATTTAATACTGGAACATCAATTGTTGATGATTTTTCAAGGGAAATCGGTGGTGAATTTGCAAAAATTTGGTCGGGGCGCTGCCCCGCACCACCGCCAGGGGCGCTGCCCCTTGGACCCCGTTAGGGCCTCTGCCCATAAGACCCCGCCAGGGGCGCAGCCCCTTGGAACCCCTCCAGGAACGTCTGGGATTTCGTGGTAATTTCTAATTGTTAGAAATTGTTGTCTCCTTTGCAGTAACCATCCCTCGAGTGGTTAATGAACCCGTGTATTGTTTTGGATTTTGAATCCAACAAGGAGAGATGAGCTTGTCTACTGCTTTAAGTTGAGTTGCCTTTGCCTTTGGCCAATGCATGTAAATCTGAAGATTTGGAAGAGTCCGGATGCTCAGATTTAGCCCTTTCTTCCATCAAATGTTGATAGTACCATGTTGTGCACATAAGGGATGCATGTGGATTTTAGAAAAATGTTTTTCTATGGATGTGCACATTGATCAAATGTTGATCATGGTTAATTGTTAACCTATTATCAAAAATCTGTTCATCAAATATTAAGTGTTTGGATGCCTTCCGATGGATGACACTCTTCCTGGCTCGATCGATGAAGTGTGGGCTTGCCAAAGCAAGGTGTATTAATCTATCTTGGTAAGGGTACGAGCGAATAATTTTGATATCCCACTATCGACATCGGGTCTAACTTAACTAGGTGACCTCAAAGGTTGAGTGCCTAGAGGCATAGGGTTGGCATGTACCATATGATGGATGCGAATAAGGAGTTATTCACCGACCATACAAGAATTGCATGAGGATGCAATTGGCAAGCGTTGCCTACCTAAATAACCACATCGTGAGAGAAAAGCCAAAGCTGACTCATTGTGTTGGTGAAATACGGATCTTTTCCACTAAGAGAGTAGCTCGCATGAACTCTCCGAATTGATAGTGAGGGCTATCATTTTGAATAAAAATAGTGGGAGTTTTAATTGAAGTCCAAATTAAAAAAATAAATTGTATTTTGAAATTTTGGTACTTATATTATTCTGCATGAATTCTTGTAGAATTCCATGGTAAGTGGTTCACACTCCACTCTGTCTCTGAGAGCCATCCTTAAGAAGGATAAGCCCAGTGGGACAAACTACATGGACTGGTACAGGAACCTGAGAATTGTTCTCAGGCAAGAGCGAAAGCTCTATGTCTTGGAAGAAGAAGCTCCCGAGGTGCCGACCGGGAACTCTTCCCGTGCTTATAAGGATACTTATAAGAAGTATACCGATGATGCCTTAGACGTCGAATGCCTTATGCTTGCCACCATGAACTATGAGCTTCAGAAGCAACATGAGAACATGGGGTGCAAGGAGATTGACGAGCATCTCAAGAAAATGTTTCAAGGGCAGGCTCGTCAAGAGAGATTCGACGTCACAAAAGCGTTATTTCAGTGCAAGATGGGAGTTCGAGACTAAGTATGGACTCATGTACTTAAGATGATTTAGTATATAGAGAACCTTGATTGGCTGGGTTTTCCTCTAGGTCAAGAGTTGGCCACAGATCTGATCCTGCAATCGTTACTGGACAGTTATGAGCAGTTTGTCTTTAACTACAACATGAATGAAATAGATAAGACACTGCCCGAGATCCTAGGAATGTCAAGAACTGCCGAGATCAACATGAAGAAGGCCAAGACTTCCAGCCCCATACTAATGGTGCAAAAGGGCAAGGCCAAGGCTAAGGGCTCTAAGAAGACGAAGGTGGGACATAAGTCACTTCTTGAGCCCAAGTCTTCTGCACTGAAGAAAAAGAAGAGCACGGTGAAGGAAGGGAAATGCCACCACTGTGGCATGGCTGGTCATTGGAGGAGGAACTGTACTTCTTACATTGAGGGTCTGCAGAAAATGAAGGGAGGTATGACTTCTACTTCAAATATTTACGTTATAGAGATAAACCTTTCTGCTCCTTCATCTTGGGTATTGGATACCGGATGTGGTTCTCACATTTGTACAAATGTGCAGGAAATTGGAAGGAGAAGATTGCTGAGTAAAGGGGAGGTGGACCTGTGCATTGGCAATGGAGCAAGAGTTACTATTGTAGCCGTAGGGGTTTACCGTCTTACTTTGCCCAGTGGGCTTGTAATAGAACTATTTAATTATTATTTTGTTCCGACCATAACTAGAAACATTATATCCATTTCATGCTTGGACATGATTGGAGTTTCTTTTATAATTAAGAACACTTGTTGTTCTATATTTAAGAATGATGTTTGTTATATTGTATCCCAATTGTTTAATGGTCTTTATGTTTTGAACTTGGACCATTTGATCTATAATGTAGAAAATAATAAAAGACTAAGAATAAATGACTCAAACCCTACATATCTCTTGCATTGTCGTTTGGGCCATATAAACGAGAAGAGCATATCCAAGCTCCATAAAGATGGACTTTTAGACTCATTTGATTATGAATCATTTGAGCGATGCGAATCTTGTTTGTTGGGCAAGATGACTAAAGCCCCTTTCACTGGTTATACTGAGAGGGCTGAGGATCTCTTGGGTGTTGTACATAGTGATGTATGTGGACCCATGAGCTCCATGGCTAGAGGTGGGTATTTCTACTTCGTTACATTTACTGATGATTTTAGTAGATACGGATATGTGTATCTTATGAAGTGCAAATCTGAGACCTTTGAAAAGTTCAAAGAGTTCAAGAATGAAGTAGAAAACCAGTTGGGTAAAAGGGTTAAAGCACTCAGATCTGATCGAGGTGGACGAATACCTGAGTCATGAGTTCTGTGATCATCTAAAAGAGTGTGGTATTGTATCACAGCTCACTCAACCTAGAACACCACAACATAATGGTGTGTCTGAGAGGAGAAATCGTACTCTATTAGACAAGGTACGTTCGATGATAAGCCATGCAGACTTGCCTGTTTCCTTTTGGGGTTTTGCTTTAGAGACTGCTGCAATGACACTGAATCGCGCTCCAACGAAAACGGTTCTGAAGACACCATATGAGATATGGACTGGGAAGCGTCCTAGTATGTCATTCATTAAAATTTGGAGTTGTGAGGCATACGTGCGACGTCAAATGCCTGACAAGCTGGAACCCAAATCAGATAAATGTTATCTAGTGGGATATCCTAAGGAAACGAAAGGGTATTACTTTTACCTATCGTCCGAGGGCAAAGTGTTTATCACAAGGACTGGCGTCTTCTTGGAGAGATAATTCTTATCAAGAAAGACTGAAATGGTAGAACTTGAAGAAGTTCAAGAACCACAAGTAGTGAATGAACGGAATTGGATTCTGTGATATGACTACAAGATGTTGTAGCTAGAGAACCTGCTCAAGAAACACAAGTCCTACGTAGATCTGGTAGACCAAGATTTGAGCCTGAGAGATATGGATTTCATGTGTCTCAAATAGGTAATGTGTTGCTTATGGATCATGATGATGAACCAGCAACCTACCAAGAGGCAAAGAATGGACCGGACTCCAACAAATGGCTTGAGGCTATGAAATCCGAAATGGACTCCATGTACGCAAACCAAGATTTGAACTTGGTGGAACCACCTAAAGGGGTACGAACCATAGGGTGCAAATGGATCTTCAAGAACAAGACCGACATGGATGGGAATGTACAGACATTCAAATGGCGACTCGTGGATAAGGGTTTTAAGCAAATTCATGGTATTGACTATGATGAGACCTTTTCCCCTTTTTGCCATGGTAAAGTCCATAAGGATATTGCTTGCTATTGCTGCGTATTATGACTACAAGATCTGGCAGATGGATGTCAAAACGGCTTTCCTTAATGGAAACCTCCTTGAGGAAGTGTACATGACACAACCCGAGGGTTTTGTATCCCCAAATGAAGCCACTAAAATATGCAAGCTGAATAGGTCCATCTATGGACAGAAGCAGGCCTTTCGAAGTTGGAATCTTCATTTTGATGAGAAAATCAAAGAGCTTTGTTTCATCAAGAAAGAAGATGAGCCTTGTGTTTACAAGCAAATTAGTGGGAGCATTGTTGTCTTCCTGATATTGTATGTAGATGACATACTATTGATTGGGAATGACATTCCTATACTGAAAGTTGTTAAGAACAACCTAGGGAACTGCATTTCTATGAAGGACTTGGGTTAAGCGACTTATATACTCGATATTAAGATCTATAGAGATAGATCGAAGAAGTTGCTGGGTTTGACCCAGAGTACATACATCGAGAAGGTGTTGAAGCGGTTTAACATGCTTGAGTCCAAGAAAGGATTTTCACCCATGTCTCATGGTGTGAATCTCTCTAAGGACCAGTGTCCAAAATCTTGTGAAGATAAGGACCGCATGAAGTTGATTCCATATGCTTCGGCAATTGGATCAATCATGTATGAAATATTATGTACTCAACCCGATGTCTCCTTTGCTTTGAGCATGACTAGTAGGTATCAGTCAGACCCCTGTGAGTGTCACTGGATTACAGTCAAGAATATCCTGAAGTACTTGAGAAGGACAGAGGATGTGTTCTTGGTGTATGGTGGAGAGGAAGAGCTCGTTGTAAGTGGTCACACGGATGCTAGCTTCCAAACTGATAGGGACGATTCAAAGTATCAGTCATGGTTTGTGTTTTGCCTTAATGGAGGAGCTATGAGCTGGAAGAGTTCCAAGCAAGAGACAGTTGTTGATTCTACAACAGAAGCCGAGTATATCGCTGCAGCTAACGCAGTGAAGGAGGCTGTATGGATTAGGAAATTCATCAGCGAGCTTGATGTAGTTCCTAGCATTGTTGGTCCCGTAGTTCTCTACTGTTATAACAATGGTGCAATTGCACAATCTAAGGAACCTAGATCCCATCAACGCTCCAAGCATATACTTCGGCGGTTCCATCTTATTCGTGAGATTGTCGAACGAGGAGATGTGAACATCTGTAGAGTGCCGACTGAGGAGAATTTTGCGGATCCACTGATAAAGCCTCTCGCGCAGAGAAAGCATGATGGTCATACTAGATCAATGGGTATACGATACCTAAATGATCAACTCTAGTGAGAGTCTTGTGGGTTGCGTCTAAACATATATTCTATTGGCTATTTGTTATTTATTTATATGATGAATTGTGTACCAAAAATTTTCTTTTACAATTAATGGCAAGTTTTTTTATTATGATTTATCTATGCGATAGTTAAATGTTAACATAATAAATACCCTTAGAATATTCGCTTCCATAGGACATCAAGTACGTGACTTGAATGTGAGAGCCTATGATTTATTTGAAGCTTCATTCTTGAAAGGTCCCTAGTCGTAGTATCATCATAGAAACTAAGGGTGATGATGATACATTATGACTAGCACGTGTGTTGACTGATGACCAGTTCTCATAGGTCATGACATTGCGATATCAAGTCATCACGTGGGTACTTGTTAATGAACAAGTTGTATCGGACAAACCCCACCTGAGACTACTTTGTGGATTGTTATCTAATCATGTCATGAGTATGTCTCAATTGACAATGGTGTTGTGGTCCTTTGACCTGAAGTCACAACATTCATCAAGTGAGGAAAAGCGTGCTTTGATGCCATCTAAAGTCTTCCTTGAGAAAGGTTGATGATAAGGGTGGTTGTTGGGCATGTTACGAATCATTTGGGTGTTTGTGTGTGAGCAGATATGGGATTTGTCCTCCTATATGACAGGGGTTACATCCATAGAACCCTTGATGGAACTTGACTGAGAAATGCATGGACATGCTTGGTTGAGTCAATATGTGATATTGGACTCACCATTCTCTGGAAGTCCGTTCTAGATCAAGATACTTGGATTGAGCTATTATGAGGGTGACAAGGTACATGCCTCTAGTTCTTTCCGGATGTAAGGGACAAAGGGACAAAGACAACACTGGAACATTGTTCATAAAGGCTTATGAGTTATGAACTCTTATTGCTTGGGTAGCAATGATGCATTGCTAGATTCTGCTCATTGTTTGTGAGGTTTTTGGTTTGATACTTTCAAGATCAAGTGGGAGACTGTTGGAGTTACCATGGTGATATAGAAGTGGTCAAACATGTAATCTCACTGCCAACGTGATATGAGCCTGCAGGGTCGCACATAAGAGCATGTGGAGAAGTTGGAAGATTGACTATGTTGGTAAAGGTTACCAATCAACATAGAGAATGGGGTCCAGCAAATGTTGCCAAGGTGATCGTCGAGAATCATCGAGTATCGATCATCAAGAATCGTCGAGTATCGATCGTCGAGTATCGATCGTTGTGTATTGATCGTCGAGAATCGTCGAGTATCGATCGTCGAGAATTGTCGGCTGTGGTTCGTCGAGAATCGTCGACTATGGTTCGTTGAGAATCATCGAGAGTCATCGAGAATCGTCAAGAATCGCCGAGAATCGAACTGTTCGATTCTCGACGAATGCTGATTCCCGACGAATTATTTCCAGAAACCCTAATTTTCTGTGGTCTGCGGATAGCGAGTTTTCCTAGGTCAGTTTATCCTTTGGGTATAAATAAGGACTTAGGTTTGAGTGGTGAAATAAGAACCTCGCTGATTCGCCTGACGGAAGGGTTCTGCCGATTCGCCCGACGGAAGTATTCTGCCAATCGCTAGCTCCGCCGGCCTCCTCTCGGACGACAGTCTCCGGTGCTTGTCTTCCTGGAGCAGACCTAGCAGTCCGTGGAAGTGCAAGGTACAGTCGATCTCCCTTCCCATTTTTCATACGACGAAGGTCGGCGATCTCCTGCTCGTGTGGATTTCTGCAGAGACGTAGACGCTATTCTACGTGGAACTCGTTGCCGACAAGAACTCATACATTTTAGCATCTTCGTTGAGTTATGACTCAACGCCGCCAAGGTAATTTTTACTTAGTTATGTCTTAACTTCTTGATTCAACATTCATGGCTCGATCCCAAATCTTTTTTTGATTGTTCTCGATTTTACTATTTCTGCTGCGTGCACAACTGTTGTGCCTCCTCATAGAGAAACCCAACATCAATTCCTCTCGCGAAAATCTTTTGACCCAAAACTAACCATTCCCTGACCATAAAATGGCATTTTTCCCAATTTAGGGCAAGGTTAGTTTTTTCGTATCTTTCAAAGTCTTTTTTGATGTATTCTAAACAACTATCAAAGGCATCACCGAACATGGAGAAATCATCCATAAATACCTCCATTATTCTTTCTGCATACTTGTCAAAGATAGCGAGCATACATCACTGGAATGTAGCTGGGGCATTGCATAATCCAAACGGCATTCTTCGATATGTGAATGTGCCGAAGGGACAAGTAAACGTAGTTTTCTCCTTGTCCTTGGGAGAGATGGGGATTTGAAAATACCTCGAAAGACCATTGAGAAAACAGTAAAAGCTATGGCCGGATAATCGCTCTAAGATTTGATCGATGAACGGCAAGGGGAAGTGGTCCTTGCGGGTGGCGTCGTTTAACATACGATAGTCAATAAACATTCGCCACCATGTCACCGTCCGTGTCAGGATTAAATCTTTATTTTCATTTATAACTATAATTATCCCTCCCTTTTTCGGCATTACCTTAACAGGACTAACCCACTTACTATCAGATATTGGATAGATAATTTTTGCGTTTAACAGTTTCATAAACTCACCCTTTACGACTTATTTGATGTTCGGGTTTATACGGCGCTGAGGTTGTATGGAGTTACGTGAATTATCTTCCATTAAATTTTGTGAGTGCAAAAGGATGGGATTATTCCCTTGATATGAAAAACTGGCAAGCAATAGCTCGGCTATGCTTATGTAAAACTAGAATGAGTTTATCATTTTGCACTTCAGTCAGGTAGGCCGAAATTATCTCAGCCAGTTTGGAGTCCTTTTCTAAGAAGGCATACCTAAGATGTTCGAGTAGTTCCTTTAATTCTAGGGTAGGGGGTTCTTTATATGAGGTTTTAGAAATTCTTTAAATTTTAATAGCTATGTCTTCATAGACTTTTTTATATGGAAAATTAAAGGGGTAGGGTTAGTGGACATGGTGGCTTCTTGCAAAGATTCCATTGGAAGTGTAGAGGGAGGACAAAATTCAGGAAATTTATTTTCACTATCAGAAAGGCAGTAGGAAGATTCATCACTTAAGGTGTCTAAGAAAAAATAGGATTCGTCATTCTCTAGGGTGTTCTTAATCGAAGGGGTGATAGAGAAAGTCACTTCGTCGTTGCCTACTCGAAGGAAGAGCTTACCATTGCTTACATCAATGATAGCTCGGGAGGTGGCAAGGAAGTGTCGGCCAAGGATCAAGGGAACCTTGACGTCTTCTTCGATGTCCAATATGACGAAATCCATCGGGAAGATGAATTTGTCCACTTTGACTAAGACATCCTCCACTATTCCCAACGGGTACTTAATTGATCTATCAGCGAGCTAGATTCTAATGCATGTGGGGTTGAGGCTACAAATTCCTAACTTCTTAAATAACGAGAAGGGCATTAGGTTGATACTCGCACCTAAGTCGACCATTGCATGTTTGAAAAAAAGATCACCAAAGACACACGAAAGAGAAAAACAACCCGGATCACTGATCTTCTTTAGTAAACCGATTGTCAAGACAGCTGTGCATTCAGAGTTTAGCATGATGTGCGGCATGTTTCTAACTTATTCTTATTAATCAGAAGGTACTTAAGATAATTAGCATACTTCAATATTTGGGAGATAGCTTCATGAAGGGTAAATTTATGTGAATTTCCTTAAACATTTCTAAGAAGCCGGAATACTGATCATCAATACATTGTTTGTTAAGTTGGGAAGGGTATGGTGGATTTGGATCATTTATAAAAATAAGTGGTGGATCGAGATCTTTTTCTAAAGCAGAGAGCGGAGTGATAACTTCTTTTTCAGCGGGTGGCAGAATTTTTAAAATAGGAGCAGAGCTTTCCTCGGACTCTTCGCTAACAATACCAGAAACTTGCTTCCCACTCCGAAGAGTTATAGCTTTCGGTTTCTCTCTCGGGTTGGGCTTAGTATTGGAAGGAAGAGAACCTGTGGGTCGCTCAGAAATAATTTTTTGCGAGTTATCCTACTATATTTTCTAAATTTTTAATGCTTCCGATTAAAGTTCTTATAGTAGCGTCATTTATGGTTATATACTTCGAAAGTAACTCCTACAAGCTTGGAGGTTTTGAATAGTTTTGAAGAGGTGGTGGTGGTGCCAAAAATTCAATTTGTTGTCGCGGGTGGATCGCGTTCGAAGGGTTACTCCACACAAAAATTTGGGTGGTTCCGTAAAGCAGGATTATAACTACTTGTAAAAGATAAACCCGGAGCATGAAAATTCGCAGCAGAAAAATTATTAAAAGCATTTGTATGCATATTACTAAAATAATCTAATTGTTCTGGAGCAGGAGTTGCAAATTCCCATACTTGAGGGGCGGAGGCAGCAGTCATCTCCGTAATTTTTTTACTTAATATTTCTACTTGCAGAGCTAGCTAATAGACGTTGTCTACTTCAAAGATACCTGTAGGTTTTTTTGGGCGGACGTAGACACATTCCACTGATATGTGTTCATGGCCATGTCCTCAAAAAGATCAAGAGCTGCTTCCGGGGTTTTGTTGTATAAAGTACCACCGGAAGCTGCGTCTATCATGTGTTTTGTATTTTGATTTAGCCCGTTATAAAACGTCTGCACTTGTAACCATACAGGAAGCGCGTGATGGGGGCATCATCTTAACAGTTCTTTAAATATTTCCCAGGTTTCATATAATGTTTCAGAGTCTATTTGTCCAAAGATAGAAATATCATTCCTATGTTTTGCAGTTTTGGCTGGCGGAAAATACTTCGTCAAAAAATTTTCAATTAATTGATCCTAAGTGGTGATGCTCCCTCTTGGCCGAGTCATCAACCACTATTTAGCTTTGGTTCCTAGGGAGAAAGGAAATAATCTTAGCCTAATAGCATCATTTGTGACACTATTTATCTTGAAGGTGTCATAAATCAAAAGAAAACTTGCTATATGCGCGTTCGAATCTTCATCTTGAAGTCCGTCATATTGCATATACTGCTGCACCATTTGAATTATGCTAGGCCTTAGTTTGAAATTATTATTAGCTATAGCAAGGCGCACGATGCTTGATTATGTTCCCTCAAGATTCATCGTGCATAATAGGACACATGCCTTTGCATGGCTTCCTCCACGTGGGGTTCTTCCATTCTTAAAATACAAAATGACTAGGAATCCTCAACAAGTATTTGGAGAGTAGGGCATTGAAATCGCGATCTTCATTGAAGAGTATGCTCAATTTTGTGGTCCACGTCCAAAATAACCGACGGACTCCCACGGGCCATGCACATGGCGAAGAGATGATAAAGAAAGAGAAAAAAATAGAAAAAAGAGAACTACTAAAATTTTATTATTTGAAATAGATTTTTTTTATATATTTTAACTCCCGAACTTCGCAAGGGCTACCCAATAAAGGGTTCGCAAGGTACTAGACAAGATAGTTGTATTCAAGCCACATTGCCCTTTTCGAGAGAGTTTGGTGGTGTAGAAAAATTATGAAGTGGGTTTCTATTAAGAGCGTTAATATTTTTTGATTTTTAAATTTTTTAGAATGAGGAATAAGAAAGAGAAATGATAAAACTAATAGGTTCGCATTTTCAAATTATCAACAAAAGTTGCTCCCCAACAACGGTGCCAAAAACTTAATCATCGCTTTTCGCATTAGAGAAAAGAGAGTCGAACTAGCAATCCAACTAGACAAGTATACCTATCGAACTGTTGCTAGGGGACACAAGTGTCGTATTGAAATCGGGAACTGTTGAGTAAACCCACTCACACGAAGGCTATTATTTTATCGAAGGATGGTTATAGGGTTAAGAGAAAGATAATTGCGATTAAGAAAAGAAATATAGCGATAAAAGAGAACTACTTGCAGTAAAATGGAGAGCTATTAAAAACAATCACAACGAAGGGTTGAAACGATGAAATGGAAAAGCACTCGATCGAGAATCACCTCGGCAAAAGCTGATTAAAAATGAGATAAAAACATAAACTTAATAGGGTAAAGGTCCTTGACCGTGGAGGTTCCCAAAGATTGAACACGCTTCTCCTGAAGTCGTGCCCAGTTGAGTTTAGGAAGGTCCGACTGAACTCTCGTCCAAATCAGAGGCCTAAAGCTCGCTTTATGCGGTAAACCCCACTATTGGATTTCACTCCAATTAGTGAGATTTAACGTCTGCCTCTCTCGTGGGGTGCATGCAACTCTATTTACTCTTGAGTATTCACTTCAAACTACGAGCCTCTCGGCAAGCAAAGAGTGAAAACAAAGATGGAAATTATATATCGATGATATAACTCCAAACATGAATAGTCAAGAGTAAATCGAAGGCCTAAACCCTAAAAAGAAAAAGTAAATATAAAGCATCTTAACTTAATCAACACGAACTTTGGATATTCAAGATCGATTACAAGGAGTATTAGTTAATCATGGAGAAGTGGAGGAGGAGAGATGAGTAGAAGAACATGAAGAAAACAAAGTAAAAGAGCACTTTTTATTAAAGCTAGAAGAGAACTACAACTTGAAAATAAAGGATTACACTTGCATGGAAATGAATCCTAAGCAAGCATTAACTTTAAGCTACTAAAGCAATTACAAAAGCTATTACCAAGGGGGTACACTAAACTAGATTTAGGAAAAGCATAAAAAGAGAAAGCGAGAGAGAGAGAGAGAGCATAAAACACTTAGAAACAAAGGGGCAGCACCTCCCCTCTAAACCTAAAACAACTTACTGGACACAAGGGGAGGCCTAAATTTATATAAATTCTTACGGGGTGCTCACGCCCTCTGTCACGCCCAGGGAGGGCGTGTTAGGTGGGTGTGACATGTACGGAGTTGACCTCGGGATCTTGATTTTGGCGGGAATGATGATTGCTTCTATACAATGGTGGACATGCCCTAGGCCACGCCCGTGTAGGAGGGGTGTGTATGGCACGTCAAGTCTCAATAAATGGTCAAAAATCTATCAGTCATCGAAAAAGGAGGAACACGGCCCAGGGCCACGCCCGTGTAGGGGGGCCTGTCAGTACAATTGACAAGCAGCAAAGAAAAATCATTAAATGCGCCAGCAGGCTTCGGGATGAGGGTGACGCGCCCTGTGACATGCCCAGGGAGGGCGTGTCAGGTGGGCATGTCAGCGGTTTTTCTCGGTATTTTGGTTCTGGCAGCAAACTTCCTCAGGATCAGGTTACGCGCCCTATAACATGCCCGGGGAGGGACGTGTCATGGGGGCGTGTCAGGTCATTTTTAGCTGAAAGCTCAGAAAATATGCAAAAAGAAGAAAAAACATTAGTGGCAATAATATGTATAAAAGTAGGTTAATATATAAGCTTACAAGACATTATTTGTGTATTAAAACCTATAAGTACCCTAATAGTTTAGACTACAAAACATATTATCAGGGTGGAGCGGGCGTGAGGCCGACTAGGCGGGGGTTAGAGGGCGATTATAGGAGTGGGGAAGTGGGCTGCCAGGGAAAGGGGAAGGAGGGGAAAGAATAGGGGTTACCTTGGGGGCAAGTTTCCACCACTAGGACTCAGCACCTAGGGATTTACGACATCCGCACCGTAGCTTGACCGCAGGTTTCCGGGAAAAGCTTCCTCCAAAACTAACGATGCCTCCTCCCAGACATAAACACTCCTATTTATAGTATTAGAAACACTTGGGCACCCGGAATCAACGGCTGTGATTGGCCGAAGATCCCGCATTCTAAATACATGAAAATATAATAAAATACAGTGATATAATATATCAAAAAGGTTTGCAACACACATTCGGACGTATCTATGGCATCAGATCGTCAATCCGATCAAGACTTCCGGCGTGAATAGAAGAAAGTGGGACCCATATTGTTAATGGTTGATGATCCCCCATCATATTGTGTGTGCTTTAGTGGATTGTCTTGAAAGCAAGCTAACCTAGCCAACTCACAACACACAAAGTAAAATAAAATCTTAAAAGACAAGAAAACCTATTCACCCCCCCCCCCTCTCTAGGTGTTTAGATACTTTGGAATTAGTGACTTTCACAACGCATCAATGAGCTTTCACCCAACTCAGGAGGGGAAGTCAGGACCTCAGGTTAGTGCGGTCTTCATCATGCACTCGCCCAAGGCTCGCGCCTTAATGTACATGTAGGAGGGTTTTTGCCAAGACGGGTGAGTGATGGGTAAATCCCGCACTCGCCTAGGAGACATATGTATTTCTACGAACAACTCGTATGGTGGGGTCTAGAGGTGAAATTACTTAGATGCTGCTGTGTGCCTACAAATAGCCTTTTTTGACAGTGGAGTTACGTTGTTGGCGGACCCAGTTGGTCTAGGTATAGTAGTTTTGGACCACAGTGTTAGTTTGTTGGCAGACCAAGCTTGGAAATCTATAAATAGACACAAGGGGGTACCTTTAGAGGGAGGGGATTCTTTGAACTTCTTCCTCAGGCTCTTCTTAGCAAGCTCTGAGTGTCCTCTAAGGTTCCCAAGCTTAGCATTGTCATGGGAGGGGAAGAGCTCTTAGATCTTCTGAGTATGTGGTGGGACCTCCCTGCTAGGACCTCGGTTTTATTCCTAGGTTTCTAAGTCTTTGGTCTTGTGTGCTAGCTCGAGGGAAGTAAGTGTGAGTCTCCACCTATTTTGGAACCCTGAACTCCACAAAGATCGATTTCTAGTTTTAACACTTTGGTATGGTGAGCGTGGACCGTGGCCAGCATAGAAGATCCTCAGTTAGTTCCATGATTGGAGGAGAAGTACAAGGCTCTGGCCGGGAGCAATCACAACCCCCATCGGTCTTGGCTATAGTCGGCATGTTTGAAGATTTTAGGAAGGAGGTCATGGAGTCATTACACTATTAGCTCAGCGCCACTCAATGCGAGTGCTCGACACGGGCTGTCCCGGTGGTTGCGCATCTGGCTTTGGGCGAGAATGCCCTGGTCAGGCAAACCAAGGAAAGAGAAAGATGATGAAGGTGGAGGGTAGGATCCCTTCGAGAGAGAGCTTTTCCCCGACTTTCCGAGTGTTGGTTGGGATAGTGAGGTAGTCTTGCGCGACCAAGCTACCCTCGCCGTGGAAGGAAGCCCCTTTAGAGATTTGGTCATTTCAGACCTAGTTCTAGATGGTTTTAGAGAACAGGAGATGCCCTATTACACCGCTAGAGATGACCTAGTTCAGCACATCCAGTGGTTTGAGGATGTAGTCTTGATGACTTGTTTTAGTCATCGTTTTTGGGGTAATTTAGTAGCTTAAATTCCTAAGTATTATTATAATTTTATGTTTTTGTATGCTTGTTTGTTGTTGTTGTGTTATTTTATATAAATCTATAGTTTTATTTTATGTTTTGTTGTTATTTTATGTTATGTTTATGTTATTGTTATGTCTAGTTTTATTTTTAAATATTATTATCTTTGTTATAGTTTAGGTTTACATGACTAATGTAATGTTATAATGATTAATGTTATGTTTTATGTTTAGTTTTATTTAAATTTATATCATGATATGTTATTTTAATAAGTGTCTAATGTTTTAATTAATATTTTGTAGGTTCATGCCCAACCATGTAGCCTACACCATCCAAGCCCGAGCCCCTTTGATCCATAGTGCAGCCGGCCTACTTGGTGCAACCCAACATAGCCTACCTGAGCCCTTGATGCAGCCCAAGCAGCCCACATTTGAAGTCGAGCCCTCCTCCAAGTGCAGCAGCCCGAGCACACCAATCAACCACAAATGCAGCCGGCCTTCTACATTTGGAGCAGCTCTTGTCCTACCCGAGCCCAACCACAAACAGCAGCCCACTTCAAAGCCCTCCTTTTTCCCTCTACCCGAGCCCATGCAACAGCCCCTCCTTCATTTATTGCCATGCCTGAATATTTTCATGCATGGCCGGCCACCTTTATTCTCTCATGCATGCATCTCCCTCTCTCCTCATTAAATCCAAATGCATTCATTCCCCTATGCTTGGCCGGCCACCTTTCTCGCTCTCCATCTACCTTGAACCCCACTCTCTCTCCTTTCTACACACTTCCATTCATTCCCCCTCTTTATTTTATATTTTTATTTTCACTTCCCATTAAATGAAATACATGAACTTCCCTCTTTCCTCTCTCCCCTCCATAATTGCATGCATGAACCTCCTTCCATCCACATGGCCGCCCCCCCCCCACTTTATGTCCCTTCTTCTCCTCTTCATTCTAGAATCCTCTCCATCCTCTATATAAACCACCCCATCCCTCAATCCAAAGGATTACAAAAATTGTTGGAGTGAAGTTCTAAGCAATGTTTGAGTGTTGAGTTGGAGATTTTGAGTGTTTGTGAGTTGTAATTTTCTTTTTGTTATTGTCATATTTTACATTAGTGCAAGTTTTTATTTTCATGTTTTGTTTCCTCCAAGTTATAATTTTCCATGTAATAGCATAATATTTCCTTTTATTATCTTATTTGTGTACTCTTCTCCTTTTTATTAAGAAATGGAAATGCTTTTCTCTTCTCTTATTTTGTTTTTCATTTCGAATATGCATAGCTAATTTTCCTTTAGCATTCGATCGTGAAGATCCATAAAATGAGATGAGGGTTTCTTTTATTTCATAGTTTTATTTTTGCTAAATTCTACTCGGTTCTTCTTTGATTTTTATTTTGTCGACTCCGTATTTCCGGTATACGGTAGTAGGCTTAGGATCTCATATTTGAGTAGCCGAGAGGCTCGTGAATGTGAAAGATCACTCAAAGAAGGAAGTGGTTGAACGCAACCCTAGAGATAGGACGACGTAAATCTTCCAGATTGGAGTCAAATCTAATAGTTCGGATCACATCGATAATGCAACTTTAGGTTTCTTTAGTTTGTAAAGAGACTTCGATCAAAGAGTCTATAAGTTAGGAGATCTAATGCTCTAGCGAGATTTTGTCTCATTTTCGGATCCGTCACGGCCGAGTATGATTTGCAAATTTAAAACTATACCTTTTATCTCTCTCGTTTCATTTTATGGTGAATCAATGATCGAATGCTAGCTTTTTAATTTAAGTTTTTCGTCTCGCAAATTATCGTTTATTTCACTTTTAAAAAATTCTCAAAATCCAACAATTTTCTGGTAGGAAAATAGTTCAAGCGTGAGTAGCAGTACTTGACTGCCCCGTATTTAAATACGACCTTGATACAACGATTCGACAGTTACTCTTGCCTGTTCGGGTTTTAGCCCATCAAGTTTTTGGCGCCGTTGCCAGGGAATTTTTCTTCGTCAATATTTTGAAAATGCTTGCGCTATTACTTCTGCAAAAAAATCAAAAAATATATTTATTTAAGTATTTATAATCAACCCACTTCATTTTATTTTCTACCCAACCTAAAATCTCTCGAAAAGGGTAAGGGGCTTTAAGTGCCACCATTTTACCTAGTACCTTGCGAAGCCTTCACCGGGTAGCCCTTGGGAAGTTCGAGAGCCAAACCGTAAAAAAATCTATTTTCAACAAAAAAATCCTTTCTTCTCTTTTTCTTTCTTTTTCAAGTTTTCATTTTCATTCCCCTTCATCTTCTTTGCTAGTGCATGACCCGAGCAAATCCGTCGCTACTTGTTGATTTGGACCCAGAAATCGAATGCTCCTTTCGGAGATAACTACGATTCAGGGCTTCCACTTCTCAAACAGCGGTTGAGGATTCCTTCGGGGATTGCAATTTCAATTCTGAAATGGGAGACCCTAACCCAGTAGTGGTTCAGCAAAGGACCATGTCCGATTATGCTCAAACCAACTTGGAAGGGACAGAGACAAGTATTGTTTGACCTGGGATTGCAAACAATAACTTCGAGCTTAAGCCTAGCATCATTCAAATGGTGCAACAATATGTACAGTTGACGGATTACAAGATAAAGATCCGAACTTGCATATTGCTAATTTTCTTGAAATCTGTGACACCTTTAAGATTAATGGTGTTTCAGACAATGCTATAAGGCTAAGACTATTCCGATTCTCCTTAAGAACTAAAGACAAACAGTGGTTGAGTTCTCTTCCAAGAGGATCAATCACTACTTGGAATATTTTAACTGAAAAATTTCTTTCTCGTTATTCCCCCCCCCCCCCCCGCCAAAACTACTAAGCTACGAAATGATATAACTTCATATTCTCAAATTGATTCTTAGACCCTCTATGACACTTGGGAGAGGTTCAAAGAACTTTTGAGAAGATGCCCACATCAGGCTCTGCCTGTATGGTTGCAGGTCCAGACATTCTACAATGGGCTAAACCAAGAAACTAAGAAGATGATAGATGCCACTTACACTAGTTCTTTGGACCGCAAAACTCCGGAAGCCGCTCTTGAGCTTATCGAGGACATGACGATGAACACCTATCAGTGGAATTCGTCTAGGACTCGCCCATCTAAACCTGCAGGTATATATGAAGTGGATTCGGTGACGCAACTGGCGATGCAAGTGGAAATGCTAAACAAGAAGATTACGGAGATGACTGCTCCCTCTGCTTCTAAGGTATATGAAAATGCTGCTGCTGTCGAGCAGGTGGATTATCTGGGGAACATACCCAGGCCTGCTCAAAATTATTCTGCCAATAATTTTTCTTCTCCTCCTGGTTTTTCTTCTTCTTCGAACACTTATCATCCTGGATGGCGTAACCATCCTAATTTTTCTTAGAGTAAGAACGCTAATGATGTACGCCCACCGCACGATTTTACACCACCACCACTACCACAACAAAATTTTCAAAAACCTTCCCCTTTGGAAGAGATCCTCGCTAAGTATATAAGCTCAAACGATGCTGTTATTAGAAACTTAACAGGATCAAAAAAAAATTTAGAAAATCAGGTCGGCCAACTCGCCAAGGCCTTTTCCGAGAGACCACCTGGAACTCTTCCCTTGAACACTGAGCCTAACCCAAGGGAGAACGCAAATACGATTTCCCTTCGGAGCGGTAAGGTTGTTAACGAGCCCACCACAAGGGAAGAGCCAAGGGTGATTGTCCCTCCTGTTTTTATCCCCACGGAAAATGATAAATCAAATCTTGAAAATGAAAAATCTATTTTTGATAAAGAAAAAGATATTTTTGTTCTTTCTGATTTTCAAAATGATGCTCCTGTTATTATAAAGGAATCTCCGCCACCTCCTTATCCGGCTCGACTTAGGAAGGAAAAACTAGACGATCAGTACAAACGCTTCCTTGAAATGTTCAAACAAATTCACATTAATTTGCCATTTCATGAAGCGATTAGTCTAATGCCTAAGTATGCGAAGTACCTTAAGGATCTATTAACAAACAAGACGAAATTGGAAAATTTATCACATGTAACAATAAATAAAGAATGCTTGGCGGTCGTTAAAAACTCTAATCTTCCTAAAAAGATAAACGATCCGGGTCGTTTTTGTAACGCCCCCGATTTTCCTGCGTTTATTTGAATTCTCGTTGGCGTTACGATGACGCGTTTCCGTGGCTTGTGCCATGTGTGGAGTATGATTTAGCTCCTTTGAACTGAGTGCCATGTTTGGTAGCCTGTTGGCAAGATCTCCCTAGCAAGCCGAGTCGTTTTGGGTGACCCGGTGTGGCCTCTCGGGGGGATGTTTGTGTTTGGCTTATTTGGGTATAACTCGGGTTCTGCTCGTCAAAAGTTAATTTCGACTTCGCCGTTGAGTTCGTAGCATGGATATGTAGCTACGGTGCGAATTTCGTCGAATTCCGAGGTGTTTCGGTTTTCGTGTCCTTTGGTGTGTTAGTAGTATTTGTGATCAATTAATTAAATTGATTTGGCTGAATATTAAATTCTTGCAGGAGGAGTTTTGAGCTGTTATTTGCCTTGGCTTCGTGGCAGCCATATTTCTGGATATTTCCTTTTGGAATTTTCTTAATTGTAATTAAGGGATTAGGCATTTTAGGGTTCAGTTATTGCTGAACCGGCGGTTTAGCTTTAGTATAAAAGCTCTGTTTAAGAAGTGACGGCCCACTTCTTCTTCTTTTCCTGAGAGAGAAACCGTCGGCTTGTTCTCGGAAGAACAGAGGAGAAAACCGCCCGTCCTGTACCTACTTTGGTCGGCGATTCCGGGCTTGTTTGTGGACGGAATTCGATTTCGAAAACAGCGTTGGCTTGCTCTTTCCGAGATCTTCATTTTGACGGTAAGATATTTGATTTTCGTGGAGTTTTGATGAGATTTGGGTTTTCGTTTTTGGAGTTTTCCGCCATTAATGGCCGTGAGATTAATTCTAGGTGCTGCGGCTGTTAGTTCCGTGTGAAGAGGAGGAGAGCCGTCCGTGCTTCGCCAAAAGTTGAGGCAGTGGTATTCTTGCCCTTGCCAAGTTTCTTTTGAATTATCCTTGCTGTATTTGAAATCCCTGTTAGCCCTAGGGTAGAGGCCTTGTTGTTCTCTTTTTCTTGCTAACTATAGGATTTAGTTCTTCCTACTTGTGCGGTTGGAGCCCAACCTTGCCGGCGTGCTGCCGTTTATCCTTGCTCAGATCTTTGCTCTGGTTTGGGTGTAGCCGAGAGGAAGTGTTAGGAGAGGGTGATGATTTCTTTTCCCGATAATTGCTAAGTGTATTACTCGAGTTGTGTCGTTAGATACTCGAGTAGTGATTTTAGTTACTCGAGTTGTTGCTTTGAGATACTCGAGTAGAAGGCGTTAACTCGAGTATTAGCCTTGATTTACTCGAGTAGTAGGTAACTACTCAAGTAGGGGATCTGAGTTACTCGAGTAGTGGTTTCGAGATACGCGAGTGGGTGCTTTGGCTTACTCGAGTAGATGGTAACTACTCGAGTAGGGGTTTTGGTTTACTCGAGTAGTAGGTAACTACTCGAGTAGGGGTTTGGAGTTACTCGAGTAGTAGGTAACCACTCGAGTAGAGGATTTGAGTTACTCCAGTAGTGGACTCTAGATACTCGAGTAGGTGGTTTGGTTTACTCGAGTAGTAGGCATCTACTCGAGTGCAGGTTTGTAGATACGCAAGTAGTGGCTTTAGCATACTCGAGTAGTAGGCAACCACTCGTGTAGCGGGTTGGGGTACTCGAGTAGTTGGTAACTACTCGAGTGCGGGTTATTTTCGTATACTCGAGTAGTGGGCGACTACTTGAGTAGAGGGTTGAGGTACTCGAGTAGTAGGCGACTAGTCGAGTAGAGGGATGAGGTACACGAGTAGTTGGTAACTACTCGAGTACTGGAAATTCCTTGCCTTCTTTTTGTCATAGAATCATTCGACTATCGTCGATATCTGAAGGGAGATCGTCGATCTCGGTTTCTGCATTAGGCCGTTCGACTATCGTTGACCTCTGGTCGACAATCGTCGAGCTCCGTATTACCTTAGTGGGATTGAGGTTAGAGTTTGGTTTTGGCCTTAAGTGAGGCTAGCTCACTCAATGCCAAGGTTTAGGTAGGCACTGAGTGGGTCTCACTCAGCTCCTTGTCGTGTTGATTCTTTTCAACACTCTTCCTTTACCTTGTTTTTCGTTCCCGAGTGGTTTTCTTGTTATATTTCTAGTATTTCCTTGTCGGCCGTTTTCTTTACCTTCTTAAAGGCCGAATCGTGGGTCGTGGTTGGTAGTGGTGGTTTATAGCTCTTCAGGGGGGTGGAGTTGTGTGACATAGCCAAGGCCACTCTTGTTTTCGTGCTCCAGGTACGGGCTGGGCATGTGTGGGTGGAAGGTCCCTTGTGCTTTCACGTATAGACCCTCGAGCTTGCTGACTTGGACATGGTGGATTGGGGGACTGCGTTTGCCTTCGATCCGGTTCCTCGTTGTTTTTTTTTGCTACTACCACTCTCCACAGTTTAGGGTGTTAGAAGTTTCTTACTTGGTAGCTTGCAGCACTTTTAGCTCTTGGTAGCCTAGTAGGCCCGGCAGGATGTTGTTCCTAAGTTGGGTTGTTGCTGTTTTCTTTGCTCGTTGTGCTTTTCTTGTTGTCCTACTTTGGACAATTGTGACTCCTTCTACTACATGTTTTTTAGTTACTTCTTCCTTTTGGTTGACTCTTACATGCAGTTGTTTTTACCTTGTTGCTTGCTGAGGTATTCTGTTTTCTTTTGGAATACCCCAGGTTCTGAGCCGTAGCCAGTTGGGTGGCTAGTTTGCAGTGGTGGTGTTGGTGGTCTCTTGGACTTCGGAGTTCCGTTTGCCGTGTTGGTGAGGTAGTTTTTCAGTACTTTCTTACAGACATACATATGTGTCAGTGGGTTCGTGTCAGGTTGTTGGCGCCCACTGGTAGTTATTGCCCTTGTACTGGATATATTTACTTATGCTGCTACCATTTTCTGGAGATAGTCTACTTGCTCTGAGAAGGATTTATGCTAGGTGGATAGTTATTTTCAAACCATAATTATTGCTATAAATAAAGCTCATGATTGGCATGTTTCTATAAAACTTAATTACTATCTTCCAAACAACGTATAAAGACAGTCTTCTTATATATTATATAAATTAAATGTAGGGTCTTGCATAGCATGAGTGGTTCTCTTGGGGACCCTTATGCGCTCTTTAGGGTGTAAAACCTAATTAAAGTATTTTCTTTTCGCAGCGTACAAATATAGTTTTCTTTTGTGGACTAGGTGATCCATTGAGCCGAGGGATACGGTCTCTAAAACATAACTGATTTTCTATTCATTAAGCACATGATTTTCTTGCATAGGGATTGTAGTTGGATTGCCTGAGCGTCAGCAGTTATCCCCTGCTTGACGTGGCATCATGGCGCGTATTTTCTCATACTCTGATATTTCCTAAATTCGGAGAAAATGCGGGTTGTGACAGTTGGTATCAGAGGGAGGTTGCTTGACAAGTTAGTTGAGCAACCTTCCTTTGTTTGCTTTAGTAGTTCAGCATCATGTCATTCACACATCGATATGTCATCAGCACATCTTGGCAAAAGCACGAACACTACACTCATGGCATAACATGAAGTATACGAGGCATATTATGTAGTATGGGATGCATAATATGTGTTCGTATATGGATCCACCATAGGGGCTACATGTGAGGGTTATGTAGTATGGGATGCATAACCTCACCACATGACTGCGACTAGCACGTTTCTTTTTCGTTGCATGGGAATGTTATGTAGTATGGGATGCATAACATTTTCATGGGTACGCCGCTCATAACATGCATTAGGGCCTTTTTAGAATGCATAGCACAAACATGCATAGCATATCATTACATAAGCACAACGTGCCAAGCTAAAGATTTACAGGATGACATATGTACACACATAAGTTTTCAAAACAAAATAAAGTCTTGCATTCCCAATATAGGCACGAGAGTTAGCAAGGTGATGGTTAACCATCCTAGGTTAGGGCATGTCATCAAATTTTTTTTTGTTAAAAAGATAAACTCTCGGAGCAAGTTTAGCAACTTTAAGCCTATATCTATATATATGGTCTGTACTTGTATTTGAGTTCTAGTCATTGATTGGGGATCTGATTTGGGGTGGTTATGATTTTAGGATGCATAGGCGACCTGCGACGCATTCGACTCCCCGGTCTGAGGGTGAGTCGTCCGGAGCTCAGAATGGTGCGGTGATCGAGAGTCTGCGTCAGAGTAGCGAAGCTATGGGCAGACAGTTGGAGGAGGTGCGAGCCCAGATTCAGTCTTTGGTGGCAGTTGTGGTAGGACAGGCTCAGGGTGCGCAAGTTCCTGCTGGGGGGTTAGCTGTCCCTCCTCCCCCTGCACTCGTGAGACCTCCAGTGGTGGTGCCAGCGGAGATGGCCTTCATCTCGCAGTTTTAGAGGCTGAGCCCTCCCACTTATGACGGGAAGGCAGATTTCATGGTTATTGATGATTGGCTGATCTCCATGGAGGAGATGTTTTCGTATTCAGGGATTACAGGTGACCAGAGGGTAATGTTAGCCACCTATCAGCTTAAAGGATTGGCTAAGAGTTAGTGGCTGAGAGAGAAGGAGAGCTTAGTAGCTGGATGCTCTTGGGAAATGTTTAAGGAGATGTTGTTGAGGAAGTTCTTGCCTTCGGTCGAGCGTGACCGCCTCATGAATGACTTTCTCTATCTGAAGCAAAGGCAACTCACGGTGGGTGAGTATGAAATAGAATTTAGTAAGTTGAGCCGTTTTGCCACTGCTCTGGTCAGCGTTGAGGCTGATCGAGTTAAGAGATTTCTTGGTGGTTTGAGGAGCGAAGTGCAGCAGTTGACTAGTGCTTATGGGTCTGTGACTTATGCTGGAATCGTAGAGGCTGCTCTTAAGGTTGAGGCTATTGAAACGGCAAAGGGCAGAGGCCAGCAGATGAGAAAGGACAAGAGAAAGCCTGTGGAGGGGAAGAAGCCCCTGGTACCCGATGTTGTTCCGGGAAAGAGGAGCCGAGTAGTGTGCAGTTTCTGTGGCCGGTCAGGCCATCCTATCGAGAAATGTTTTAAGAGGTCAGCAGCTCAGAAGAAGGAGCAGGTTCATGCGATCCAGGGTGCTCCTAGGAGAGATGTCTTCTGTTCAGTTTGCAAGCGGTCCGGGCATGATGCGGCCCAGTGTTGGACCAAGGATAGAGTCTGCTTTCAGTGTGGGCAGAGGGGTCATATCAAGTCGAGGTGTCCTCAGGTTCAGACAGCTCTTCCTGCAGTTCCGTTGCAGGCTTTAGCTCCATCTCCGCATGTGGACAAGGGGAAAGGGAAGCTGAACGTGATTTCTTCTGAGGAGGCTCAGACTTCGACCCAGGTTATTTCAGGTTAGCGGTTTGTTGTTTTTCTAGCCTGGTAGTTTCATTTGCTTGTTTGTTGCGGTATTGCTGTGGTAGTTCCTTAGTTTGTGTTCCTATAGGGAAGTTTAAGGTGAAGAACCGCTGGGCGCGTGTTCTGTTTGACTCCAGCGCTACCCACTCATTCGTAGCTAGAGCCTTTGTAGAGCGTCATCGGTTGACTCTAGATCATGTTCGGGATTCCTTCTGTGTCAAGTTTCCTTCTGGTGAATCTGTGTTGTCAGATTTGGGCATTTTGGATTGCCCGGTTTTGTTGGGGGACTTTCTGGCGAAGGCGGACCAGAAAATGATTGATCTGGAGGACTTCGATGTCATTTTGGGCATGGACTGGCTCTCTCGGTATGATGCGGTCATTCAGTGCAAAGGAAAGCGCTTGGACTTCATCAGGGACGACAGTCAGCCCGGCAGCGTGTATGCTGATCTGTGTCAGGACTTTCCTGTCATCTCTGCGGTATGTGCTCAGAGATTGTTTCTTTCTGATTGTGGTGTTTGTTTAGTCTCGGCTGTTGGAGCCGCTGTTACCGTGCCACGCTTGGAAGAGATTCCTATTGTTCGTGGTTTCGCCGATGTTTTTCCTGATGATCTTCCTGGTCTTCCTCCTGATCGGGATGTTGAGTTTGTGATCGATTTAGAGCCGGGTACGCGTCCTATTGCTAAGGCGCCATACCGGATGGCCCCTCATGAGTTAGAGGAGTTGCGAGTTCAATTGGATGAGCTGTTAGCTAAGGGGTTTATTAGGCAGAGTTCGTCGCCTTGGGGTGCTCCTGTTTTGTTTGTAAAGAAGAAAGATGGGTCGATGTGGCTTTGCATCGACTATAGAGAGTTGAATAAGGTCACTATCAAGAACAGGTACCCTTTGCCGAGGATCGATGATTTATTTGACCAGTTGCGTGGTAGCACGGTGTTCTCCAAGATCGATCTTCGTTCTGGTTATCATCAACTCAGGATCCGTGAGGCGGACATTCCACGGACTGCGTTTAGGTCCAGGCATGGACACTTTGAGTTTCTGGTAATGTTGTAAGACCCCCTTTTTTTTTTCTTTTTCAAACCCGGGGGTCTTAGGCCCAGAACCGCCGCTTTGCGGTGACTCCTTCACGTCCCGAAGGGTCATCACCACAAGGCGCCGATTCTGCCGGCCAAATTCGATCACAGAAGTAGCACAATTATTGAAGTAAAAGTAATGCAGTCCACCATAATAAAAATCACATATATATATAGTAAAACTCCACGAAGGGAGTGTCCACAGAATATCATCAGAGTATAAATAGTCTAGAAATAAAAGGGCTCATGCCCGGTACATCAAATCCTCACTACAAAACCACTCATGCGGAAGCGAATCAGAAACTACTCAAGGATCGAGACTCACGGTCCCGGCGGTGTGAACTCCGGAGCTAGACTGCCCCACCTCTAGGCGCACCGATCTCTGGGGCTGCTCCTCCATGCTGGGCTCCACGATCCCCTAAAATGATATGGTTCGAAAACCGTTAGTCTAAAAGACTAAGTCCTATCATCCCCCACCCCTTCCCCCACGCTCTAAGGCACCGGGCGGAGAGGAAGAAAGGGGAGGACATGAAAGTGGAGAGTAGTCAAAAGCAGATGACGGTGGACCTAACTAGCAAGTTATAACAGGGGAGCAATATAAATCTTAAGTGTTGTAACAGGTCAAACAAGAAGGAAAATAAGTAAGGTAATTTAAACCTTCACTTATGCGAGTACACATAAGCCAAGGGATCTTTTGCAAGGCTCCCATCGTATAAAGTGTCCCATACCACTTATACGTTGGGGTGTCGGTTATCAAACAGCAACATATATATATTGAAATTAACCTTTGATTTATAAACTTGCCCACACAAGCTTATAGACCAAGGGGTCGTTTTGCAAGTCCTAAAGTATAAGCGTCCCATTCCACTTATACTTTAGGTGTCAAGGTTGTTATGAATGATTATGATATGCAACTATATGGTGGGTATGTTATGTCATGCAGTGCAACTCACACACCCGACTCTGTGCACACAGACCTTTAGTTCCCCTTTCGGAGCCGTTACCTCCCAGGATACCTCCGTAGTGGCAAACGGAAGCGGTGGGTTGGGCCTCGCCCACCTCCAAAACCAGTAAAGCACACTGGTCTGACCTATCGTACGCCTCAACGCTTGGTGCACAAAGCGGACGCCTGCGTACTCTTGCCGGCTGGCGCACCGGACTTCTGTTGGCGGAGTGCTAATCACCCCGCCGAGTCAACGATATCGGTGTCGGTGCAATCGAACTCCCCGATATCGAAAGACCCACCACCTTAACTTTTCCTATTTTATGCACATGCAAGTTAAACCGTAAGCACTCAAACCGAGCCGAAGCTCCCCGGACCAAAACGTCCGTCTCCAAATCAACCGAGCCGAAGCTCCCCGGACCGTCCTGTCCGTTTCCAAAATCAACCGAGTCGAAGCTCTCATCAACCTTCCTGTGCCAACAGTGTTGTGAAGAGTGTAGCCCTAGTTACTAAGTTACTCTTGTCGGTTTGATATTACAGTTTACGTTAGCCCAGGACTGCCCCCGGTATACCCGTGAAGGGCTCTCAAGGGGCACTAGGAACCAAGACGGTGCATTACGGCCCGAAGTTCCCTTTCGCAAGGCACTTATTTTTGGTTGGTTGATTTCCCTTACCCATTCCTTTCATATTACAGTATACTATCCTAGGGTGATTTTTGACTCTTCGCTCCTACGGGAACGACGATCTTTCGTCGGACCCGCGCACCTTCTAACACTTACTGACTCGATTCTCACCAGACCTTGAAACCTCCTTAGGTGATCCATTCTCTTCTATGAATCCACCCACATGACCTATCCTTAAGACAACACAACCTAACCCTGTTTACACATTTCCTCATGGTTATTATCTACCGACCAACCTGTACTATATGATGTTCATGAAAACTCGACTCCTACTTTTCATCCAAATACCTCAGATTATTTATCGGGGTCTATCCTAACAGGATTTGCCTAAATCCAAAGCATTAAATATTTTCCTAATAAATCAGATAATTTATTTATTTATTCTTAAGGGCCTAATATCATCATTTTGAACATGAGGTATGTCATTTTAGTTGATTCACAACATCAAAGTTCTATGGTAAATACTAGTAGGCCTAAATATCTATTTTTCCAAGGTTTGATAATTTACAATGATGTCCAAGGGGCCTAAATATAATTTAGTAACAAATCATCTAGTTCTTGTTTATTGAAGCATCTATATAAAATATTCCTCCAAAAATCTTGAAATAATTACAGGGTGCTGGTATGATATTAAAAACAACATTTACAGAATTCCATATTTTTCTTGCTGGAAATTGAATTATAATAAATCATTTACTAATTAACAATCTAACCGGCTTTGTGAATCAAGTACTATAACAGCAACCCTAAAAATTCTTAAATAATTCTCAGTGCTATACAAGAGCCTAAAAACCTTAAATTCCAGATCTCATAATTTTCCAGCAATTTAACAAGCCCTAATTTATTTTTACAATCTAAAGCCCATATTAAAAGATTGTGAATGAACCTCTACAAATTCTCAACATAAAGTTCTATAAAAATTTAGGAATCAATGTTCTAATCAGCAAGATCTAAATCCAGAATTTTAACTGATTTTAATTAAATTAAAGCCACCAAACAATTGAAAACAACAAATCGGCTAATAATCATTTAACACATGAAGTATAGCTTTTATTAATCATAAAATTCCAGGAAAATTACCCTGTGTCTAGAACACTCTAAAACTCACTCTACCCAAGTTTCATAGCTTTTAGATGAGTTAAATTACTGTTTTGACCCTAAAGGCCCTTCTACCCTAAAACTAGGGTTTAGGATTTGAGGTACCTAGCTACCTCAAAATTCTCTAAGATTATAACCAGAGGGTTAAATATTCATTAACCACCTCTCCACCAAATATCAAGGCCATACAAGAGCATTTGCCCCTATGTCCTTCACAAACCCCCAAAAGTCCTCACTTTGGGTTTGTACCTGGGCCCTAGGGTAAATCCACCCTAACACATCTCCTTTGCTCCCCAAAGGTTCTTAGGATCATCCTAACCCATTGGTCACAACTTCAACCTCTGTTGAGGTGAGTTGACCACCCAATTGCCACAAGTCCCCTTTTTCCCGTATTACCCTTCCCTAGGACCAAACTAGGGCTTGGTGGTTTCCTATTCAAAACTCAACCAAATGAGTTGAGATTTGAGCCATATCTAGATATGCATACCAGGGACACCTCACCAAAGGTTGTGAGGGTATGGAGGTCATTTGACCCTTCAATGTTCTAACCCTAGCTTTTCTAGGTTTAGGGCAAAACCCTAAGCTACCTTATCCCAAATTGCCTCCAATATTTACAGGAGCTAGGTTTATGTTATGTTAAGCCCCTGTCCAAAATTCAGAGGATTTGGACCAAGGGTTAAGTGTGGGGATCCATCTTAAAATCTGCCCTACATATAGGACCTACCCTAGGAAAATGGCCCTACAGGTCTGTAGGCTTGTCCTATATTTTTCCATTACATATCAAACTGTAGGTATTTGAAATACCTACAACTTATCTGCTGGTCACATCCCCTGAAAATCCCTAGGGGTGCCCTAAAATTCTCCTACAGTGATCTGCCCTAACTTGTAGGGTATAGCCTTCACTAAAAAGTCTCTACAGGTCAGCCTACTCATCCAAATTTTTCCCACCACATATCAAATTGTAGGTATTCAAAATACCTACAACTTTTATGTTGGCCATATTTGTTGATTATGCATCTAAAGGACCTAAAACAATTTACAAGCTTCTGCCCTAAAGGTTAGGACACACCCTTATTCAAAAGGCTCTACAGGGCTGTATTTTTCTTCAAATTTTCCCCACTGCATATCAAATTGTAGGTCTTTTAAAGACCTACAACTTTTATGTTTTAAACTTTTTCATTAGGAGCACTTAAGGGGCCTAAAAACTGATTACAGTGAACTGGTTAAAAGAATACAGAAAATCAAATATAATAAATCATTTAAAAATCAAATAGGGTTGCACGAATCTTAAAGCTTGATCCAACGGTGGCTGTGCTTCTTCTCCGATTAACCCTAAAAACAGCCCGAGCAGGCCCCTTTTTTCGGGGTTGTTCCCGGCGGCCTGAGGCGGCGCCACCACCGGGAAACACCCCCTATGTGTTCCCGGTGGTGGGGGCTTCCCTTGGCCGGAGCTAGGGCGGCCGGAGGTGGCGGCGCCGCCCTACCCGAGAGCTCCTAAAGCTCCCAAAAATTCCATTAAAATGGCAATTTTTCTGAATTTTAAAACTTGGAATCCGCCTTGTTTGAGAATGAAACCTTCCCCTACAGAATCCTAGGATCTAAGCAAGAGAGGAGAGGTGAGGGAGGACCTTCCCGGCGGCCATGCGACGTGTAGATCGGCGAGGGGCCATGGCGATGGCGGCGGCGGCGTTTTCTCCTTCTCTTGCTCCGGCCACCACTTGCTCTTCTGTTAGGGATCCGGAAACCTTCTCCCTGGCTCACTGAGGGGTTTTAAAGGTAGAGGAGGGAGGGGGAGAGGCAGGGCTTGGAGTTTATTATGCCATTAATTGGCTTCAATGGGGGCGGCTCGGATTGAAGAGAGGGGGGTTGCACAGCGCCTAGAGGGTTGGGAAACGGCTGGAGGAACTCCTCTTTCCCAGAGGAGGTTAATGGCATCCATTATTGCTCCCCTCAGCCCCTTCATGGCCGAGCCCCACTCTTTCTTCTTCTCCCCCATTTTTCTCTCTCCTCCATTATTCTCCTCTTTATTTTCTCTCTTTCTTCTTCTCTCTCCTAGTCACCCTCCAAACTGAATTGTCTTCCTCCTACCCCCTATTGGCAGCCCATTTGAATCTATTAATTCCCAAATGAAAATATGGGAGAGGGGTCCACCATAAATACTCTCTTTTATCATTTTCTCTCTCCTATTTTATTTTCTTCTCTCTCTCTTTCTCTCTCTCTTCCTCCAAATGAAACCACTATGAAATGTCTCCCTTTATACCCTATTGGCAGCCCACTACCAATTATGAGACCTCAAATGGAAAATAAAAGAGGGGGACCCACCATGAATGGTCTTTTACTCTTTCTCTCTCCTCTTTTATTTCTCAAATTTAGGCTTCTCTTTCTCTCTCCTAGTCACCTAGTTGACTGGTCAAGGAACTAGGTTATTGGCAGCCCTAATACCTCACATTATTCTTGTCATCAGGCTTAGCCCAAGAGGGAGGGTGGCTTGAACTTGGGTTAACCCAAATGGGCTAAGTTGACTTGACTTGGGTTAAATGTTGACTTGGTCATTTTGACTTTTTGGGTCCACATCAATGGGTCTTTAGTGACCCATTGGACTCCCCTAAGGCCTAGGTAGGGTTAGTTGGAGTTGAGTTGGCCCCCTGGAGGTCACATGGCCCTTAGGAAGGGCACTTTGACCATTTTAGGGTTAGGGTTGGCTTGGGTTAATTTGGCCACTAGTATTGACCCCATTGAGTCTATGGTGACTCATTGGCCCCACATTGGGTCTAGAAATGCCCTAGAGTCAGTTTGAACTCACTAGGTCACCCAAACTCAGTGTTTTGGAAACTTGCTATTTGCAGCCCAAAATGAGTCTCTACTAGACTCCTAAGCCCATTTGGAAAATTTGGTTCCCTATGGTCTTGCCATGGCCCAGGCAAGCCCAAAGTTATTCTTAGGGGGGGCCTAATTGGAAATGGGATGTTACAAATCCCAATAAACAAAACAAAAATTTCGTCCTCGAAATTAAGGTTAAGTCTACGGGGATTTCTACCGGGATAGCCTAAGCTTGTAACATCCCATGAAGGGTGGAAGCGCCTACTAAGTTAAATAAAACAAGGGTTAGCCCCAATAAACAAAGGATTAGCCTCTACCTTTTTAAATAATTCTACTAGCACAAGAAAGGAAGAGCGCTTAACACACTGGAGGAGTTGCGAGGTATACCTGACTAAATAGCTCCGGATATCGTTCCTGCATCAGGTCCTGAGGCTCCCAGGTATGCTCCTCCTATCCATGCTTTCTCCACAGGACCTTGACTAGAGGGATCTTCTCGCACCACAAAAATGCACTACCAAATCAGGGTTTCCCCAACTATCTCGCCCAGTCTATCCTCGATGCTCCCTTTACACTCGTGCCCGGAGTGGGGACGACGAATCCTGTGTATGAAATCTCTATTTATACCCTCGGACTTCCATTCTATCTCGGGCAGTGGCTGTAATCGTTTCCCAAAAATTCTTTCACTTAGCCTTCAACAACTGACGGATCTCACCGTGCATCACCAAAATCCATGACACTTCAATTCACTCCATGGGGTACATGTTCTGAGATACACCATACATACGGTTATTAAATTTCTCATTTGTGTGGGTAGGCAACAGATCTATAAAATCTCCACACGATCATTGTCTCATTCCTTCGAGTACGCCCGAGTAATCAATCAATCCAACCTTACGGGTTATATCTAAGGTATCCATTTTTCAAATACATTGTTTGCTAACTTCTTGCAGTTTCCTAGGGTCATCATACTTCTGATGATATAACATAGCGATTTAGTCTTATCCTCGTCCGAATAACGTCAAACTATATCAAATCCAATCTCACTATGTTTACTACGCCACTTTCTCTACCCAAGTCAATCCCATTTTGCCCAATAAACAAAAGACAAGCCCCCAATAAACAAAAGATAAGCCCATATCTTCCTTGGGCTAAGTATCTTTGATATTACCATGTTATATCCATCCTAACTGGGTGCCAAATCCCTAGGGCATCAATCTTTGACTTAGGGTTCCACCCTGAAACTTGTCGATATACCCCATACTTTAGACTCTTGAGTCACATTTACGACAACCTTATCCGGGTCAAAATGTTCCGGATGCCAAATGGGCATCTTCCGAACTTGAATTCATATCCGACCCTCGGTGTTTATCTTTATGGTTGTCTCCGAGAATTCTTGTTACAGGAATGAGGGATAAAACTACTTTTCTTCTACCATTCTGTTAATGGGTTATCGATCTCAATTCTCCTAAGTCAGGCCCAATAGATTGAGTAATCCTTGTTCGGGATAGTAGGGACACCTGAGTTTATGTCTTCGGTAGTCATTCTCTTGCTAAACTCCTCCTTTATTCTCATTGGGTATCTCCTTACCTAACCAAATTCATACTTAAGGTCTGATTCGGACTAGGGCACAGTATAAGTTGTCGGGTTAGTCACGTATCCTAGCGGTTGAGTCTAACCTATTGACTAGAGAATTACAAGAAGAGGTCTTTGCAACCGGAGGTGCTCCCTGCTGGGGACAGGGTTTGCCGCAGGCTACAAAGAAGAATTCCAATTGTTAGCTAATGTACAAATGGGATGGATGGAAAGTGGACAATTTACATGTGATTTCCCTTATGGGCACACCACTGCTTCCGCTGCTTAGTTTGTCCCCAAACTAAACTCGAGCGGGGGTGACCCAGGGTTAGTGGACTGCTACTTCCTTCTGATCGATGTTTCCTCTGATACCACTTGTAAGACCCCCTTTTTTTTTTCTTTTTCAAACCCGGGGGTCTTAGGCCCAGAACCGCCGCTTTGCGGTGACTCCTTCACGTCCCGAAGGGTCATCACCACAAGGCGCCGATTCTGCCGGCCAAATTCGATCACAGAAGTAGCACAATTATTGAAGTAAAAGTAATGCAGTCCACCATAATAAAAATCACATATATATATAGTAAAACTCCACGAAGGGAGTGTCCACAGAATATCATCAGAGTATAAATAGTCTAGAAATAAAAGGGCTCATGCCCGGTACATCAAATCCTCACTACAAAACCACTCATGCGGAAGCGAATCAGAAACTACTCAAGGATCGAGACTCACGGTCCCGGCGGTGTGAACTCCGGAGCTAGACTGCCCCACCTCTAGGCGCACCGATCTCTGGGGCTGCTCCTCCATGCTGGGCTCCACGATCCCCTAAAAATGATATGGTTCGAAAACCGTTAGTCTAAAAGACTAAGTCCTATCATCCCCCACCCCTTCCCCCACGCTCTAAGGCACCGGGCGGAGAGGAAGAAAGGGGAGGACATGAAAGTGGAGAGTAGTCAAAAGCAGATGACGGTGGACCTAACTAGCAAGTTATAACAGGGGAGCAATATAAATCTTAAGTGTTGTAACAGGTCAAACAAGAAGGAAAATAAGTAAGGTAATTTAAACCTTCACTTATGCGAGTACACATAAGCCAAGGGATCTTTTGCAAGGCTCCCATCGTATAAAGTGTCCCATACCACTTATACGTTGGGGTGTCGGTTATCAAACAGCAACATATATATATTGAAATTAACCTTTGATTTATAAACTTGCCCACACAAGCTTATAGACCAAGGGGTCGTTTTGCAAGTCCTAAAGTATAAGCGTCCCATTCCACTTATACTTTAGGTGTCAAGGTTGTTATGAATGATTATGATATGCAACTATATGGTGGGTATGTTATGTCATGCAGTGCAACTCACACACCCGACTCTGTGCACACAGACCTTTAGTTCCCCCTTTCGGAGCCGTTACCTCCCAGGATACCTCCGTAGTGGCAAACGGAAGCGGTGGGTTGGGCCTCGCCCACCTCCAAAACCAGTAAAGCACACTGGTCTGACCTATCGTACGCCTCAACGCTTGGTGCACAAAGCGGACGCCTGCGTACTCTTGCCGGCTGGCGCACCGGACTTCTGTTGGCGGAGTGCTAATCACCCCGCCGAGTCAACGATATCGGTGTCGGTGCAATCGAACTCCCCGATATCGAAAGACCCACCACCTTAACTTTTCCTATTTTATGCACATGCAAGTTAAACCGTAAGCACTCAAACCGAGCCGAAGCTCCCCGGACCAAAACGTCCGTCTCCAAATCAACCGAGCCGAAGCTCCCCGGACCGTCCTGTCCGTTTCCAAAATCAACCGAGTCGAAGCTCTCATCAACCTTCCTGTGCCAACAGTGTTGTGAAGAGTGTAGCCCTAGTTACTAAGTTACTCTTGTCGGTTTGATATTACAGTTTACGTTAGCCCAGGACTGCCCCCGGTATACCCCGTGAAGGGCTCTCAAGGGGCACTAGGAACCAAGACGGTGCATTACGGCCCGAAGTTCCCTTTCGCAAGGCACTTATTTTTGGTTGGTTGATTTCCCTTACCCATTCCTTTCATATTACAGTATACTATCCTAGGGTGATTTTTGACTCTTCGCTCCTACGGGAACGACGATCTTTCGTCGGACCCGCGCACCTTCTAACACTTACTGACTCGATTCTCACCAGACCTTGAAACCTCCTTAGGTGATCCATTCTCTTCTATGAATCCACCCACATGACCTATCCTTAAGACAACACAACCTAACCCTGTTTACACATTTCCTCATGGTTATTATCTACCGACCAACCTGTACTATATGATGTTCATGAAAACTCGACTCCTACTTTTCATCCAAATACCTCAGATTATTTATCGGGGTCTATCCTAACAGGATTTGCCTAAATCCAAAGCATTAAATATTTTCCTAATAAATCAGATAATTTATTTATTTATTCTTAAGGGCCTAATATCATCATTTTGAACATGAGGTATGTCATTTTAGTTGATTCACAACATCAAAGTTCTATGGTAAATACTAGTAGGCCTAAATATCTATTTTTCCAAGGTTTGATAATTTACAATGATGTCCAAGGGGCCTAAATATAATTTAGTAACAAATCATCTAGTTCTTGTTTATTGAAGCATCTATATAAAATATTCCTCCAAAAATCTTGAAATAATTACAGGGTGCTGGTATGATATTAAAAACAACATTTACAGAATTCCATATTTTTCTTGCTGGAAATTGAATTATAATAAATCATTTACTAATTAACAATCTAACCGGCTTTGTGAATCAAGTACTATAACAGCAACCCTAAAAATTCTTAAATAATTCTCAGTGCTATACAAGAGCCTAAAAACCTTAAATTCCAGATCTCATAATTTTCCAGCAATTTAACAAGCCCTAATTTATTTTTACAATCTAAAGCCCATATTAAAAGATTGTGAATGAACCTCTACAAATTCTCAACATAAAGTTCTATAAAAATTCAGGAATCAATGTTCTAATCAGCAAGATCTAAATCCAGAATTTTAACTGATTTTAATTAAATTAAAGCCACCAAACAATTGAAAACAACAAATCGGCTAATAATCATTTAACACATGAAGTATAGCTTTTATTAATCATAAAATTCCAGGAAAATTACCCTGTGTCTAGAACACTCTAAAACTCACTCTACCCAAGTTTCATAGCTTTTAGATGAGTTAAATTACTGTTTTGACCCTAAAGGCCCTTCTACCCTAAAACTAGGGTTTAGGATTTGAGGTACCTAGCTACCTCAAAATTCTCTAAGATTATAACCAGAGGGTTAAATATTCATTAACCACCTCTCCACCAAATATCAAGGCCATACAAGAGCATTTGCCCCTATGTCCTTCACAAACCCCCAAAAGTCCTCACTTTGGGTTTGTACCTGGGCCCTAGGGTAAATCCACCCTAACACATCTCCTTTGCTCCCCAAAGGTTCTTAGGATCATCCTAACCCATTGGTCACAACTTCAACCTCTGTTGAGGTGAGTTGACCACCCAATTGCCACAAGTCCCCTTTTTCCCGTATTACCCTTCCCTAGGACCAAACTAGGGCTTGGTGGTTTCCTATTCAAAACTCAACCAAATGAGTTGAGATTTGAGCCATATCTAGATATGCATACCAGGGACACCTCACCAAAGGTTGTGAGGGTATGGAGGTCATTTGACCCTTCAATGTTCTAACCCTAGCTTTTCTAGGTTTAGGGCAAAACCCTAAGCTACCTTATCCCAAATTGCCTCCAATATTTACAGGAGCTAGGTTTATGTTATGTTAAGCCCCTGTCCAAAATTCAGAGGATTTGGACCAAGGGTTAAGTGTGGGGATCCATCTTAAAATCTGCCCTACATATAGGACCTACCCTAGGAAAATGGCCCTACAGGTCTGTAGGCTTGTCCTATATTTTTCCATTACATATCAAACTGTAGGTATTTGAAATACCTACAACTTATCTGCTGGTCACATCCCCTGAAAATCCCTAGGGGTGCCCTAAAATTCTCCTACAGTGATCTGCCCTAACTTGTAGGGTATAGCCTTCACTAAAAGTCTCTACAGGTCAGCCTACTCATCCAAATTTTTCCCACCACATATCAAATTGTAGGTATTCAAAATACCTACAACTTTTATGTTGGCCATATTTGTTGATTATGCATCTAAAGGACCTAAAACAATTTACAAGGTTCTGCCCTAAAGGTTAGGACACACCCTTATTCAAAAGGCTCTACAGGGCTGTATTTTTCTTCAAATTTTCCCCACTGCATATCAAATTGTAGGTCTTTTAAAGACCTACAACTTTTATGTTTTAAACTTTTTCATTAGGAGCACTTAAGGGGCCTAAAAACTGATTACAGTGAACTGGTTAAAAGAATACAGAAAATCAAATATAATAAATCATTTAAAAATCAAATAGGGTTGCACGAATCTTAAAGCTTGATCCAACGGTGGCTGTGCTTCTTCTCCGATTAACCCTAAAAACAGCCCGAGCAGGCCCCTTTTTTCGGGGTTGTTCCCGGCGGCCTGAGGCGGCGCCACCACCGGGAAACACCCCCTATGTGTTCCCGGTGGTGGGGGCTTCCCTTGGCCGGAGCTAGGGCGGCCGGAGGTGGCGGCGCCGCCCTACCCGAGAGCTCCTAAAGCTCCCAAAAATTCCATTAAAATGGCAATTTTTCTGAATTTTAAAACTTGGAATCCGCCTCGTTTGAGAATGAAACCTTCCCCTACAGAATCCTAGGATCTAAGCAAGAGAGGAGAGGTGAGGGAGGACCTTCCCGGCGGCCATGCGACGTGTAGATCGGCGAGGGGCCATGGCGATGGCGGCGGCGGCGTTTTCTCCTTCTCTTGCTCCGGCCACCACTTGCTCTTCTGTTAGGGATCCGGAAACCTTCTCCCTGGCTCACTGAGGGGTTTTAAAGGTAGAGGAGGGAGGGGGAGAGGCAGGGCTTGGAGTTTATTATGCCATTAATTGGCTTCAATGGGGGCGGCTCGGATTGAAGAGAGGGGGGTTGCACAGCGCCTAGAGGGTTGGGAAACGGCTGGAGGAACTCCTCTTTCCCAGAGGAGGTTAATGGCATCCATTATTGCTCCCCTCAGCCCCTTCATGGCCGAGCCCCACTCTTTCTTCTTCTCCCCCATTTTTCTCTCTCCTCCATTATTCTCCTCTTTATTTTCTCTCTTTCTTCTTCTCTCTCCTAGTCACCCTCCAAACTGAATTGTCTTCCTCCTACCCCCTATTGGCAGCCCATTTGAATCTATTAATTCCCAAATGAAAATATGGGAGAGGGGTCCACCATAAATACTCTCTTTTATCATTTTCTCTCTCCTATTTTATTTTCTTCTCTCTCTCTTTCTCTCTCTCTTCCTCCAAATGAAACCACTATGAAATGTCTCCCTTTATACCCTATTGGCAGCCCACTACCAATTATGAGACCTCAAATGGAAAATAAAAGAGGGGGACCCACCATGAATGGTCTTTTACTCTTTCTCTCTCCTCTTTTATTTCTCAAATTTAGGCTTCTCTTTCTCTCTCCTAGTCACCTAGTTGACTGGTCAAGGAACTAGGTTATTGGCAGCCCTAATACCTCACATTATTCTTGTCATCAGGCTTAGCCCAAGAGGGAGGGTGGCTTGAACTTGGGTTAACCCAAATGGGCTAAGTTGACTTGACTTGGGTTAAATGTTGACTTGGTCATTTTGACTCTTTGGGTCCACATCAATGGGTCTTTAGTGACCCATTGGACTCCCCTAAGGCCTAGGTAGGGTTAGTTGGAGTTGAGTTGGCCCCCTGGAGGTCACATGGCCCTTAGGAAGGGCACTTTGACCATTTTAGGGTTAGGGTTGGCTTGGGTTAATTTGGCCACTAGTATTGACCCCATTGAGTCTATGGTGACTCATTGGCCCCACATTGGGTCTAGAAATGCCCTAGAGTCAGTTTGAACTCACTAGGTCACCCAAACTCAGTGTTTTGGAAACTTGCTATTTGCAGCCCAAAATGAGTCTCTACTAGACTCCTAAGCCCATTTGGAAAATTTGGTTCCCTATGGTCTTGCCATGGCCCAGGCAAGCCCAAAGTTATTCTTAGGGGGGGCCTAATTGGAAATGGGATGTTACAAATGTCGTTTGGTCTGACCAACGCACCATCAGCCTTCATGGATATGATGAACCGGGTGTTCAAGGATTTCCTCGACAAGTTCGTTGTGGTCTTCATTGATGATGTGTTAGTTTATTCTCGCAGTGCCGAGGAGCATGAGCAGCATTTGCGTTTGGTCCTATCGGAGTTGAGGAATCACAAGTTATTCACCAAATTGAGCAAGTGCGAATTTTGGTTGCCTCAGGTTTTTTTTCTAGGCCACATGGTGAATAAGGATGGGATCTCGGTCGATCCAGAAAAGATTGCAGCAGTGATGGATTGGAATCGGCCGATTACTCCTAAGGAGATCAGGAGTTTCTTAGGGTTGGCTGGCTATTACAGAAGATTTGTGGAGGGTTTCTCTTCCCTAGCCGCACCTTTGACCAAGTTGACTCAGAAGAATGTGGCATTTGCTTGGAGTGAAAAGTGCGAGGAGGCTTTTCTGGAGCTAAAGGAGAGATTATGCACTGCTCCCGTTCTGACCCTGCCTACCGAGGGAGTAGATTATGATGTTTATGTGGATGCTTCGCTTGTAGGTCTGGGGTGCGTATTAATGCAAGATGGAAAAGTAATTGCCTATGGGTCAAGGCAACTGAAGACTCATGAGAAGAATTATCCCACGCATGACCTCGAGTTTGCAGCGGTTATTTATGCTTTGAAGTTGTGGAGGCACCTACTTTATGGAGCTCAATGCAAGATCTTCACTGAACATAAGAGCCTAAAGTACGTGTTCACGCAGAAGGAGTTGAATCTGCGTCAGCGGCGGTGGCTGGAGTATGTGGCTGATTATGATGTAGAAATCCAGTATCATCCGGGAAAGGCCAACGTGGTGGCCGATGCCCTGAGCCAAAAGACGGGAAAGATCTTTAACCTCACCGCCGATCGTTTAGTGGAGGAGTTCCTCCTTATGGATATTTCAGTGGGATGTTGTAGTTTGCAGAGTGCCTTGTCAGTGGCGGAGCCGTCCTGGATTTCTTTGACTAGGCTACACCAGAGGGACGATCCTGATCTTATGCACCTTTTCACCAGGACTGATAAGGGTGAGTTGCCCGACTTTACTATCGATGATGCGGGTACTTTGAAGTACCGCGGTAGGTTTTGCGTTCCCGCTGTCGGGGATATTAGGAGGATGATTTGCAGTGAGGCTCATGGTTCCAGCGTTTCCTACCATCCAGGATCTACGAAGATGTACCGTGACTTAGGGCAAATTGCCTGGTGGTATGGCATGAAAGGAGATATAGCCTGATTTGTTGCTGAGTGTCACACTTGCAAACGTGTGAAGGCCGATCATGGAAGGCCTGGTGGTAAGTTGACTCCGCTAGAGATCCCGACTTGGAAGTGGGAAAGTATATCTATGGATTTCATTTCGGGATTACCGAAATCCCTGAGGGGATTTGATTCTGTTTGGGTTATAGTGGATAGATTGATGAAGTGCGCTCACTTCGTACCTTATAAGATTGATTACCCGATGAAGAAGATAGCGGAGTTATACATGAATGAAGTCATCCGACTCCACGGTGTGCCGGTTAGCATCATTTCCGATCGAGACTCCCGGTTTACTTCTCGTTTTTGGCAGATTCTGCAGGAGGGTTTGGGTACGGATCTGAGATATTCTACTGCCTACCACCCGCAGACCAATGGGCAGACGGAGAGGGTGAACCAAATTGTTGAGGATATGATCCGGTGCTATATTTTAGACCACAGTGGAGCGTGGGATGAGCGATTGCGACTCATGGAATTTGCCTACAACAACAGTTATCAGGAAAGTTTGCAGATGGCTCCGTTCGAAGCCTTATATGGGAGGCGTTGTAGGACTCTGTTGTTTTGGGCTGAGACTGGTGAGAGGCCTTTGTTGGGTCCCGATGTGCTTGAGGAAATGGAAGTCGCAGTGAAGCTTATTCGGGAGAAGCTTTGTATAGCCCAAGAGAGATATGAAAAGAACGTCAATCGGCATAGGTCTGCTTTGGAGTTTTCCGTCGGGGACCTTGTATTCCTCAAAGTTTCCCCGATGGTAGGTGTTAAGAGATTTGGTAAGAATCGGAAGTTATACCCAAGGTATGTGGGCCCGTTTGAGATCTTGGAACGGATTGGCAGGTCAGCTTATAGATTGGATTTGCCAGCGAACTCCCCAGGTGTGCATAATGTTTTTCATGTTATCCAATTGCGGAAGTGTGTGCGCGGCAGTGGGCAGCTCTTGGATGTTGTGCCCCAGTTGGAGCCCAACCTCTCTTTTGTGGAGATGTCGGTTCGTATTTTGGATACTCAGGAGCGTGTACTGCGAAATAAGTCCATACCGATGGTTAAGGTTCTATGGAAGAATCAGGATTTGGAGAGCGCGACTTGGTAGTTAGAGTCGGCTATGAGGAGGGCTTACCCTCACCTGTTTCGTTTATTTAATCGGTATGTTTTCCTTCTTGTAACTCCTATTAGTTGTTTCTCCTTCTTTAGTAGGAGTGTTGTGCGTAAAGTTTCGGGACGAAACTTTCTTTTAGGGGGAGTGACTGTAACGCCCCCGATTTTCCTGCGTTTATTTGTATTCTCGTTGGCGTTACGATGACGTGTTTCCGTGGCTTGTGCCATGTGTGGAGTATGGTTTAGCTCCTTTGAACTGAGTGCCCTGTTTGGTAGCCTGTTGGCAAGATCTCCCTAGCAAGCCGAGTCGTTTTGGGTGACCCGGTGTGGCCTCTCGGGGGGATGTTTGTGTTTGGCTTATTTGGGTATAACTCGGGTTCTGTTCGTCGAAAGTTAATTTCAACTTCGCCGTTGAGTTCGTAGCATGGATATGTAGCTACGGTGCGAATTTCGTCGAATTCCGAGGTGTTTCGGTTTTCGTGTCCTTTGGTGTGTTAGTAGTACTTGTGATCAATTAATTAAATTGATTTGGCTGAATATTAAATTCTTGCGGGAGGAGTTTTGAGCTGTTATTTGCCTTGCCTTGGTGGCAGCCATATTTCTGGCTTGTTCCTTTTGGAATTTTCTTAATTGTAATTAAGGGATTAGGCATTTTAGGCTTCGGTTATTGCTGAACCGGCGGTTTAGCTTTAGTATAAAAGCTCTGTTTAAGAAGTGACGGCCCACTTCTTCTTCTTTTCCTGAGAGAGAAACCGTCGGCTTGTTCTCGGAAGAACAGAGGTGAAAACCGCCCGTCCTGTACCTACTTTGGTCGGCGATTCCGGGCTTGTTCGTGGACGGAATTCGATTTCGAAAATGGCGTTGGCTTGCTCTTTCCGAGATCTTCGTTTCGATGGTAAGATATTTGATTTTCGTGGAGTTTTGATGAGATTTGGGTTTTCGGTTTTGGAGTTTTCTGCCATTAATGGCCGTGAGATTAATTCTAGGTGCTGCGGCTGTTCGTTCCGTGTGAAAAGGAGGAGAGCCGTCCGTGCTTCGCCAAAAGTTGAGGCAAGTGGTATTCTTGCCCTTGCCAAGTTTCTTTTGAATTATCCTTGCTGTAATTGAAATCCCTGTTAGCCCTAGGGTAGAGGCCTTGTTGTTCTCTTTTTCTTGCTAACTATAGGATTTAGTTCTTCCTACTTGAACCCCTCCCTACTTGTGCGGTTGGAGCCCAACCTTACCGGCGTGTTGCCGTTTATCCTTGCTCAGATCTTTACTCTGGTTTGGGTGTAGCCGAGAGGAAGTGTTAGGAGAGGGGGGTGATTTCTTTTCCCGATATTTGCTAAGTGTATTACTCGAGTTGTGTCGTTAGATACTCGAGTAGTGATTTTAGTTACTCGAGTTTTTGCTTTGAGATACTCGAGTAGAAGGCGTTAACTCGAGTATTAGCCTTGATTTACTCGAGTAGTAGGTAACTACTCGAGCAGGGGATCTGAGTTACTCGAGTAGTGGTTTCGAGATACGCGAGTGGGTGCTTTGGCTTACTCGAGTAGAAGGTAACTACTCGAGTAGGGGTTTTGGTTTACTCGAGTAGTAGGCATCTACTCGAGTGCAGGTTTGTAGATACGCGAGTAGTGGCATTAGCATACTCGAGTAGTAGGCAACCACTCGAGTAGCGGGTTGGGGTACTCGAGTAGTTGGTAACTACTCGAGTGCTGGTTATGTTCGTATACTCGAGTAGTGGGCGACTACTCGAGTAGAGGGTTGAGGTACTCGAGTAGTAGGCGACTACTCGAGTAGAGGGATGAGGTACACGAGTAGTTGGTAACTACTCGAGTACTGGAAATACCCTGCCTTCTTTTTGTCTTAGAATCGTTCGACTATCGTCGATCTCTGAATGGAGATCGTCGATCTCGGTTTCTGCATTATGCCGTTCGACTATCGTCGACCTCCGGTCGACAATCGTCGAGCTCCGTATTACCTTAGTGGGATTGAGGTTAGAGTTTGGTTTTGGCCTTATGTGAGGCTAGCTCACTCAACGCCAAGGTTTAGGTAGGCACTGAGTGGGTCTCACTCAGCGCCTTGTCGTGTTGATTCTTTTCAACACTCTTCCTTTACCTTGTTTTTCGTTCCCGAGTGGTTTTCTTGTTATATTTCTGGTATTTCCTTGTCGGCCGTTTTCTTTACCTTCTTAAAGGCCGAATCGTGGGTCGTGGTTGGTAGTGGTGGTTTATAGCTCTTCAGGGGGGTGGAGTTGTGTGACATAGCCAAGGCCACTCTTGTTTTCGTGCTCCAGGTACGGGCTTGGCATGTGTGGGTGGAAGGTCCCTTGTGCTTTCACGTGTAGACCCTCGAGCTTGCTGACTTGGACATGGTGGATTGGGGGACTGCGTTTGCCTTCGATTCGGTTCCTCGTTGTTTTTTTTTTGCTACTACCACTCTCCATAGTTTAGGGTGTTAGAAGATTCTTCCTTGGTAGCTTGCAGCACTTTTATCTCTTGGTAGCCTAGTAGGCCCGGCAGGATGTTGTTCCTAAGTTGGGTTTGTTGCTGTTTTCTTTGCTCGTTATGCTTTTCTTGTTGTCCTGCTTTGGACAATTGTGACTCCTTCTACTGCATGTTTTTCAGTTACTTCTTCCTTTTAGTTGACTGTTACATGTAGTTATTTTTACCTTGTTGCTTGCTGAGGTATTCTGTTTTCTTTTGGAATACCCCAGGTTCTGAGCCGTAGCCAGTTGGGTGGCTAGTTTGCAGTGGTGATGTTGGTGGTCTCTTGGACTTTGGAGTTCCGTTTGCCGTGTTGGTGAGGTAGTTTTTCAGTACTTTCTTACATACATACATATGTGTCAGTGGTTCATGTCAGGTTGTTGGCGCCCACTGGTAGTTGTTGCCCTTGTACTGGATGTATTTACTTATGCTGCTACCATTTTCTGGAGATAGTCTACTTGCTCTGAGAAGGATTTATGCTAGGTGGCTAGTTATTTTCAAACCATAATTATTGTTATAAATAAAGCTCATGATTGGCATGTTTCTATAAAACTTAATTACTATCTTCCAAACAACGTATAAAGACCGTCTTCTTATATATTATATAAATTAAATGTAGGGTCTTGCATAGCATGAGTGGTTCTCTTGGGGACCCTTATGCGCTCTTTAGGGTGTAAAACCTAATTAAAGTATTTTCTTTCCGCAGCGTATAAATATAGTTTTCTTTTGTGGACTAGGTGATCCACTGAGCCGAGGGATACAGTCTCTAAAACATAACTGATTTTCTATTCATTAAGCACATGATTTTCTTGTATAGGGATTGTAGTTGGATTGCCTGAGCATCAGCAGTTATCCCCTGCTTGACGTGGCATCATGGCGCGTATTTTCTCATACTCTGATATTTCCTAAATTCGGAGAAAATGCGGGTTGTGACAGTTTTTCCATTCCTTGCGTCTTTGGTGATTTATTTATTAAATATGCGTTAGCAGATCTAGGAGCGAGCATCAATTTGATGCTTTTTTCTTTATTTAAGAAACTAGGATTGGGCACTTTTAGCCCTACAAGAATGAGTATCCAATTAGCTGATAGGTCCATTAAGTACACATTAGGTATCATTGAGGACGTGCTAGTGAAGGTCGACAAATTCATCTTCCCGGTGGATTTTGTCATTCTTGATATTAAAGAGGACGTCGAGGTCCCTCTTAAACTTGGCCTACCCTTCCTAGCCACCTCTCGAGCGATCATCGATATTAGTAACGGAAAGTTGTTCTTGCGCGTGGGAGATGATGAGGTCACATTTTCTATTAATCAATCAATGAAAAATTCTTTAAAAAATGATGACTCATGCTTCTTTATTGATGTTTTAGATGAAGATTCTTCCCTTTCTCTTTCTAATATCTCTTCTAACGAATTTTCCTCTTCTTTTTCTGAAATTTCTTCAAATGATTTTGAAAACACGGTGATGTCAATACAAGAAATTTTTTAAAATAATTCCGTCTTTGGTAGAAAAAAGTATGAAAATATCATTTTTGAAAAGAAAAGAATTTAAAAAACTCTTATGACGAACCACCTCATCTTGATTTAAAACCACTTCCCGAGCATCTCAAATATGCCTTTCTTGCAAAAGATTCTAAATTGCCTGTTATAATCTCGGCCTATCTTTCTAAATCTGAAAACGATCAGTTGATCAAAGTACTACAAAAACATCGCTGAGCTATAGCGTGGCAAATTTCTGATATTCCTGGCATAAGCCCCTCCTTCTGCACCCACAAAATATTTTTTGAAAAAAATTCTAAGGTTGTAGTCCAACCTCAACGTCGTATTAATCCTAACATGAAAGTGGTTGTGAAGGGTGAGGTTCTTAAGTTATTAGATGCGGGAATAATATATCCTATTTTGGATAGTCAGTGGGTAAGTCCGGTCAAGGTTGTTCCTAAAAAGGGTGGAGTCACTGTAGTATCGAAAGAAAATAACGATCCAATTCCCACTAGGACGGTGATGGGATGGAGGATGTGCATCGATTACCGTAAATTAAATGATGCCACTCGTAAAGATCACTTCCCCCTCCCCTTTATCGATCAAATCTTAGAACGCCTATCCGGGCATAGTTTTTATTGTTTTCTCGACGGTCTTTAGAGATATTTCCAAATCCCTATTGCACCCGAAGACCAAGAGAAGACAACATTCACTTGCCCCTTTGGAACCTTTGCCTACCGTAGGATGCCTTTTGGGCTATGCAACGCACCAGCTACCTTTCAGCGGTGTTTACTTGCCATCTTCGATAAATATGTAGACAATATAATGGAAGTTTTTATGGACGACTTTTCAGTTTTTGGCGACTCGTTTGAATTGTGTTTAAATAATCTAGGAAAAGTTTTAAAATGCTGCGAAGAAACGAATCTCGTTTTAAATTGGGAGAAGTGCCACTTTATGGTACGTGAAGGTTTAGTCCTTGGCCACAAAATTTCCGCTAAGGGAATTGAAGTGGACAAGGCAAAAATTGAAATAATTGAAAAGTTACCGCCACCTACAATTGTTAAAGCGATTAGAAGTTTTTTAGGGCACGCGGGTTTTTATCGTAGATTTATTAAAGACTTTTCAAAAATCACTAAGCCTCTCACCCACCTTCTCAAAAAATACACTCCTTTCGTTTTTGATGAATCTTGTCTCGAGGCATTTGAATTAATAAAATCAAAACTCATAAATGCTCCTATTATGATCGCCCCAGTTTGGGGTTTAACATTCGAAATTATGTGCGATGCGAGTAATCATGCGGTAGGTGCGGTTCTAGGTCAGCGAATTGCGAAGAACTTTCATCCGATTTTCTATGCTAGTAAAACTCTAACTTCTACTCAAAAAAATTACACCACGACAGAGAAAGAACTATTAGCGGTTATTTTTGCTTTTGATAAATTCCGACCGTATGTTACTCTTTCTAAAGTTATTATTTTTACGGATCATTCTGCTTTGAAGTACCGCCTTTCTAAACCGGATACCAAGCCGCGTCTTATCCGTTGGATCCTCTTACTTCAAGAATTCGACTTGGAGATTTGGGATAAGAAAGGAGCGGAAAACTTAGCAGCTGATCATCTTTTGCGTCTTGAAAATCCCAATCTTGATATTTTAAATGAAACTGTTATTAATGACTCTTTTCCAGATGAGCGTCTTTTAAATATTTCTCCTTCTACCCCCTGGTTTGCCGATCGGGCCAATTATCTTGTGGCCCGGGTCCTTCCAAAAGAATACTCAACTCACCAAAAGAAGAAATTCTTTTCTGAGTTGAAGTATTATTTTTGGGAAGACCCATTTCTATTTCGCATTTGTGCGGATCAGGTGGTAAGGAGATCTGTTTCTCGGGAAGAGGGTCAACAAATTTTAAAACATGTTCATGAAGGTCCGACTGGCGGGCACTTTCAAGCAAACCGCACCGCACACAAAGTACTTAGTGCTGGCTTTTATTGGCCAAGCATATTTAAAGATGCACAAATCTTTGTGGGCGGATGCGATCGATGCCAGCGGACTGGTAATATCTCTAATAAAAAGGAAATGGAACAAAACTATTTTCTCGAGTGTGAAGTTTTTGATCTGTGGGGCATAGACTTTGTCGGCCCATTCCCCTCCAGTTTAGGTAATAAATATATTTTAGTCGCAGTTGATTACGTTTCCAGGTGGGCGGAAGCCCAAGCTTTACCAAATAATGATGCTCGCGTTGTTGTTGCTTTTCTTAAAAAAATATTTTCTCGTTTTGGTTTTCCTCGAGCGATTGTTAGTGATAGGGGAAGTCATTTTTGCAACGCCCAACTCGCTAAAGCTTTGACTAAATATGGCGTTACGCATAAACTTTCGACTGCTTATCACCCCCAAACTAACGGTCAGGTCGAGGTAGTTAATTGAGAACTTAAACGAATTTTGGAAAAAACCATTTCTACTTCTCGTAAGGATTGGTCTTTAAAATTACACGATGCTCTTTGGGCCTATCGGACAGCGTACAAGACCGCCATCGGTTGTACTCCTTTCCGATTAGTCTATGGAAAATCGTGTCATCTTCCAGTGGAAGTAGAACACCGTGCGTATTGGGCGTTAAAATTTTTTAATTTCGATCCGCACTCGGTCGGCGAGCATAGAAAACACCAACTAAATGAGCTTGACGAGTGGCGAGCATACGCATATGAAAATAATAAAATTTATAAAGAACGCACGAAATTGTATCACGATAAGAACCTGCGCCATCCTAAAACATTCAAACCAGGCGATCAGGTTCTTCTTTTTAATTTGCATTTACGTCTCTTCCCTGGAAAACTTAAATCTAGATGGTCTGGACCGTTTACAGTCAAGGATGTTTTTTCTTACGGCACTGTGTTACTTTCGCACCCCGATAAGGGGGATTTTAAAGTGAATGGCCATAGACTTAAACTTTATTTTTCTAATGATTCTGTGTCTCCTGCAAAGGAGAATCTTATTCTGGACTCATAGATTGTTATTTTATTATGGACATTTTTATTTTTGGACTACTTCTTATTATTATTATTATGAAACTCTTTTATTTGGATTATTGTAATAAATAACACTAATGGGCATCTGCCCATGGACTCTATTATTTTTCTTCTTTTATTTTGCTCTTCCCACCGGAGGCCAATCAATTACAAGTTCGTGGTCGCCGCTCCACCGCTGCTGATATCAAATGGATCAAGTCAAACCTGCTGACGAACAAGTGCACTAAAAAGCAAGCAAGGGGGAGCGACATCCGCCTTCATCTCACAACCCCGGGGAAGTCCTGTTCTTTTTTTATTTATTTACTTTACTTTCTGCATTTTTTTTCTTTTTCTCTTCTTCTCAGTCCCCTTCTCTTTTTCTTTTTGTTTCCTTCATTGACGGCAATGAAGAGTTTAAGCATGGGGGAGGGTTTATTTTCCTACTTTCTTCATTCTTTTTTTTTTAAAATTATGTTCTAAATTAGTATAGTACTTTATTTTAACTTCAAAAAATAAAAAAAAATCCAAAAAATTATAAACTATAAAACCCAAAAAAAAAATTATAAAAACAAAAATAAAAAAAATGTGTGCTAAAATCTATTTGAAAGACAAAATCTAAAATTATTTTTATCTTTCTTTTTATGTTTCTTCTAGTGATGTGTAGGCCCGTGCGGTTTTTGTAGTTCTATGTAGATTACTTTGAAAATATTTTCTAAACTTATCATTTTAACATAGTTTAGTTCTACTAGTTTCTCTTTCTTAAATATAGGCATCCGCTTTTTTACGTTATAAGTTAGCAATTTGTAGTTATGTCTTTTTATTCGGTTAGTTGCTTACGAATGGTTGCTAGGTATCATTAGCTCTTTTTCATTTGCGGGGTAGTCTTTCTTGGTGTCTAGAACTTTTCCCAAGCTACTCTCGAAGCATTTGCGTCGTTTTTACGTTCTTTAGAAATGGTGTAGGCCACCATTTGAATAGTTTGAGCTTTTCTTGCCCACCAAAAACATTACCATTGCAAAAACAATTTTGGGCCTTTTTCATGTCTTCTTTGTTTTTAGCTCCACCTTTCATTTCATTATGGTCACCAAAGCCAAATGCCTTTCCTATTTTTCACACTATAACCTTGAGCTTAAAAATTATTTTGTGAGGGGGTATTATCTTTGAAATGAATAGGAAATTCTCAAGCCTATTTTTGGAGCTTTCTTATCAAAATGTTATTAAAAAATGAAAAATCAAAATAAAAAAAATGAATGAATGAATGAAAGAAAAAGTTTTTGTTTGGCCAAGTTTATAAAAGAAAATTTCATGGCTTTATTTTGTAGTATAAATTGGAGAAATGACTTGTTTGTCATTTCTCATTTTGTTATCATGTTTTTTATTATTTTTGAGCTCACCTTGGTTTAGTGTTTAAGCCCTCATGTTTATCCTTGTTTTCACTTCCTAATTATTTACCTAAGCCAAGTCTTAACGCCTATTAGAAGTCCTATTGATCTTAGAACGTAAATTCGCGTAGTGGAGAAAGTGTGAACGTACAAGCCTATGGCCACCATCAGTGATGGATTTCTTCGGAGGTTATCTTGGAGTGTTTTAGGGTTAATGTTTATCTAGTAACCTAATAGTTTGTTAATACGCCGTTTACTAAGAACCTCTACTTTTGTTTTCCTTATTTTCAATTATTTTGGATTCCTTGTTTTAAGATTTAGAAATGTGTAGACTTTTCTTATGTTTTAATGAAATTTTTAGGGTTCCACTTTCAAATTTTCTATTGTGCACTTCTCACCCCACTAGTTGATAACATGGAAATTAGGATAGTTTAATTGTTCATGTTTTGCTTTTCTTAACTATGGAACCTAAAATAAAATATATGTCTTTTGTTTTTCCTAGTTCTTTATTTCTATTTGCTTGAGGGCAAGCAAATGTCTAAGCATGGGGGAATTTGATGACTAGTTTTTGTCATCATTTTTGGGGTAATTTAGTAGCTTAAATTCCTAAGTATTATTATAATTTTATGTTTTGGTATGCTTGTTTGTTGTTGTTGTGTTATTTCATATAAATCTAAAGTTTTATTTTATGTTTTGTTGTTATTTTATGTTATGTTTATGTTATTGTTATTTCTAGTTTTATTTTTAAATACTATTATCTTTGTTATAGTTTAGGTTTACATGACTAATGTAATGTTATAATGATTTATGATATGTTTTATGTTTAGTTTTATTTAAATTTATATCATGATATGTTATTATAATAAGTGTCTAATGTTTTAATTAATATTTTGTAGGTTCATGCCCAACCATGCAGCCTACACCATCCAAGCTCGAGCCCCTTTAATCCATGGTGCAGTCGGCCTACTTGGTGCAGCCCAACATGGCCTACCCGAGCCCTTGATTCAGCCCAAGCAGCCCACATTTGAAGCCGAGCCCTCCTCCAAGTGCAGCAGCCCGAGCACACCAATCAACCACAAATGCAGCCGGCCTTCTACATTTGGAGCAGCTCTTGTCCTACCCGAGCCCACCACAAGCAGCAGCCCACTTCAAAGCCCTCCTTTTTCCCTCTACCCGAGCCCATGCAACAGCCCCCTCCTTCATTTATTGCCATGCATGAATATTTTCATGCATGGCCGGCCACCTTTATTTTCTCATGCATGCATCTCCCTCTGTCCTCATTAAATCCAAATGCATTCATTCCCCTATGCTTGGCCGGCCACCTTTCTCCCTCTCCATCTACATTGAACCCCACTCTCTCTCACCCTTCTACACACTTCCATTCATTCCCTCTCTTTATTTTATATTTTTATTTTCACTTCCCATTAAATGAAATACATGAACCCCCCTTTTTCCTCACTCCCCTCCATAATTGCATGCATGAACCTCCTTCCATCCACATGGCCGCCCCCCCCCCCTTGTGTCCCTTCTTCTCCTCTTCATTCTAGAATCCTCTCCATCCTCTATATAAGCCACCCCATCCCTCAAGCCAAAGGATTACAAAAATTGTTGGAGTGAAGTTCTAAGCAATGTTTGAGTGTTGAGTTGGAGATTTTGAGTGTTTGTGAGTTGTAATTTTCTTTTAGTTATTGTCATATTTTCCATTAGTGCAAGTTTTTATTTTCATGTTTTGTTTCCTCCAAGTTATAATTTTCCTTGTAATAGCATAATATTTCCTTTTATTATCTTATTTGTATACTCTTCTCCTTTTTATTAAGAAATGGAAATGCTTTTCTCTTCTCTTATTTTGTTTTTCATTTCGAATATGCATTGTTAATTTTCCTTTAGCATTCGAACGTGAGGATCCATAAAATGAGATGAGGGTTTCTTTTATTTCATAAGTTTATTTTTGCTAAATTCTACTCGGTCCTTCTTTGATTTTTATTTCGTCGACTCCGTATTTTCGGTATACGGTAGTATGCTTAGGATCTCATATTTAAGTAGCCGAGAGGCTCGTGAATGTGAAAGATCACTCAAAGAAGGAAGGAGTTGAACGCAACCCTAGAGATAGGACGACATAAATCTTCCGAATTGGAGTCAAATCCAATAGTGCGGATCACATCGATAATGCAACTTTAGGCTTCTTTGGTTTGTAAAGAGATTTCGATCAAAGAGTCTATAAGTTAGGAGATCTAATGCTCTAGCGAGATTTTGTCTCATTTTCAGATTCGTCATGGCCGAGTATGATTTGCAAATTTAAAACTATACCTTTTATCTCTCTCATTTCATTTTATGGTGAATCAATGATCGAATGCTAGCTTTTTTATTTAAGTTTTTCGTCTCGCAAATTATCGTTTATTTCACTTTTAAAAAATTCTCAAAATCCAACAATTTTCCGGTAGGATATTAGTTCAAGCGTGAGTAGCAGTACTTGACAGCCCCATGTTTAAATACGACCTTGATACTACGATTCGACAGGTACGCTTGCCTGTTCGGGTTTTAGCCCATCAAGTCTCCATCAGGAAAATGACTGATGCCTTTAAGTGTTGGTTTTTCTCCATCTCCTTCAAGGATAAAGCACGGGAATAGTTCCACCAGCTTCCCACCAGCTCAATTTATTACTACGCAGATTTGCGCCGAGCTTTCCTGTTGGGGTTCTTAACTTCAAAGAAAAGGAAGAAGGGTACAGAGTTTCTCTTCGCAATCAATCCGGGACCGGAAGAATCCTTGGCGAGCTATATTGATAGGTTCCAGGAAGAAGTCCTCATAGTAGAAGAAGTGTCATGGTTTACCCTTATGATGGACTTTACTTTGGGCTCCAAGAAGGGTTCTTTAGGGTGGCATTGAAGCACAGTCCACCATTGCCCTTTGAGGAGTTTATTGAGTGAGCGACACTAGAGATTAAGGGTATGGTAGCAAACCCCAATTTTATTGGAAAGCTCCTCGGGGTGGGAGGAAGTGAAGAGAGGGAGCAGGGAGTAAACATTTGTTATGAGGAAAAAATAAGAGATGAGCCTAGAGGGCAAGACTTCTAAAGGAAATAACATGGGTAGGGTTATCAACAACCCACCAACAAACTTGCATGGATGTAGAAAGAGGGACCTGTCCAGGGTCAGGGAAGAAGGTTCCAAGAAGGAGGGAACTACCAAGGGGAAAGGGGAGGTTTAACCTCTAGGATGGAGACAAGGTCCAAGGACACCTCTGTCCCCACAACATCAATCCATGGAAATAGCCTGGGGAAGGGTTGAGAGGAGGAGGAACGGTCAAGGGGGATGGAAAGGAGTAAAGGTGGATTTACGATACTATGATTTCCATCAAGAGGAAATTCATACAATGGCCACCTACCCGGAGTTTTTAGAGCTGAGATGGGCAAGAGGACAGGGGCAGTAGTAGCTAGCAGTGCAGATCGAGGAAGTAGTCGCGGGGGCCATTGAAGATAGATGTGAATTATAGGCCGATATACCAGGAGCTGGAGTAATCGACGGGGGGAGGGGGGATCGAGGCCACCTATAAGGGAAGCCTCCAAACCATGTTTCGACAAAGTGTTGCTTTGACATTCCAGACCCCGCCTCCCATGGAGAGGATTACCTTCACCTCAAGCGACATACCGGATCATGAGGATCTATTCTGCGACTCGCTAGTAGTGCAGGCAGTGGTCGAAAACTTCACTATCTCCCGGATCTCGATAGATAATAGGAGCTCGGTCAACATTGTCTTTAGGAAGGCATTTGATGGGACAAAGGTGGAGGAAAAGAAGGTGTTATCCTCGAATGGACCGCTTTTTGGGTTCTTAGGAGAGCAGAAGGAAGTGGAAGGCTGTGAGTGGGGCTCAATATGACTCTGGGGGGTCAGTCCCACATTTTTTGGTTCGTGATCATGGATAACCCCATCGGCTACAATGCCATCTTCAGTCGGATTCACATCAGCACTTTCCGTTGCATCCCCTCATCCTTCCATCAGTGCCTCAAGTTTAATGATTGCGGCGTTGTATGTCTGGGTCTAGGAGATCCTACGGAAACTAGGAAGTGCAACGTCACTACAGTCAACACCATCTCATGGATGGGAGAGGTCGAAGAGATGGAGAAGGTGATGGAGGAGGCGACAACGAAGTTAAGTGAGAAGTAGGTCCTCGCTAAAGAGGTAAGCACGGAAGGAGAGCCGGAAGGAGGAGAGGAGATTATGGTGGTGGAGGAAGCAGTAGAAGGGGAGACCCTAGCCCAAGGAGAGAGGGCAGCTGAAGATTGAGAGGATCAGTCCTGGCTAGACCCAGTAAAAGTAGTGGTGGAGTTGGAGGTTCTCACCAGAGCAGGTAAGGATGACCTAGGTGAGGGTTAACAAAGGCTTGGGCCAGAAGGATAAAGAGAGGATGCTGGCATGTTTCCAAAAGAATGCGGATATCTTCGCTTGGAGCATGGAGGATATGCTCGACATCGATTTAGACGTGGCTTGCCACTGGCTGAATCTTGACTTGAATGTCTGCGCTATTAGCCAGAATAAGAGGAATGTGGTCGACAAGCTCGAAGGACCCATCAAAGAGGAAGTGGAAAAAAATTTCTCAAGACCGGTTTCTTGTTAGAGGTCAAGTTTCTGGGCTGGGTCTCTAATGTTGTAATGATAAAAAAAGGGAGATGAGAAATAGAGAATGTGTAGACTACTCTTTGTTGAATAAAGCATGCCCCAAGGATTTTTATCCCTTGCCTCAAATGCCTTCCTAAAGAAACAAATTGAATATAGATCTTGAGTCGATCCTTCTGTCAGGCTCCCATTAGCTAACAGGTCAGGAAGGGCCTCGGTGGATGTTGAGAAACAAGTTGAATGTAGATCCCGAGCTGATCACGTTGTCAGGCTCCCATTAGCTGACATGTCAGGAAGTCCCTTGGTGGATGTTAAGAAATAAGTTGAATGTAGATCTCCAGCTAATCCCATTGTCAGGCTCCCATTAGCTGACATGTCAGGAAGGCCCTCGATAAATGTTGAGAAATAAGTTGAATGTAGATCCTTAACTGATCCCGCTCTCAGGCTCCCATCAGGTGACATATCAAGAAGGCCCTCAGTGGATGTTGAGAAACAAGTTGAATGTAGATCCCGAGCTAATCCCACTATATGGCTCTCAATAGCTGATAGGTCAGGAAGGCCTTTAGTGGAAGTTGAGAAATAAGTTGAATATAGATCCCGATCTGATCCCACTGTCAGGCTCCAATTAGCTGACAAGTCAAGAAGGTCCTCGGTGGATGTTGAGAAACAAGTTGAATGTAAATCATTAGCTGATCCCTCTGTCAGACTCCCATTTGCTGATATGTCAGGAAGGACCTCGGTGGATATTGAGAAATAAGTTGAATGTAGACCCAGATGATCCCGTTGTCATGCTCCAATTAGATGACAAGTCAAGAAGGCACATAGTGGATATTGAGAAACAAGTTGAATGTAGGTCCCTAGCTGCTCCCGCTATCAGGTTCCCAGTAGCTTACAAGTCAGCAAGGCCCTCGATTGATGTTGAGAAACAAGTTGAATGTAGATACCGATCTGATTCCGCTTTCAGAATCCCATTAGCTTATGGGTCAGTAAGGCCCTCGATGGATGTTGAGAAATAAGTTGAATGTAGATCACGAGCTGATCCCACTATCAGGCTTTGTTTAGCTGACAGGCCAAGAAGGCCCTCGGTGGATGTTGAGAAACAAGTTAAGCATAGATCCCAAGCAAATCTCGATGTCATTCTCCCATTAGTTGATAGGTCAGGAAGGCGCTCAGTTGATGTTGAGAAATAAGTTGAATATAGATCAAGAGAAGATCCTACTGACCAGGCTACCACTAGCTGGTAGGGCGGGAAGTCACTCAAAGATAGAATGAGTTATTAGCCCAAGATGATACCATTGACTCGATTTTTAATAGCTGGAAGGGCTGAAGGTCAATCGAATTTAGGCTTAGTGGTTGACCCAAAAGGGAACTCGCCATCAAAGTTCTCGCTAGTCAACAAGGTTGGGAGTTGGTGGAGTGTTGATGCAACCGTAAAGTCTTAAGGAGATCTCGTCATTTAGGGACTTGCCAGACGATAGGACACTCACTCAGAAGCTGTGGCAAGTACCAATGCCAGGACATAAATAAGGCACGACAAGGGGTATAAGTGAATGCGAGTGTTCGATGCTGGAATTCACTAGCCAAGCTCTATAGTCACACGCGAGCCAATGGGCCGAGAATGGAGCGTGACCTAATTATAAGCATCAAGTTCGCAAAATTGACGTTTTGCATGATGTTGTGGTGCAAGGCTGGGTTAAGGTCTCGCAGGATATCCTTCCCAAGAACTACCGATGTTAAAGCGCGAGCCGAGTGCCATGACAGTTCAACCAGAGTTAAAATAAATATAGAATAAAGAGAAATTTCACAGCACAAAACATTAATTTTTATTTCATTGATAAATTTTACATCTCGCAAAAATGGGGCCCTACCCGAAAAAAGGGAAAATACATAAGAAAATTAGGAAAGCAAGAACTTCAGGGCAGATATGGTGACTGCTCGCACTCGCTGGAGATGGCACTGGCCTCCTCCTCTGGCTTAACTATTGGCAGGAATAGATCTAGGACCAAGTACTCGAAATTCACTCTCACGCCATCACCTCTTAGGAGTCTGGCTCCCTCAATCACTTGGAGTAAGTGCCATATCGTGGTGATGGAATTCTCTTGCATCGTAAGATCAATCTCATGATAAGAGCACAGTTGAAGAATCTTCTTCTCGTTAGGGAGAGGGGGAATTAGTGAGTCGACCAATTGCTTATTCTGGGCCTTCAAACCCCGGTTCTCCTCCTCAATAAGGGCGATGCGCGCGTGCAATTGAGCAGCTATCGCGGCATCCTATAAAAATTTTAAGGAGTCAGAGAGAGAATGGAAAGAAACGAGCGCGCCTAGTGAGAGAAGGCATATTATTCTACCCACTCATCCGACGAGATCTTACTCAGCAGCAGCCATCTTTTGTTTCAGTATTGCGACTTCTTCAGAAAGCAGACCCCGTGAGTCACATACATTAGTAAGATTTTGCGATAAGTGAATGCCGTGGTGAACCTCAATATAAGCAAGCTCGATAGCACGAAGCTGGGCTCGTGCGCTCTCATACGCGAGTGCTAGCATGGTTGCATCATCATAATAGGCGACACTATCATGCCCGTATAGCCTGAAGGAGAAGTCATAGGCATGGTCATAGATGGTCTCACCCTCCTTCTATGAGGGGAGGATAATAGAGATGGAGGACTTATAGGCCTCCCTATTCCAGAGCGGCAGGGGATCACCGACATCATCTAACAGCTTCTCTCCCAAACCAAAGTTATGGTGGCCTCTCGACACCACCTTTCCTTCTGGCGCCTGATACTAAGAATCACAAAGGTGGAGAGAGGGGTTAAAGAGAAGAGAAGGTTGATGCGGTGGAAGTTGATAATATTCTTTGATTCTATATCTGATAAAGGCAAGCATACCTTATCGTTTATAGTATAGGGTACTAAAGATTAATATTAAGGTCATTTTTCCCTAGGGCTTAATGATTACTTCTACTTCGAGGATTTCACTATTATTTTATCAAATGATTTTTATATTAATATACATAACTAAAACAGGAACAAAATTAATAAGCTAAAAAGGAAACTTAATAATTACAGAAATAAAAAGAGTTAGAGCAAATGATAAAGGGTTAGTACTCAATCTAGAATCACTTTGAAATTAGAAAATCAAAATGAAATAACAACAAATTCTAAATAAAGTAAAACTACCTTGACCATGGAGGTTCCCGAAGAATGAACACGCTTCTCTCGAAGTCGTGCCCACTTGAGTTTAGGAAGGTCCAACCAAACTCTCGTCCAAATCGAAGACCTAAAGCTCGCCTTAAGTGGTGAACCCCGCTATTGGATTTCACTCCAATCTGGGAGATTTAATATCTGTCTCTCTTGAGGGGTGCATGCAACTCTCTTTACTCTTGGGTGATCGATTCAATCTATGAGCCTCTCGGCTAACCAAGAATGAAAACCCAAATGGAAACTATATACCGGCAATATAGTCCCACTAAATAAAAATAAAGAGTAAATCAAAGGTAATTACTTTAAGATGAAAAAGAAAGCTATAACTTCATAACTTGATCAACTAATTCTAAGATCATCGTGATCAAGTACAAATGAGGATTAGTTAATCATGGTAATAGGGAAAGAGAGAGGTGAATAATAAAGGTGCAAAAAAAATCAAACTAAAAAGAAAAAGAGAAAGCGACTTAAAGAGAGCTTAGCTAAATTTTATTAAAAACAAAAGTTGATTACGACTACAAATAAGATTACAAGTGCGCAAAAAGAGAACTAACTACTGCTACAACACTAATAAAAAAATATTACAGGTAAGTAAACTACACTACATGAAAGTAAAGCTAGAAATAGAGGGAGAGAGAGAATAAAAACATAAGAAAAAAAACACAAAAAGCTGAAAATGAAACCAGCAGCACCTCCCCTCTCCCCAATACTTGGTCTGGAATGCTTGGAATGGCCGGGTATTTATAGACTTTTCTCTCGGGTTGGTCACGCCCCCTTTCACTCCCGGGGAGGGTGTGTCAAGCGGAGTGTCGAGTACGGTGTTGACCTCGGGCGCTGGATTCTGCCGGGAATGATGATTGCTTCTGTACGATGATGGACACGCCCTGGGACACGCCCGCGTAGAGGGGGGCGTGTAAGGCACGTCAAGTCTCAATTATTGGTCAGAAATCCGTCAGTTGTCGAAAAAGGTGGAACATGTCCCAGGGCAACGCCCGTGTAGGGGGGCGTGTCAGTGCTATTGACGTACAATAACGGAAAATATTTAAATGCGGCAGCAGGCTTTGGGATGAGGGTGACATACCCTGTGACATGCCCATGGAGGGCGTGTCAGGGCGGCATGTCATGTATTTTTTCTCGGGAAATTTTTTCTGCAACTATCCTCCTCGGGATCGGGCTACACACTCTGTGACACGACCAGGGAGGGCGTGTCAGGGGGGGCATGTCAGGTAGTTTTTGGTCGAAAGCTCAAAAAACTGACAAAAACATAAAATAAACTAAGTTAGATTATTTACATAAAAAGAAACCTAAACATACATAAAGAAAGTGATTTAAAATGAAAATAATATATTTTTACCCTATTAAATTAAGCTAAAATATGCATAATCAACGCCGTCAAGGTCCCATCGGTCTCGCTGGTAATCTTACCAATGGTCTCTCCCACGACCTGGGATCTTCTAGGAGGGGCAGTGCTGACCTCATTACCCATGGCAAGAGTTGTGGCTTTGAGCTTCTTGAGGAATGATTGGGCTGTTATAAGACCCCCCCTGTCACAACCCGCATTTTCTCCGAATTAAAGAATTATAAGAGTATGATAAAACACGCGTCATGATGCCACGTCAAGCAGGGGATAACTGCTGACGCTCAGGCAAAACCATCTACTATACTTATGAAAGAAATTCATGAGTTTAATGATTTGAAAATCAGTTATATTTAGAGGTCGTATCCCTCGGCTCGGTGGATCACCTAGTCCACAGTTAAAAACTATACTTAAGTGTTGCGGGAAAATACTTTATTCAGGTTTGACATCCTAAGAAGTGTGTAAGAGCCCTAAGAGGACCACTTATGTTATGCAAGACCTACATTTAATTTATATTATATATAGGAAAATGATCTTTATATGCTGCTTGGAAAATAGTGATTCACTTTTATAAATCATGCTGATCATGCAATATATTTACAATATTAGTTGTAGTTTCAAAATAACTAGCAACCTAGAATAAATCCTCCCCAAAGCAAGTAGACTATCTCCAGAAAATGGTAGCAGCAAAAGTAATATATCTAGTACTAAGGTAAAAACTACCAGTGGGCGCCAACAACCTGACACGGACCCACTAGCAAATATGTATGTCTGTAAGAAAAATACATAAAAACTACCTCACTAACAAGCAACAGAACCTCCAAGGTCAAAGAGACCACCAGCAACACCACCGCAACCTAGCCACCAAACTGGCTACTACTCAGAACCAGAGACATTCAAAAGAAGAAAGAATGCCTCAGCAAGCAAAACAAGAAAGAACTGCATGAAAGTGTCAAACAGGGGGAGGGGGTAGGTGAAAGAGGAAAACACACAGCAGTAAAAGTCACAACTGCCCCAAGGCAAGACAATAAGGAATGCACTACTTGCGAGGAAACAGCATCAACCCTGTATAGAAACTACATCCTGCAGGGTCTACTAGGCTTCCAAGAGCCCAAAATGCTGTAATCTACCAAGGAAGAAACACCAAACACCCTAAGTTGTGGGAGACGGTAGTAGCAAAAACAAATAACATGGATCCGGGTTGGTGGCAAACTCAGTCCCCCAACCTCCATTTCCAAGCCAACAAGCTCAAGGGTCTACATGTGAAAGCACAAGGGACCATCCACCCCATTGCCCAGCCTGTGCCTGGAGCAAGATAGAAGAATGAGGGTGGCCTTGGCTCAATTACACAACACCTCCCCCATGAAGAGCTTCAAACCACCACTACTAACCACAACTCACGATTCGGCCTTTAGGAAAGAAAAACATGGCCGACAAAGAAACTACAAATATAATCAAGGAATTCACTCGGGTACGAAAATCGAGGTAAGGGAAACAGTGTTGAAATCACTCAACACGGCTTGGCATTGAGTGGGACCCACTAAACGCCTAACCAAACCTTGGCGTTGAGTGAGTTAGCCTCACTCAGTGCCAGAACAGCCATGGCGTTGAGTGAGAATCACTCACTCAACGCCCTCTGCAAGAACAGCTCTTGCGTTGAGTGAGTTATCCTCACTCAACGCCAAAAAAGCCATGGCGTTGAGTGAGGTCCACTCCCTCAACTCCTTCAGCAAAAAAGGCAGTGGCATTGAGTGAGCTAACCTCACTCAATGCCAAAACAGTTTTGGCATTGAGTGAGGTCCACTCCCTCAACGCCTTTAGCAAAACCACAAAACCCAATAGTGGCGTTGAGTGAGTCCACCTCCCTCAACGCCAAAACAGCTTTGGCGTTGAGTGAGGTCAACTCACTCTATGCCAAAGTTCATTCCTGCAGGACAACCCTAAACCATCGCCAATAAGAGGAGGTCGGCGGGAATGCCGACTTATTCTTGCCAAATCGGCGGGAATGCAGGATGATTCTCGCCGAATCGGCGGGAATCCAGGATAATTCTCGCCGAATCGGCGAGAATCCAGGATGATTCTCGCCGATCGGCGGGAATCCAGAATGATTCTCGCCGAATCAGCGGGAATCAAGGATGATTCTCGCTGATCGGTGGGAATCACTGACGTTACACGTCATAATCGGCGGGAATCACTTGGTGATTCCTGTCGATTTTGACTTAGACGGAAATTCTCACTCAATCACCCCACCACTCAGCCGCAAAGAACAAACCAAACTATGGCTTTGAGTGTGTCCACCACACTCAATGCCAATTCCGGGCGGCTTTTGGCTTTGAGTGTGTGCACCACACTCAACACCAAAACCCGAGAGTCTACCAAGACTGGTTCTAACCAGAGCCCTACCACAACAAACTTCCTCACTCTCTCTCTCGGCTCCACCCGCCAAAGCACCCAACTAGAACTACAAATCTGGATTCTAAATAATGAGCACAACTAGCAGGTTTAGCAAACAGTACAAGGAGGGGGCTCATAGGAGAATTTAAGCCCTAAATTTAGCAAGATAAAAGAGAACATGCTTGGTTTCTACCCTAAGGCAAACCGGGAAATATTCCAGAATTCAAAAGAACAACAATGGCAAGGGCAAGAATACCACTTGCCTCGATTTCCGGTGAAGCTTGGACGACTTTCGCTCCTCTTCACTCGGCACTAGCAGCAGCAGCACCTAAGAGGCAACACGCACTTAAATGGAGGAAATCCACAAGACCCGAAAATACAAGTCTCCTAAAACACCACAAAAATCGAATCTCTTATCGTCAAAATGTAGAACTGAGCGAGAGAAAGACAACGCCTCTTTCGGAATCGAAATCCGTCCATGAACACTCCCGGAATCACCGTCTGAAGGCTAGGGCTAACCGTCGCTTCCGCCTCTGCTTTCCGCGAAACAGGAACAGCAATTTTCTTTTGATCTCGGGAATAAGGAGGAAGGAGAAGTGGGCCCGCCACTTTTTAATAAAGCCTTTATATAAGCTTTAAAGCATCGGTTCAGCAAAACCGAACCCAACCGCCTGCTCCTTAAATAAATAAAAAGAGAATTTCTTCTAGTCTTTACTAATGGCACACCCAAAGCGACGTGAAAACAAACTATCTCTAAATTCGACGAAATTCGTACCGTAGCTAAATATCCACACTACGAACACAACGGAGAAGTCGAAATTAACTTTCGACGAACAGAACTCGAGTTATACCCTCCCGAAGCCAAAACACAAGCATCCCCTGAGAGGCCACACCGGGTCACCCAAAATGACTCGGCTTGCGAGGGAGAACTTGCCAATAGGCTACAAAATAGGGCACCCAGTTTTAAGGAGTTAAACCACACTATAGAAATGGCACAAGCCACGAAAACGCATCACCGTAACGTCAAACGAGAATTAAATTATCGCAGAAAAATCGGGGGCGTTACAGTCACTCCCCCTAAAAGAAAGTTTCGTCCCGAAACTTTACGCACAATACTTCTACTATATAAGGAAAGTAATAATCCAAACATTACAAGAAGAACAACAAACCAAAATTATCAGGGAAACCGCTGAGGATAAGCCTCCCTCAAAGCCGACTCTAACTCCCAAGTCGCGCTCTCCAAATCCTGATTCGTACAAAGAACTTTCACCATCGGAATAGACTTCTTTCGCAGCACCCGTTCCTGAGTATCCAAAATACAGACGGACACTTCAACAAAAGAGAGGTTGGGCTCCAACTTGGGCACAACGTCCAATACCTGCACACTGCTGCGCAAACACTTCCGCATTTGGCTTACATGGAAAACATTATGAACACCTGGGAAGTTTGCTGGCAAATCCAACCTGTAAGCTGACAAACCAATCCGCTCCAAATTCTTAAACGGGCCGACATACCTCGGGTCCAATTTACGATTCTTACCAAACCTCTTTACACCCACCATCGGGGAAACCTTAAGAAATACAAGGTCCCCTACAGAAAACTCCATGGTAGACCTACGTCGATTGGCGTTCTTCTCGTACCTCTCTTGAGTTATACGAATCTTCTCTCGAACAAGCTTCACTGCGACTTCCATTTCCTCGAGCGCATCAGGACCCAACAAAGGCTTCTCACCATCCTCAGCCCAAAACAACGGAGTTCTGCAGCGCCTCCCATACAAGGCTTCGAACGGAGCCATCTGCAAGCTCTCCTGAAAACAATTGTTGTATGCAAATTCCATAAGTCGCAGCCGCTCATCCCACACTCCACCATGGTCTAAAATGTAGCATCGGATCATATCCTCAACTATCTGGTTCACCCGCTCCATCTGCCCATTGGTCTGTGGGTGGTAAGAAGTTGAATACCTCAGATCGGTACCCAAACCCTCCTGCAGACTCTGCCAAAAGAGAGAAGTAAACCGGCAATCTCGATCAGAAATGATGCTAACTAGAACACCGTGCAGTCGGATGAATTCATTCAAGTACAACTCTGCTATCTTCTTCATCGGGTAATCAATCTTTTATGGCACGAAGTGAGCACACTTCGTCAGTCTATCCACTATGACCCAAACAGAATCAAACCCCCTTGTGGATTTCGGTAAGCCCGTGATGAAATCCATATATATACTTGTTAATATTGAGTGTTAATGACAATACATAAAGGAAGTTAACATACATATAACAATTTGAATTTCAAATTTTTCATAATAAATTAACTCAACAAATCACAGAATTTCTATTATAAATTTATCTAAATAAAAATCTTCATTCTCACAAGATACATATGATTAAATATCATTACAACAACCTTAATGAAATTTAAAAAGACAAGATGCTAATAGAAGTAGAATTGAAGTTGAATTTAAACTTTGAGCAAATAAAGAATTTGTGTGACAATTTCTTTATTTGTCTCTCTAAAACTTGTGGAGGAATTACTTAAGGTTTGAAACCTTAATTGTCCACAACAAAGAAGATGCTTTGTAGTAGTTTTAAACAAACAACTACCTTAGTTTTCTTCTCAATATTTGAAGGGATAAAGACTTAATTCTCATCAAACCTTCTCATCCAACTTGAAGCCTCTTCACGGTTTTCTTCAACAAGAATTTTCATTGGCCGAACCTTCCACTTCTTATGCAAGTGTTTTGGATCTGAGATCCAAGTGCTCGGCTTTCTCCTTTCTTCAATCAAGTCATGGACTTGATTCTTTATTCCTTTGAGATTGCCCTCAAGAGAACAAAACCGAAGACATTGGTCTTGGCAACAATGTTCTTCACGGTTTTTCCTTCTTCACCTTCACGGAATTCTTTCTCTCTTTCTATTTTTAGAACACACAGCTTGAAGCACTTCTCAAATCATCACAATAGCATTTATAAAGTGTTAGTTATTCAAAAACCGTAACCTTTCATCAAGGGGTGCTACCATTTTCTTTTTTGTTTCTTTTTAAAAAAAGAAACCGCCATAGTTTAGCAAGAGATCCGGCCCTATTTAAAAATAGTTTTTAATAAATAAAATGGCTGGTTTTAATTTCGAAAAATAATTGAGATTATTTAAAAAAACAAACCTTAATAAAACTCATAAAAGACCTTACAAAATATTTCATAAAAAGTAAGGTTTGACAAGAGAAATACTTAGGCATTAAGTTAACAATTATAGTGTTACATGTGATAACCTTTCATGATATGAATTATCTTTCTCATCATGTAATCATTTTCAAAACAATGCTTAGATACCCTACATCATGTTTAACATAGACTTGATCATATCATTACACACCATCAACATAAAAGGACATATTCCAACTTAAACATTTGAATAATAAAAAACATGAACTATTGTGCTCATACCATCAAACCACACATTGTCTTTCTAATGTTGTTAGAAGCAATAAAGTCATTCATAAGAAGAACCACATTTTAAAAAAACATAAAGTGATTTTGGTTAGTAGAAAAGTTTCTTTCTACTTGGAGATGTGTACCCTTCACGGTACCATTTGTTTGAAGCAAATAGATTCTCATCATCTTCTTTCCAAGTTTTAACATAACACTTGTTCATATTCTTTTTCCTGAAAATAAAGGATATAGTTATTAAAAAATAAAAACAAGAAGTACAACAATGACATTCCTAGTTAAAATTACCTCAACAAACTCCCCCTTTGGCATTGTTGTCAACTTTTTAATTTTTTAATAATAGTAATAGCAGTCTCCCCCTATTACCATTCTCCCCCTTTGACAACCATGCCAAAGGATAGTAGCCCCCTTCCTGGATGATCAGGTAATTACTGCTAGGGATTTGATCCCTAAGCTATTCCTTATATCAATAAATTGAATTTTTGACAAGGGTTTAGTAAATATATCGGCTAGTTGTTCCTTTGTAGAAACATAGGTTAGAATAACATCCTTGTTGGTGACATGTTCTTTTAGGAAGAAATATTTTATAGAGATATGTTTTGTTCGATTGTGCATAACAGGATTCTTTGAGATATTAATTGCACTTGTGTTATCACACTTTATCTCTAAAGGTTTATCAATTTGAATCCCAAAGTTTTTAAGTTCTTCTTTCATCCATAAAATTTGTGTGCAACAAGTCGTTGCAGTAACAAATTCTGACTCAGCTATCGATAATGTAACTGAATCTTGCTTCTTTGAGTGCCATGCCACAAGATGGTTTCCTATAAAGAAGGCTCCTCCACTTGTACTTTTACGTTCATCGATACAACCGGCCCAGTCAGCGTCTGTATAAGCCATAAGAGTGTCATTTGTTTTATTTGGATAGAATAACCCAAAATCAATAGTGCCTTTCAGATACCTTAAGATTCGTTTTCTAGCACTCCAGTGACTCTCTTTAGGATTACTTTGAAATCTAGATATTAGACATACTGAGTGCATTATATCTGGTCGAGTTGATGTTAAGTATAAGAGACTTCCTATCAAGGATCTATATTGTTTTTGGTCAATTTCTTGTCCGTCCATATCTTTTGATAACTTCTCATTTTTACTCATGGGAGTACTAATGGGTTTACAATCTTTCATTCCAAATTTGTCAAGTATTTCTAATAGATATTTACTTTGACTTAGAAAGATTCCCTCTTTCTTCTGATGTATTTGTAAACCTAGAAAATATGATAGTTCACCTATCATTGACATTTCAAAAGTATTTTTCATTTCTTTCACAAAGTCATTACATGAGGCTAAGTCTTTTGAACCCAATAATATATCATCAACATATATGAGAACAAATATTAGATTATCTTTAGTATGTTTGATATATAAGGTATTGTTCAATTGACTTTTTACAAAATTAGCTTTGTGTAAAAAATCATCTAACCGTTCATACCAGGCACGAGGAGCTTGCTTTAATCCATACAATGCCTTCTTTAATTTGCATACATGTGAGGGATTTGTGCGTTCAACAAATCCTTCGGGTTGCTCCATGTAAACCTCTTCTTCTAGGTAGCCATTTAAGAAGGCCGATTTTACGTCCATTTGAAAAATTTTAAAGTTTAAGTTATGGACATTGAAAGAAACATTCTTATTGACTCCATTCTTGCGACAGGAGCAAAAGTTTCCTCATAGTCTATACCTTCTATTTGGGAATATCCTTTACATACTAGTCTAGCTTTATTTCGAATGACATCACCTTTTTCATTTAGCTTATTTCTAAACACCCATTTTGAACCAATAATATTTTTATTTTTAGGTCTTTCTACAAGTTCCCAAGTGTTATTTTTTAGAATTTGATAAATTTCTTCAGTCATAGCATGTAGCCAAGATTCATTAGCAAGAGCATCTTTTACAGTTTTTGGTTCATCTATGGCTATCATGGAATATAGTATTCTTGGTGAATTTCTTCTTGTAGTGACCCCTTGACTTGGGTTTCCAATAATTTGACTTTCAGGATGGTTTTTGTGGCATGTTTTGATTTTTCTTGGAATTATTTCTGTGTTTTCATCCACATTTGAGTTTAAGGATGCATCACTAGATGAATCAGAATTATCTAGTTCAGGTGTAATTTCAATTTGTTCATTTACTATTAGGTCATCATCTTTTTCAGAATCTACTTTTACTTGTCTGAAATTAGATTCTTCAAATTTAACATCCGAGCTTTCAACAATTTTTTGACTTTCTTTTAAGAGACATCTATACCCTTTACTGGCCAAAGAGTATCCAATAAATATAGCTTCATCACTTCTGTTATCTAACTTTCCTAGATCAGCTTCTTTCTTCTTAACCCAACATTTGCTTCAAAAACCTTTAGATATTTAACTGAAGGTTTTTTATTATACCACAATTCATATGGTGTTTTTTGAGAATCATGTTTTAATAAGCACCTGTTCATTATATGAACAGCTGTTTGAACTGCAAAGGTCCAGAAGGTATCACTTAGCTTACTTTCATTAAGTATAGTCCTAATCATTTCTTGAATAGTTCTATTTTTTCGTTCCGCAACACCATTTTGTTGTGGTGTTCTAGCTTCAGTTAATTGTTTATTAATTCCATTATCAATACAGAAGTCTTTGAATTCTTTTGATATAAATTCCCCACCCCTATCTGTTCTTATACTTTTTATGCTCTTTCCTGATTGTTTTTCTACATGAATTTTATAATCATAAAAGCTTTTGAATGCCTCATCTTTGCTCCATAAAAGAGTGATACATGTTAACCTTGTGTAGTCATCTATCATTGTCATGAAATATCTCTCACCATTATACCCCTCTGTCCTAAAAGTGCCACACAGATCCATGTGAATGAGATCTAGTAGTTTAGAGGTATTAATTTCTTTGCTAGGATGTTTAACTCTAACCATTTTTCCTTTCATACAAGAATCACAGATAGGATTTACTGGTTTTTTAATTTTAGGAATGTCACGAACACCTTGACATTTATATAATTTTACTAAATTGTCAAAACTAATATGGCACATTCTCTTATGCCATAACCAGTCATTTTCTTCTTGAGTTATCATACATTTTGGATTGATGGAATCACTCATGATGTATAGATTTTCTTTGTTTCTTTTTCCTAAAGCCACAACATTGCCATTTTTGTCATAAACTTTTACACCTTCTTTATTGAATGTTACTTCATAATCTTGATCACAAATTTGACTTACACTTAGCAGATTATGTTTTAATCCTTCTACAAATAAGACATTTTTAATTTACCATTAACAAGTGAGACTTCACCTTTTCCTTTAATTTCTGCTCCTTGATCATTTCCAAATTTAACTGTGCCTCCTAGATAGTTTTCTAGATTTTTAATTTTCTTTAATTCTCCTGTCATATGACTAGTGCAACCACTATCAATTATCCATTTATTGGATCTACTTTCTTTTAATGCTTTTAGGGCAGATTAAACAACATAGCAATGATAGATTCCATTATTGTTTTCAAAAACATTTGAGGAGTTTAACTTATTGCAGGTTCTTATAGTGTGACCATATTTTTTGCAGTAAGAACAACTATTAACAGTGCTAAAAGATGATAAAGATGAATAATTATAAAAATTGCAGTTAATAGATTCATGACCATAATAATTACAGATATAACAAATTTTATTGGAGAGTGGTTGACAGGTATACCTTTTTGGCATGAGAGTTCCAGCACCTTTGACTTTGAAATTCATTTGATTTTCACCCTTCTTTGTTCCTTCTGATGATTCTCCTGTATGATAGCCTAATCCACTCTTATCATGTGTAGATCTTTGCATGGATATGAGACTATTCAGCTTGTTTGTGGAGTCTTCAAACTTGAAAAACCTTTGAAGATCATCCTTGAGTTTTTGAACCTGTAGTGTTAGTTCTTGAATTTGCTTTATATCAATGTCCCTGTCTCTCATTAGTTGATTTATGTTATTCACTAAATCAGTAGCTTCAAAAAACTCATCACTGTCAGTTAATTCATTATTGGTTACTGAATTTAATTTCATTTCATGAACGTTTTCAGATATGTTTTTCATTTTCTCTTCCATTTGGTCTCCTGCATCAACAAAGGGACAAGTATAAGATAAGGATGAAACTTTATAATGTTTATTTTTAATTTCAGTTTTTAACAAGAGAATTTCTTCTTTTAGATCACTAATCATAGTCATTGATCTCTCTACATGATTTTCAATGTGATTTAAGGTGATGCTTTGACTCCATGTTTGAGTATTTTCTAGAGACAATTCAAGTGATTCAATTAACTCTTCTTGTTCTCTTACCCTTTTTAGTGAAGCTATTAGTTCTTTTTCTAAATCACTTTTATCTTCTAAGTCATCGTCAGGAGATTCAATAAAACTAGTCTTTGCCATGAATGTAAAAGAATGTTTTTTCTTGTCATTATTAGCTTCATTTTCATCCTCACTACTATCAATTTCCTCATTAACAAAATTTGATTTATTTTGATTGTAGAACTTCATTTTTCCATTGCTATATTTATCATTTTTACTTTCAGTGTTTCCTTTGTTTTTGTTTTTGTTGTGATAGCAATCCACTGAATAGTGACCTGGTTTTCCGCAAGTGTAACAGTTTCCTATTAACTTGGGTTTATCAAACTTATTATATCTAGAGTTATTTTTCTTTCCAAAGTTTGAATGTTCAACTTTATTTTTGTTCTTAGCAAGCTCGGTTTTGAAAGCAAGTTGTTTTTCATGTTCTTTATTAATGTCCATTGTCCTCATTTCATAGGCCACTAATGATCCAAGTAACTCATCAAAGGATAACTGGTTTAGGTCCTTAGCCTCTTCAATTGCAGAGACCTTGGAATTAAATTTTTCTGGTAATGATCTTAATATTTTCTTTATAATTATTGCATCATTTAGAATTTCACCTAGACCTCGAATAGAATTTACGATTTCATTTGTTCTTTGCATGAAATTTTCTATTCTTTCATCATTTTCCATTTTTATTGATTCAAATGTACTCCTGTAAGTTTGTAATTTTGCCTCTTTTATTTTGCTATCTCCTTCATATAAATTTTGAAGTTTTAGCCATATACTTTGAGCAGTAGAACAGTTCATAACTTTAACTAATTCTGAATCAGTTAAGCCAGACATTAAAGCTTGCATTGCTTTATTATTTTTATTTATCCTTCTTATTTCATTTTGATCTTCAAGGATATTTATTCCAGCAGTTTGCACATACTCATTTTCTATAAAATCCCAGACATCAATTCCTAATGATTTAATATAAATTTCCATTCTTTTCTTCCAATAATTATAATCTTTTCCATTGAACAATGGAGCTCTATTCATGGCACCTCCTTCATTAGTCATCATTTTTTTAAAGAAACTTATGACCCTAATCGGTAAAGATTATAATATGGGCCCTTCCCTCTGATACCAATTGTTAATATTGAGTGCTAATGACAATACATAAAGGAAGTTAACATACATATAACAATTTGAATTTCAAATTTTTCATAATAAATTAACTCAACAAATCACAGAATTTCTTTTATAAATTTATCTAAATAAAAATCTTCATTCTCACAAGATACATATGATTAAATATCATTACAACAACCTTAATGAAATTTAAAAAGACAAGATGCTAATTGAAGTAGAATTGAAGTTGAATTTAAACTTTGAGCAAATAAAGAATTTGTGTGACAATTTCTTTATTTGTCTCTCTAAAACTTGTGGAGGAATTACTTAAGGTTTGAAACCTTAATTGTCCACAACAAAGAAGATGCTTTGTAGTAGTTTTAAACAAACAACTACCTTAGTTTTCTTCTCAATATTTGAAGGGATAAACACTTAATTCTCATCAAACCTTCTCATCCAACTTGAAGCCTCTTCACGGTTTTCTTCAACAAGAATTTTCAATGGCCGAACCTTCCACTTCTTATGCAAGTGTTTTGGATCTGAGATCCAAGTGCTCGGCTTTCTCCTTTCTTCAATCAAGTCGTGGAATTGATTCTTTATTCCTTTGAGATTGCCCTCAAGAGAACAAAACCGAAGACATTGGTCTTGGCAACAATGTTCTTCACGGTTTTTCCTTCTACACCTTAACGGAATTCTTTCTCTCTTTCTTTTTTTAGAACACACGGCTTGAAGCACTTCTCAAATCATCACAATAGCATTTATAAAGTGTTAGTTATTCAAAAACCGCAACCTTTCATCAAGGGGTGCTACCATTTCATTTTTTGTTTCTTTTAAAAAAAAAGAAACCGCCATAGTTTAGCAAGAGATCTGGCCCTATTTAAAAATAGTTTTTATTAAATAAAATGGCTGGTTTTAATTTCGAAAAATAATTGAGATTATTTAAAAAAACAAACCTTAATAAAACTCATAAAAGACCTTACAAAATATTTCATAAAAAGTAAGGTTTGACAAGAGAAATACTTAGGCATTAAGTTAACAATTATAGTGTTACATGTGATAACCTTTCATGATATGAATTATCTTTCTCATCATGTAATCATTTTCAAAACAATGCTTAGATACCCTACATCATGTTTAACATAGACTTGATCATATCATTACACACCATCAACATAAAAGGACATATTCCAACTTAAACATTTGAATAATAAAAAAACATGAACTATTGTGCTCATACCATCAAACCACACATTGTCTTTCTAATGTTGTTAGAAGCAATAAAGTCATTCATAAGAAGAATCACATTTTAAAAAAACATAAAGTGATTTTGGTTAGTAGAAAAGTTTCTTTCTACTTGGAGATGTGTACCCTTCACGGTACCATTTGTTTGAAGCAAATAGATTCTCATCATCTTCTTTCCAAGTTTTAACATAACACTTGTTCATATTCTTTTTCCTGAAAATAAAGGATATAGTTATTAAAAAATAAAAACAAGAAGTACAACAATGACAATCCTAGTTAAAATTACCTCAACAATACTTTCCCACTTCCAAGTCGGGATCTCTAACGAAGTCAACTTGCCACAAGGCCTTCCATGATCGGCCTTCACACGCTTGCAAGTGTGGCACTCCGCAACAAATCGGGCTATATTGCCTTTCTTGCTATACCACAAGGCAATTTGCTTTAGGTCACGATACATCTTTGTAGATCCTGGATGGTAGGCAATGCTGGATCCATGAGCATCTCTGCAAACCATACCCCTTATGTCCCGAACTGCGGGGATGCAAAATCTGCCGCGGTACTTCAAAGTTCTCGCATCATCGATGGAATAATACGGCAACTCTACTCTCTCAGTCCTGGAGAATAAGTGTAGAAGATCCGGGTCATCCTTCTGGTGCAGTCCGGTCAAAGAAATCCAAGACAGCTCTGCCACTGAAAACTACTCTACAAGGCACAGCATCCCACTGATATATCCATAAGGAGGAACTCCTCCACTAAACGATCGGCGGTGAGATTAAAGATCTTTCCCGCCTTACGGCTCAGGGCGTCGGCCACCACATTGGCCTTGCCTGGCTGATACTGGATCTCTACGTCATAATCGACCACATACTCTAGCCACCGATGCTGGCGCAGATTTAACTCCTTCTGTGTGAACACGTACTTCAGGCTCTTATTGTCGGTGAAGATCTTGCACTGAGCCCCATAAAGTAGGTGTCTCCACAACTTCAATGCATAAATAACCGCTGCAAACTCGAGGTCATGCGTAGGATAATTCTTCTCATGAGTCTTTAGTTGCCTTGACCCATAGGCAATCACCTTACCAACCTGCATTAATACGCATCCCAGACCTACATGCGAAGCATCCACGTATACATCATAATCCACACCCTCAGTAGGCAGGGTCAGAACGGGAGCAGTGCACAATCTCTTTTTTAACTCCAGGAAGGCTTCTTCGCACTTCTCGCTCCAAACAAAAGCCACGTTCTTGTGAGTCAGCTTGGTCAAAGGTGTAGCTAGGGTAGAGAAACCCTCCACGAACCTCCTGTAGTAGCCAGCCAATCCATCACTGCTGCGATCTTTTCTGGGTCGACCGAGATCCCATCCTTATTCACCACGTGGCCCAGAAACGAGACCTGAGGCAACCAAAATTCGCACTTGCTCAACTTGGCGAATAACTTGTGGTTCCTCAACTCCGATAGAACCAAGCGCAGATGCTGCTCATGCTCCTCAGCACTACGAGAATAAAGCAACACGACATCGATTAAGACAACCACGAACTTATCTAGGAAATCCTTGAACACCCAGTTCATCATATCCATGAACGCTGATGGTCAGTTGGTAATTCCAAACGATATCACTAAGAACTCAAAAAGTCCATGCCTAGATCTAAACACAGTCCGTGGAATATCTGCCTCACAGATCCTAAGCTGATGATAGCCTGAACAAAGATCAATCTTGGAGAAGACCGTGCTACCGCGCAACTGGTCAAATAAGTCATCGATCCTCGGCAGAGGGTACCTGTTCTTAATTGTGACTTTGTTCAGCTCCCTATAGTCGATGCAAATCCGCATTGACCCATCTTTCTTTTTCACAAATAGAACAGGAGCACCCCAAGGCGACGAACTCTTCCTGATAAACCCTTTCGCCAACAACTCATCTAACTGGACTCGTAACTCCTCTAGCTCTCAAGGGGCCATCCGGTACGGCGCCTTAGCAATAGGATGCGTACCCGACTCCAAATCGATCACAAACTCAACATCCCGCTCCAGAGGAATACCAAGAAGGTCATTAGGAAAAACATCGGCGAAATCACGAACAGCTGGAATCTCCTCTAAGCGCGGTACACTAACAGCGGTCCAAACCACCGAGACCAGACAAGCAAAACAATCCGAAAGAAAAAGCTTCTGAGCACATACCGCAGAGATGACGGGAGAATCCTGGCTCAGATCTGCATAAACGCTTTCGGGCTGACCGTCGTCCCTGATGAATTCCAAGCGCTTCCCTTTGCACTGAATGACTACATCATACCTAGACAGCCAGTCCATGCCCAAAATAACATCAAAGTCCTCCAGATCAATCATCTTCAGGTCTGCCTTCGCAAGGAAGTCCCCCAACAAAACAGGGCAATCTAACATGCCCAAATCTGACAACACAGATTCACCATAGGGGAACTTGACACGAAAGGTATCCCGAACTCGATCTAAAGTCAACCGATGTTGCCTGACAAAGGCTCTAGCCACGAACGAGTGGGTAACGCCGGAGTCAAACAGAACACGCGCCCAGCGGTTCTTCACCTTAAAGTTCCCTATAGGAACATATATAACTAAGGAACTACCACAACAATACTACAAACATTCTAGTAATACAATAACAAAACATTTAGGCTGGAAAGACAACTAACCTGAGATGACCTTAGTAGAAGCTTGAGCCTCCTCAGAAGAGATCACGTTCAGCTTTCCCTTTCCTTTGTCCACACGCTGAGGTGGAGGTAATGCCTGCAGAAGAACTGCAGGAAGAGCAGGCTAGACCTGAGGACACCTAGACTTGATGTGTCCCTTCTGCCCACACTGAAAACAGACCTTATCCTTGGACCAGCACTGGACAGCATCATGCCCGGGTCGCTTGCAAACGGAACAGGAGACATCTCTCCTAGGAGCACCTTGAATCACATGAACCTGCTCCTTCCTTTGAGCAGCTGCCCTCTTGAAACATCTCTCGACAGGGTGGCCTGACCGGCCACAGAAACCGCACACCACTTTGCTCTTCTTTCCCGGAGCTGCATCAGGTACCTGGGGTTTCTTTTCCTCCACAGAATTCCTCTTGTCCTTCCTCATTTGCTGGCCTCTGGTCTTCGCGGTCTCAATAGCCTCCACCTTGAGAGCAGCCTCCACTACTCCTGCATAAGTCTCTAACCCATAAGCACTGGTCAACTGCTGCACCTTGCTCTTCAAACCACCGAGAAATCGTTTAACTCGATCAGCCTCAATGCTGACCAATCCAGGGGAAAAATGGCTCAACTTGCTAAACTCTATCTCATACTCACCCACCGTGAGTTGCCTTTGCTTCAGATGGAGGAAGTTGTTCATGAGGCGGTCACGCTCGACCGAGGGTAAGAACTTCCTCAACAGCATCTCCTTGAACACCTCCGAAGAGCATCCAGCTACCAAGCTCTCCTTCTCTCTCAGCCACCAATTCTTAGCCAAACCTTTAAGCTGATAGGCGGCTAACATCACCCTCTGATCATCTGCAATCCCTGAGTATGAGAACATCTCCTCCATGGAGATCAGCCAATCGTCTAACACCATGAAATTTGCCTTCCCGTCATAAGTGGGAGGGCTCAGCCTCTGAAACTGCGAGATGAAGGCCATCTTTGCTGGCACCACCACAGGAGGTCTTAAGGGTGCAGGAGGGGGAGGAACAGAAACTCCCCTTGCAGGGCCTTGCACTCCCTAAGTCTGTCCTGCCAAAACTGCTACCAAAGACTGGATCTGGGCTCGTACCTCCACCAACCTGCCTGCTCAAGGAATCGCTACTCTACCGCAAGCTTTCAATCACAACATCATTCTGCACTCCCGATGACTCACCCTCAGATAAGGGAGTCGATCTAGTCGAAGGACGTCTCGCCATCCTAAAGCCATAGCAACACTAGTTAGATCCTAGTACAACGGCTAGACCCAACTACAAGTACAGACAATACATATATAGATATGAACTTAAAGCTGCTAAACATGCTCTAGGAGTTTATCTTTTTACAAAAATTGATGTTATGTCCTAACCTAGGATGGTTAACCACCACCATACTAATTCTTGTGCCTAGGTTGGGAATGCATGATGTTGGAACACCCTATTACTAATTTGGGCAAGGATCACTATGTTTTTATTAAATCAATTTGACCTAGATGTATAATTTAAAAGGTCAAGTTAAAATGAGTCTAGGGCTTAGAACTTTGGTTTGAAGCTGCCCCCAGGACCATTCATTGTTCAAGACATAGAGCTTAGGCAAAGACAGTTTTCGTCGATCTCAGGTCGACGAAACGTCGAACTCCGTTCAACGCTCTCTGAGCTCAACTCTGCTAAGTCGTCGAACTCCGGTCGACGATCTTTGAGATCAGATCGACGATCTGCCTTCAGCTTGTTTCCAAGTCACTGAGCTCAGTTTGACGATCGTAGAGCTAAGGTCGACGTTTTCTGTCTGATGTTCAATCCAATCTCTGAGCTCAGGATGACGATCGTAGAGCTCAGATCGACGTTTTTCTGAGAGATCGACGACTTTGAGGATTCAAATTCAGTAAGCTTTTGGGATGTTTTTCAAATTCTCTCAGCATTTATTTCAAGAGATTTGCTAGCCGTTTTCATTTATTCTGGAGCAAGTTTCAAGGGATTTCTCAGAGAATGTCTATTGGACTTTCCTCCTGAAGACAAAACATTTATGGAAGACATTTATTGACTGCTAACGGCTATCTTGGACAAAGGATCATCAGAGAATAAAACATCCTACAGTAGAGTAAGAGAAAGACAATCTATCTATCACTCAATACAAACATATACAGATAGTCAGAAAAACTCAGAGAAAAATAAAGTGATCAATCCTGAAGAGTTTGATTGAAAATTAGCATACTGTAAAGTGTTCATAGCTTCAACATCAAAGACTCCAGACAACTCTCATTTCAGCCTCTGCTGAAATCATCTTCTGCTGGAGATCTGAAGCTTCTGAAGGCCTATCACCCTAGCAAAGCTCTCATCTCTGAACCATCTACATCTCAGGGGGAGCTTTGACAACACAATCAATCCACTAAGTCTTCTCTCAGTGATTGAGATAGAGAAGACAACTTCACCTCTTCCTTTTTCTTTTCCTGCTGTAAAAGGGTTATCAAAACTCCCTTCAAAAGTCTTGAATCTGGTTCTGAGAGCCTTGTCAAAACTCAGTGGTGACAAGACACCTGATCAAAAAATCCAGTTTGGTTTTTGAGCACCTTATCAAAAGCTCATTGGTGCCCAGGACACCTGATCAACTCATCCTGCAATGGATTCCTACTAAGGGTGGTAGAAGAGTGGTTGTTCCCAGGTTTTTGGGGAACCACTATAGTTCCTTATGTCTTCTGGTTTCTTGTGCATATTCTTTGTTGTGTGCTGTGGTTTTTATTTTACTACTTTAGTTTTATTTCTACATCAAAGCACCTTACACCTATACATAAATTAAGCCTTTACTGCTGTGCAATTTTAAATTATAAATTTACTTTAAAATGCTCTATTCACCCCCCCTCTAGAGTTAAGATAGATCTTACCCTCACTTTTACACACTTTATATTATTTTTGACTCGAAAACTTATGTGTGTACATATGTCATCCTGCCAGTCTTTAGCTTGGCACGTTATGCTTATGCAATGTTATGTTATTCATGTTTGTGCTATGCATTCGAAAAATGCCCTAATGCATGTTATGAGCGGCGTACGCATGAAAATGTTATGCATCCCATACTACATAACATTCGCATGCAACGAAAAAGAAAACGTGCTAGTCGCAGCCATGTGGTGAGGTTATGCATCCCATACTACATAACCCTCACATGTTTCCCCTATTGTGGATCCATATACGATCACATATTATGCATCCCATACTACATAATATGCCCCGTATACTTTATGTTATGCTATGAGTGTAGTGTTCGTGCTTTTTCCAAGACGTGTTGATGATATATCGATGTGTGAATGACATGATGCTGAACTACTAATGCAATCAAAAGGGAAGGTTGCCCAACTAACTTGTCAGGCAACCTCCCTCTGATGCCAACTGTCCCAACCCGCATTTTCTCCGAATTAAAGAATTATCAGAGTATGAGAAAACATGCGTCATGATGCCACGTCAAGCAGGGGATAACTGCTGACTCTCAGGCAAAACCATCTACAATACTTATGAAAGAAATTCATGAGTTTAATGATTTGAAAATCAGTTATATTTAGAGGCTGTATTCCTCGGCTCGGTGGATCACCTAGTCCACAGTTAAAAACTATACTTACGCGCTGCGAGAAAATACTTTATTCAGGTTTGACATTCTAAGAAGTGCGTAAGAGCTCTAAGAGGACCACTTATGCTATGCAAGACTCTACATTTAATTTATATTATATATAGGAAAACGATCTTTATACGCTTCTTGGAAAATAGTGATTTACTTTTATAAATCATGCTGATCATGCAATATATTTACAATATTAGTTGTAGTTTCAAAATAGCTAGCAACCTAGCATAAATCCTCCCCATAGCAAGTAGACTATCTCCAGAAAATGGTAGCAGCAAAATTAATATATCTAGTACAAAGGTAAAAACTACCAGTGGGCGCCAACAACCTGACACGGACCCACTGGCAAATATGTATGTCTGTAAGAAAAATACATAAAAACTACCTCACCAACAAGCAACAGAACCTCCAAGGTCAAAGAGACCACCAGCAACACCACCGCAACCTAGCCACCAAACTGCCTACTTCTCAGAACCTGAGGTATTCAAAAGAAGAAAGAATACCTCAGTAAGCAAAACAAGAAAGAACGTCATGAAAGTGTCAACCAGGGGGAGGGGGTAAGTGAAAGAGGAAAACACACAGCAGTAAAAGTCACAACTGCCCCGAGGCAAGACAACAAGGAATGCACTACTTGCGAGGAAACAGCATCAACCCTGCCCAGAAACTACATCCTGCAGGGTCTACTAGGCTTCCAAGAGCCCAAAATGCTGCAATCTACCAAGAAAGAAACACCGAACACCCTATGCTGTGGGAGATGGTAGTAGCAAAAAAATAACATAGATCCGGGTTAGAGGCAAACTCAGTCTCCCAACCTCCATTTCCAAGCCAACAAGCTCAAGGGTCTACATGGAAAGCACAAGGGACCTTCCACCCCCTTGCCCAGCCCGTGCCTGGAGCAAGATAGAATAATAAGGGTTGCCTTGGCTAAATTACACAACACCTCCCCCATGAAGAGCTTCAAACCACCACTACTAACCACGACCCACGATTCGGCCTTTAGGAGAGAAAAACATGGCCGACAAAGAACTACAAATATAATCAAGGAATTCACTCGGGTACGAAAATCGAGGTAAGGGAAACAGTGTTGAAATCACTCAACACGGCTTGGCGTTGAGTGGGACCCACTCAATGCCTAACCAGACCTTGGCGTTGAGTGAGTTAGCCTCACTCAGCGAAAGAACAGCCATGGCGATGAGTGAGAAACACCCTCCGCAAGAACAGCTCTGGCGTTGAGTGAGCTATCCTAACTCAACGCCAAAACAGCCATGGCGTTGAGTGAGGTCCACTCCCTCAACGCCTTCAGCAAAAGAGGTAGTGGCGTTGAGTGAGCTAACCTCACTCAACGCCAAAACAGCTATGGCGTTGAGTGAGGTCCACTCCCTCAATGCCTTTAGCAAAACCACAAAACCCAACAGTGGCGTTGAGTGAGTCCACCTCCCTAAACGCCAAAATAGCTTTGGCGTTGAGTGAGGTCAACTCACTCTATGCCAAAGTTCATTCCCGCAGGACAACCCTAAACCATCGCCAACAAGAGGAGGTCGGCGGGAATGCCGACTGATTCTCGGCGAATCGGCGGGAATGCAGGATGATTCTCGCCGAATCGGCAAGAATCCAGGATGATTCTCGCCGAATCGGCGAGAATCCAGGATGATTGTCGCCGAATCGGCGAGAATCAAGGATGATTCTCGCCGATCGGCGGGAATCCAGAATGATTCTCGACGAATCGGCTGGAATAAAGGATGATTCTCGCCGATCGGTGGGAATCACTGACGTTACACGTCGAAATCGGTCGGAATCACATGGTGATTCCCGTCGATTTTGACTTAGACGAAAATTCTCACTCAATCACCCCACCACTCAGCCGCAAATAACAAACCAAACTATGGCTTTGAGTGTGTCCACCACACTCAACGCCAAGTACGGGCGGCTTTTGGCTTTGAGTGTGTGCACCACACTCAACACCAAAACCTGAGAGTCTACTAAGACTAGTTCTAACCAGAGCCCTACCACAACAAACTTCCTCACTCTCTCTCTCTCTCTCGGCTCCACCCGCCAAAGCACTCAACTAGAACTACAAATCTGGAGTCTAAATAATGAACACAACTAGCAGGTTGAGCAAACAGCACAAGGAGGGGGCTCATAGGAGAATCTAAGCCCTAAATTTAGTACGATAATGGAGAACATGCTTGGTTTCTACCCTAAGGCTAACAGGGAAATATTCCAGAATTCAAAAGAACAACAATGGCAAGGGCAAGAATACCACTTGCCTCGATTTCCGGCGAAGCTTGGACGACTTTCCCTCCACTTCACTCGGCACTAGCAGCAGCAGCACCTAAAAGCACCTAACAGGCAACACGCACTTAAATGGCAGAAATCCACAAGACCCGAAAATCCAAGTCTCCTAAAACGCCACGAAAATCGAATCTCTTACCGTAGAAATGTAGAACTGAGCTAGAGCAAGACAACGCCGCTTTAGGAATCGAAATCCGTCAACGAACACTCCCGGAATCACCGTCCGAAGGCTAGGCCTAACCGTCTCTTCCGCCTCTGCTTTCCGCGAAACAGGAACAGTAGTTTTCTTTTGATCTCAGGAAGAAGGAGGAAGGAGAAGTGGGTCTGCCACTTCTTAATAAAGCCTTTATATAAGCTTTAAAGCATCGGTTCAGCAAAACCGAACCCAACAGCCTGCTCCTTAAATAAAAAAAAGAGAATTTCTTCTAGTCTTTACTAATGGCACACCCAAAGCGACGCGAAAACCAAACTATTTCGGAATTCGACGAAATTCGCACCATAGCTAAATATCCACACTACGAACACAACGTCAAAGTCAAAATTACCTTTCGACGAACAGAACTCAAGTTATACCCTCCCGAAGCCAAAACACAAGCATCCCCGAGAGGCCACACCGGGTCACCAAAAACGACTCGGCTTGCGAGGGAGATCTTGCCAATAGGCTACAAAATAGGGCACCCAGTTCTAAGGAGTTAAACCACACTCCATTAATGGCACAAGCCACGAAAACGCGACACCGTAACGTCAAATGAGAATTAAATAATCGCAGAAAAATCGGGGGCATTACACCCCCCCCCCCTTTTGTTTTCTTTTAAAACCCCGGGTTCTTAGGCCCAGAACCGCCCCTTTGTGATGACACCTTCACGCCCTGAAGGGGTCATCACCACAAAGCGCCGATTCTGCCGGCCAATTACATCACAAAAAGGTAGCACAATGAAGTAAAAGCAAGTCCACAGGAAAATCACATATATAGAAGTAAAATCTCCACGAAGGGAGTGTCCACATAATAATATATCAGAGTACTAAAATACGGGCTTATACCCGGTACATCATAATCCTCACTACAGGTCACTCATGCGGAAGCAAAAACAAAACATCTACTCAAGGTCGAGACTCACAGTCCTGGTTGTATGAACTCCGGAGCTAGACTGCCCCATCTCCTAGCGCACCGGTCTCTGGGGCTGCTCCCCCGTGCTGGGCTCCACGATCCTCTAAAATGATGCGGTTCAAAAACCATGAGTCATAAAGACTAAGCCCTATCATCCCCTACCCCTTCACCCATGGCTCCTAGGAACCGAGTGGAGAGGAATAACGGGAAGGACATGAAGGTGGAGAATAAATCCAAAGCAGGTGACAACGGACCTATGCTAGCAATTCAATTATAAATAATGGCAATAAAAAAAAGTAGGAAATGTAACCTTAACTTATGTGTGGAAGCACCTAAGCCAAGGGATCTTCTGCAAGGCTCCCATCCTATAAAGTTTCCCATACCACTTATACGTTGGGGTGTCGGTTATCAAACGGCAGCATATATAAATTGAATTTAACCTTAATTTATAAACTTGCCCACACAAGCTTATAGACCAAGGGGTCGTTTTGCAAGGCCTATTGTATAAGCGTCCTATTCCACTTATACATTAGGTGTCAGGGGTTAAATGAATCGATTATGCTATGATATGCAAGTGGGTACGATGGAAAATGCAAGTGTAACTCACACACCTGACTCTGTGCACACAGACCTTTAGTTCCCCATTTCGGAGTCGTTACCTCCCAGGATACCTCCGTAGTGGTAGAAGGAAGCGGTGGGTTGGGCCTCGCCCACCTCTAAACCAGTAAAGCACTACCGGTCATACCTATCGCACGCCTCAATGCTTAGTGCATAAAGCGGACTCGTGCGTACTCTTGCCGGCTAGCGCACCGGACTTCTGTTGGCGAAGTGCTAACCACACTTGCCGAGTCAGCGTATTGGCATCGGTGCATCTACCCTCCAATACCGAAGACCCACCACCTTAATTTTCTTTCCTTTTATGCACGTGTAAATTTAACGTATCAGACCAATCGAGCCAAAGCTCCCCGGACCATTCCGTCCGTCTCTTAACCAACCGAGCTGAAGCTCCCAACCATCTTCTTGTGCTAATGGTGTTTGTGAAACGTGCAACCCTAATTACTAAGTTAATCTTATCAGTTTGTCAATACAGTTTACGTTAACCCAGGACTGCCCCCGGTATTCCCTGTGAAGGGCTCTCAAAGGGCACTAGGAACTATGATGGTAGCTGAAACCCATCGTTCCCTTTCGCAAGGAACTTATTGTTATTGGTTGATTGCCTTTACCCATTCTCTTCCCATGTTACGATAGACTAACCTTGTGTGATTTTTAACCTTCCTCTCTTTGGGGAAGATGTTCTTTCGTCGAACCCAAGCACCTCTAAATTCTAGCCAAACCACTTCTCCCTACTCTTAATATCATTCTATTGCGATATCATCCACAACTGTCCACCCAGACAAAATGACTAACTCCAACAACTATCCCAGATCATGTCCTATTGTAATTTAACAATTTGCTATATGCAGACCAACCTAGACTATATATCGAACAAAATAGGAGATAATCTAGATAATCATCCAAATGCCCAAAATTATTTACTGGAGACTTATCATGATATAATTAGCCTAAATCCAGAAAATGGTAATTTTCCTCATTTATCTGGCATTAAATTAATTTCCACAAAAATCCCAAGGGCTACCGGTTTGAACAAGAACTACCCTAAGTATTAATGCAAGATGTCCAACAAAATTATAATAAATATTATGTTATCTCAATATGGTAAATCCAAAGTATCACAATTTTCTAACATCAAAAGGGCACTTAAAATATTTTAGCAATATTTTCTATCTTTCGTTATTTATGAATCAAGTACAGAAAATATCCATCCAAAAATTATAAATTAATTATACTATGCAGATACAACCTTAAAAATAACAATGGCCAAGTTTCATAATTTTTCAGCAAGTATTAATCTTTGAATAAATTAATTATCAAATATCTCCTCAAGGTGGATTTGTAAAGAAAGTATTGTAACAACAATTCTAAATAATCATGAATAAATGTCTACAAGCATATAATGGCCTGAAAGTCTCAATTCCTATGCCTCATAATTTTTCAACAGAAATATCATCCATAATTAATTTTTAAACCATAAAAGCCCTTTTTAACATTTGTGAAGTACTAGATTTACTTAACTAAAAAAATTATACAAAAATTCAGGAGCAACCATTCTGACCTAAAACATTTACTTCCAAGATTTCATGGAATTTCAAAGAATATAGAGATCTAAATAATTAAAACATCAATTAGGACTATAATCAACTTTACAAATGAAGTGCTGTAAATAAACATCATAAAATTCCAGTAAAATTACTATAGATTCTACCCACTCCAAAACCCACTCTACCCGAGTTTCACAGCTTTTACATAATATTTAGTGACAGATTTTACTTATTTGGTATTTTACCCTAAAGCTAAGGTTAGGGTTTTAAGGTATCTACCTATCTCTAAATCCTACAAGATTCCATCCAGATGATTTATATTATGCTAACGTCGACTCTACTGAATTTCAAGGCAATACGAGGGCATTTGCCCCCATGTCCTTCACAACCCTCAAAACCCTCCATTTAGGGTCTGAGTTTGGATACTATGGTAGATCAACCCTAAACCACACCATTTTTCTCCAAGTGGGTTGTAATAACCCTTCTAAGTCAGTGGTCAAAATATCAGCCTCTGTTGAGGTGATTTGACCGTTCGAACCTCTTAGTGCACTTTTTACTCAACAACGCCTCATTAATGCCTAGTTAATGTTATGTGATTTCCTACCCAAAACGTATCCAAATCAGTTGGAATATTGTACAGAGCTAGGTTTTATAGTCAGGGACCACTCACCAAAATTTGGGAGGGTTTGGAGGTCATTTGACCACTTAGATAAATTACTCTAACTTTATTAAATTAAAACAAAAACCTTAGGCAAAGTATCTCCAAATATTCCCATTTTTGGACAGCCCTTAGATATGGCTAAGGGTAACCCCATGCTCAAATTTCAGGTCATTTAGACAAGGGACAAAGAGTGGGCATTCATTTTAGTTCCTGCCCAACTCTAGGTACAGCCCCCACTAAAACGGGTGATGCGGTTGTTGATGCGCGAAATGCAGTTTCAACCAGTTAACGGGTGTTCGATCTCACAGGCTAAGGATGAAGGAAGAAGGGTCGCGGGGATAGAGGAGAAGGCTTGCTCGAGCAGAGAAAGAGCTTGCTTGAGCAGAGAGGGAGCTTGATCTGGTACTGTCGAGCAGACAGCTACTTGAATGGTTAGCTTTGCAGGTTGATGCCGAGAGAGGAGAGAAGAAGAGAGGAGGCCGCTAGCAGCGGCAACAGCAGACTTCGCCCGCCGCGGCTTGAATGCCACTCTTGCGACGGGCTTTTCCTTTAATCAAGAAGAGTTACAACTTGCTAATGCACCATTACATATAAGAGCAGTAAAGGGTACAACGTGGGAAGCTGGCGGTTAAGGAAGGAGATGCCAGAAACTAAGCAAAAGAGGCTGCAGAGGACTGGAGAACTGAGGCTGCGGAGGCTGCGCAAGCTGCCAGCTGATGGCAGAAAAAACTAAGTCCACAGCTTTGACGACCTGGGAGACCTGGAAATCGGAGGCTGCGGAGGCTGCGCAAGCTGCTGAGAGCAGAAAAAGCTAAGTCCACAGCCCTTGACGACCTGGGCGGACTGGAGATTTGAGTCCGCCGACCTTGCTTGATCAACCTTGACGGACTGAGAAAACCGAGTCCGCAGCCTTTGATCAAGGTTGCAGTTCTCCTCCCATCTCTCCAGAATGAGAGGCCTTGGGGGGTATTTATAGGCCCGGGGAGAATCTTTGAAGCGGGGCCCAGTGACGTCATCGTTGACGACCTCGGCGAACTGAGAAAATGAGATCGACGACCTCGGCGGACTCCGCGGACTGGAAACTTCTTCTGCTGGGGCAGTCTTCCTGTTGGCAGCTCGAAGAGGGCAGGCAAGCTGTGTGACCTGAGGAGCAAGCAGGCGGATCTGGAGCAGGCAACTCCGGGCTAATTTGGGGGGACTCCAGGAGGAGTCCTCCCTTGCCGGAGCGGAGGCCGCCCCCTGCGGGCGGCCTGGGGGCGGACTCCGGGTGGAGTCCGCCCAGCCAGGGCAGGCCGCCCCCGTGCGGGCGGCCTGGGGGCGGACTCCGGGTGGAGTCCGCCCAGCCAGGGCCAGGCCGCCCCCTTGCGGGCAGCCTGGGGCGGACTCCGGGTGGAGTCCGCCCAGCCAGGGCCAGGCCGCCCCCTTGCGGGCGGCCTGGGGGCGGACTCCGGGTGGAGTCCGCCCAGCCAGGGCCAGGCCGCCCCCTTGCGGGCGGCCTGGGGGCGGACTCCGGGTGGAGTCCGCCCAGCCAGGGCAGGCCGCCCCCTTGCGGGCGGCCTGGGGGCGGACTCCGGGTGGAGTCCGCCCAGCCAGGGCCAGGCCGCCCCCTTGCGGGCGGCCTGGGGGCGGACTCCGGGTGGAGTCCGCCCAGCCAGGGCCAGGCCGCCCCCTTGCGGGCGGCCTGGGGGCGGACTCCGGGTGGAGTCCGCCCAGCCAGGGCAGGCCGCCCCCTTGCGGGCGGCCTGGGGGCGGACTCCGGGTGGAGTCCGCCCAGCCAGGGCCAGGCCGCCCCCTTGCGGGCGGCCTGGGGGCGGACTCCGGGTGGAGTCCGCCCAGCCAGGGCCAGGCCGCCCCCTTGCGGGCGGCCCGCGGAGGCGAGCGGAGGCCACTCCTGGCAAGCGGCTGGCGGAGCATCCATCCTTTATTTTTTGGGCTCGACAGTCCGACTTGCGCGAACTTGGTGGACATCATGGGTATCCTGCTCCTTGCTGGTGGGAACCTGTAGGAGAAGAAAAATGGGCACCTTGGAGAGGATTGCCGATTTTGGGGTTAACATAATCCCCGCACTTTTTTAAGTTCCGCAGGGAACTTCGAAAAAGTAGGAAACCCACGAAAATCGTGATCCTCCCCTTGAGAAGCAAGAAAGAACCAATTTAGAGATCAAGAGAGAAAGAACCTGATGCCTCTCTTAGGAAAGATCCATCAGTGCCTATATTTTACCTGTAAAGAAAAAAGTTAATACAGGTAAAAGGAGGTACATCTTGCGTGTACCTGAGTTGGAAAGGATTTGTTGGTGTCTGTTGATCTCTGCAAAGGAAGGGTAAGCAACAAAATAGGGTAGGAGAGTAAGGTGCAAGTACCTGAGAAGGACTTGTCACTACCTGCTAGTCTCTGCAAAAAGAAGAGTAAGCATGCAGGTAGAAGAAGAAAATAGGCTGCAAGTACCTGAGAGGAACTTGCCGCTACCTGCTAGTCTCTGCAAAAAGAAGAGCAAGCAAACAGGTAGAAGAAGAAAATAGGCTGCAAGTACCTGAGAGGAACTTGCCGCTACCTGCTAGTCTCTGCAAAAAGAAGAGTAAGCAAGCAGGTAGAAGGAGAAAATAAGCTGCAAGTACCTGAGAGGAACTTGCCGCTACCTGCTAGTCTCTGCAAAAAGAAGAGTAAGCAAGCAGGTAGAAGGAGAAAATAAGCTGCAAGTACCTGAGAGGAACTTGCCGCTACCTGCTAGTCTCTGCAAAAAGAAGAGTAAGCAAGCAGGTAGAAGGAGAAAATACGCTGCAAGTACCTGAGAGGAACTTGCCGCTACCTGCTAGTCTCTGCAAAAAGAAGAGTAAGCAAGCAGGTAGAAGGAGAAAATACGCTGCAAGTACCTGAGAGGAACTTGCCGCTACCTGCTAGTCTCTGCAAAAAGAAGAGTAAGCAAGCAGGTAGAAGGAGAAAATAAGCTGCAAGTACCTGAGAGGAACTTGCCGCTACCTGCTAGTCTCTGCAAAAAGAAGAGTAAGCAAGCAGGTAGAAGGAGAAAATAAGCCGCAAGTACCTGAGAGGAACTTGCCGCTACCTGCTAGTCTCTGCAAAAAGAAGAGTAAGCAGGCAGATAGAAGGAGAAAATAAGCCGCAAGTACCTGAGAGGAACTTGCCGCTACCTGCTAGTCTCTGCAAAAAGAAGAGTAAGCAAGCAGGTAGAAGGAGAAAAAACTAAGTTCGCAAGTACCTGGGCAGAACCTGCGAATGTTGGCTGTTAACTGTTGGTATGATAAGACATAATTGGATAACAGAGTAGATACCTAACGCACTCTGCTATCGATTGAGTAATGATCAAAACTGCGATGATGATCGTCTTGCGTGATCAAGGTATAATGTCGACATGAAAACCTAGATCAGCGAGATAAGAAACTCTAAAATCAGATTCACGATGGCACGGTTTTTGTCAATCAAGATCCATATGCCTTGAGTGATGTGTGATTAACATCTGATAGGAGAACTTTTTGACCATCATCTGATAAGAGCTTATATAGGTAGTGTATATAGGATGATCATAAACCAAGAGGAATATTGCAGATCTTTAGAATAGGTTGTATTCAACCTGCTAACCTGCAAGAAGGTAAAAAAGGAGAGAAGAGGGGCTACATCCCGAGGATGAACTAAAAGGTTGAATGCTGCCACAGGTATTCCCCGTGGGCATTATGCATCACTTGCCAAAGTCATCCTGGGTGTAGTCCTAACCAAAGCGGGCTGGCCGCGCATCCTTTAGAAGGGCATAAATAAACAAGGAAAAATCCCAAGAAGGATCGACAGATGCACTGCTCTCTTGCCTCGGGTTACAAGCATCGCTGATCAATTAGACTAGTTGCGCCAAGTGGCCTATTGCTTGTCTGCGGATTGATCAGCGGAGTTGTGAGTCCCGCGGAGGCACGGATTGAGAGTACCATAGAGTGTTCGGCCGTCACAGTTGTGAGATGATCAAAGAGACAAGGTTACACTTGATCGTCATTGCTTGCCACGCGAAGATCATCGTAACTGTAACGTATCCCTAACGGAGCACGATAGAACTATCACAGGAGGCTTTCCCTAGGCACTCACACTGCTCTAGACATCGGCCGGGATCCGAAGCCCCGTCATCCTCCGCACGAGAGTTGAACGGCCCCCACTACACACATATGAGAAAACTCCTCATCATATGCGGTCACTGTGGTTTTACGCCAGAGGACAATCTCGAGGGGACATTGAGCAAGACTTGGCGATATCTCGCTGGTTTTAGTGATCTCTTTGGCAAAGAGAAAAATATGGAGAAGAAGCATCACAAAAAGGGAACTGTGTCAGTATGAGATCTCTGACGTAAGCTTTATTGAATGAAAAAATGAAGCACTCAGAAGTGCTGAAAAATAGAATGTTTGAAGAGTAAAGTAAAGGCAACCAGTTACGATCGTGAGGGGCTTTGAGGAACTGCGATTTGTCATAGCTGATGACGCAAGAACTGTGTCCTCTTTGCTTCAAAACAGCCTTCCAAGGGGACCTTCGTCAACGACATCTATGCACTCACTTTGAATATCAACGAGTCCCTGCCGGCCCTCATCATGTATCTCTATGCACTCCTGCTAACCCTCAGCCACCTCCTTGCCCTTGGAGGTGGAAGGTTTTGCAGAATCAATTTTCTTGACCAGGTCGTTGATCTTGCCCTCGATGAACAATCTTTCAACCAATCGCCGAAGGGCCTTGCAATCTTCAGTTAAATGACCTTTCTCTTTGTGGAATTCACAGAAAGGGTCTGAGTTTCTTGATCTCTGATTCGCTGGTTGGAATGGCCTTTTGGGATATGCCTTATCCTTCATGATTTGGCTCACTTCTTGCATGAACTCATCTAGTTCAGTGTTAAGCGAGCCATCATCTTGCCGATGAATCGACGCTGCTAGCGGAGATGATGCTGACAATGGTAGCAGTCGTTCTTGGGCACGATCATGGCCTTGGAAGGGGGGTTGACGATGCGGAAATCTTCTTGCTTTCCTAGAGAGAGATGGAAAGTCTTTCCGAGGAGACCTCGGAGGCTGCTTATTAGAAGAAGAATTTCTTTCTGATACAAGCCTGGAGACGAAGCTGGGGTTGCTCTTTTCACCGCGGATGTATGAGTTGGCTAAACCGATCAACTCTTGATAAGTTCTTGGCGCTCGGACGTTAGCTTCAAACTTTAGAGGGCCTTCACGCAGGCCGTGAATAAGAGCCACTCGATACATTTCTTGATCAACGATCTCAATGTCTAGGATTTCTTTCTGAAAACGATCCACAAAATGAGACCAAGTCTCATTATCTCGCTGCCTGATCTCAAAGAGGGCTTCCGGGCCTCCCTTCCTCTTTGAAGAGGTAGAAAACCTGAGCAAGAACTCCCTTCGCAAATCCGTAAAGGAAGAGATTGACTGAGGTCGCAGTCCATAGAACCAGTCTCTTACTTGACCATCAAAGGTTGTTACGAGGAGCTTGCTCTTGGTAGCATCTGAGAGGGTCTTGAGAGCAACGGCTGATTCAAAAGCTTGAAGATGCTTGACAGGATCAGTCTCCCCAGTGTAAATGGGCAACCGTGGCTCTCGGAAGTTGACTGGAGTTGGTTCATATCGAACGCTCTCTGTAAACGGCGATGGCTCTTCCGGTTCTACTGCATAAGGAAAGTAAGGAGCATGAGCAGTAGTTGCAAAAGGAGCAGGAGGATAGGAGTAAAAGGATGCTGCGGGAGGAGCAAAGGCTGGAGCTGAAGAGGAGGGGTGACTTCCCTGAAAGTTCAAAAATCTAGCTGGACTTCCCCGGGCAGCTTCCCGGAAGAAGTTTTGACGAGCTGCAAACTCATCATCTTGAGATCGCAAAGGAGCTGCAGGTCCTTGCGGAAAAGTTGGAGTATAAAGAGGAGGATAGACCGGCGGATAAGCCGGTGGGTAAACTTGAGGAGTCTCTAATGTTGGTGCTGGATTGATTGGAGGGATTGGCGCTGCTGAAGATTGAGCTGCCAATTGCTGCGTGAGAGCTGCTAGAGTTCGGTTGATGGCTTGAAACTGTTGGGCAGTTTCTCTGCGGGATTGCTCTAAGGCCTCCCAAAGAGGATCATCACTGGGACTTGGAGAAAGACTCTCGGCTGGTTGATGGTCTGTCATGAGTAACCACTGCTTTCACTGCCTGATCGAGATTTGAAGGTCGCGTGTTAACTGTTGATGCGCGAAATGCGGTTTCAACCAGTTAACGGGTGTTCGATCTCACAGGCTAAGGATGAAGGAAGAAGGGTCGCGGGGATAGAGGAGAAGGCTTGCTCGAGCAGAGAAAGAGCTTGCTTGAGCAGAGAGGGAGCTTGATCTGGTACTGTCGAGCAGACAGCCACTTGAATGGTTAGCTTTGCAGGTTGATGCCGAGAGAGGAGAGAAGAAGAGAGGAGGCCGCTAGCAGCGGCAACAGCAGACTTCGCCCGCCGCGGCTTGAATGCCACTCTTGCGACGGGCTTTTCCTTTAATCAAGAAGAGTTACAACTTGCTAATGCACCATTACATATAAGAGCAGTAAAGGGTACAACGTGGGAAGCTGGCGGTTAAGGAAGGAGATGCCAGAAACTAAGCAAAAGAGGCTGCAGAGGACTGGAGAACTGAGGCTGCGGAGGCTGCGCAAGCTGCCAGCTGATGGCAGAAAAAACTAAGTCCACAGCTTTGAGGACCTGGGAGACCTGGAAATCGGAGGCTGCGGAGGCTGCGCAAGCTGCTGAGAGCAGAAAAAGCTAAGTCCACAGCCCTTGACGACCTGGGCGGACTGGAGATTTGAGTCCGCCGACCTTGCTTGATCAACCTTGACGGACTGAGAAAACCGAGTCCGCAGCCTTTGATCAAGGTTGCAGTTCTCCTCCCATCTCTCCAGAATGAGAGGCCTTGGGGGGTATTTATAGGCCCGGGGAGAATCTTTGAAGCGGGGCCCAGTGACGTCATCCTTGACGACCTCGGCGAACTGAGAAAATGAGATCGACGACCTCGGCGGACTCCGCGGACTGGAAACTTCTTCTGCTGGGGCAGTCTTCCTGTTGGCAGCTCGAAGAGGGCAGGCAAGCTGTGTGACCTGAGGAGCAAGCAGGCGGATCTGGAGCAGGCAACTCCGGGCTAATTTGGGGGGACTCCAGGAGGAGTCCTCCCTTGCCGGAGCGGAGGCCGCCCCCTGCGGGCGGCCTGGGGGCGGACTCCGGGTGGAGTCCGCCCAGCCAGGGCAGGCCGCCCCCTTGCGGGCGGCCTGGGGGCGGACTCCGGGTGGAGTCCGCCCAGCCAGGGCCAGGCCGCCCCCTTGCGGGCGGCCTGGGGCGGACTCCGGGTGGAGTCCGCCCAGCCAGGGCCAGGCCGCCCCCTTGCGGGCGGCCTGGGGGCGGACTCCGGGTGGAGTCCGCCCAGCCAGGGCCAAGCCGCCCCCTTGCGGGCGGCCTGGGGGCGGACTCCGGGTGGAGTCTGCCCAGCCAGGGCAGGCCGCCCCCTTGCGGGCGGCCTGGGGGCGGACTCCGGGTGGAGTCCGCCCAGCCAGGGCCAGGCCGCCCCCTTGCGGGCGGCCTGGGGGCGGACTCCGGGTGGAGTCCGCCCAGCCAGGGCCAGGCCGCCCCCTTGCGGGCAGCCTGGGGGCGGACTCCGGGTGGAGTCCGCCCAGCCAGGGCAGGCCGCCCCCTTGCGGGCGGCCTGGGGGCGGACTCCGGGTGGAGTCCGCCCAGCCAGGGCCAGGCCGCCCCCTTGCGGGCGGCCTGGGGGCGGACTCCGGGTGGAGTCCGCCCAGCCAGGGCCAGGCCGCCCCCTTGCCGGCGGCCCGCGGAGGCGAGCGGAGGCCACTCCTGGCAAGCGGCTGGCGGAGCATCCATCCTTTATTTTTTGGGCTCGACAGTCCGACTTGCGCGAACTTGGTGGACATCATGGGTATCCTGCTCCTTGCTGGTGGGAACCTGTAGGAGAAGAAAAATGGGCACCTTGGAGAGGATTGCCGATTTTGGGGTTAACAGCGGTCAAACCACTTACCCAAACGAGTTGAAATCAATTTTAAATTAATCTAGACTAGAAGAACTACAACTTTCGTGACTGGCTATCTTTCCTAAATTGGCCTCTATGTGCCTCGTTTTACAACATCAAAATGACTCATTTAATGTATATTTACCTTATATACTATATACTTAACTTTATATCATAAATATGTTTTACTGTTTATCTTCTACAGAACCCGAGAACTGAACTCAGAAACATATTTTTCCTGTATCTCTTCTGCGATCCGTCGCCGGCCGGCCGGTCACATCCCTGGCCAGCCACCACCACCACCACCTCCGTCGGGGCGATGTCTATCGGTCGGCGGTGGTTTGGCCGCCGGAGGTGGCGGTTTCCGGCGTACCCGAAAAATATATTTTTCATGGTTTTTCCATGAAAATGCGAGATAGGTCCGGCTCCGTTGAGCACGAACTTCCTTTCTAAGATCCTAAGATCTACCCACAAAAGAAGAAGTAGAGGAGGACCTTGTTCCCGGTTTTGAGGCAAGATGAACGTCGGATTGTCTTGGCGCGGTGGTGGTGTTCCCGAACTTCTCATACAGCAAGAACAATAACTCTAATCCATTTGGTCAAGAGTGTAAACTTCTCATCTTGCTCTAAGGGGGCTTTTATAGATCACTAAGTGGGGAGGGGAAAGGGTAAGCATTTATGGCCATGAAGACTCTCCTCTTAATATTATTTCGGTTACACTTGAGGGAGAGGAAAAGGTGGAAGATGAGATGACTGATCCAGGTGGCGATTTCCTATTGGGTCAACTCTTCCTCATTTTTATTAAGTGATTAAAGAAGGAAACGGCCCATAAATACTCCTGGTGTAAGTTCTCATACCAGAATTTATTATAACACGTGTTAGAATAATTTCGGGCCTGAATCAACGTTTCGGCCTTTGTCACGGGCGTGGCACGTAGGTCACGGGCGTGACAGGCCCGGGTGGCAAATTCTGAGTTCGACGATCGTCTTCTTGAGATCGACGATCAACGAAGGGGGTCACGCCCTAGGTCACGGGCATGACACGTCGGTCACGGGCGTGACAGACCCGTGATGCAAATTCTGAGTTCGCCGATCGTTTTCCTGAGATCGATGATCGTCGAAGGGGGTCACGCCCTCGGTCACGGGCAGGACATTTCAGTCACGGGCGTGACAGACCCATGATGCAAATTCTGAGTTCGTCGATCGTCTTCCTGAGATCGACAATCGTCGAAGGGGTTCACGCCCTAGGTCACGGGCGTGATGGGTCGGTCACGGGCGTGACCAACCCGTGACCCGGAATCTCGGTCGATGGACTTAAATTCTTGGGTTTCCTAGGTTTTTGTCATGACAGAACGACTCCTAGGGGTCTAGCCGGAAATTGGATGTTACAAATCCCAATAAACAAAACAAAAATTTCGTGCCCGAAATTGAGGTTGAGCCTACAGGGATTTCTACCGAAATAAAATAACTTATAAAATCCCATATGGTTTTCCTATTGAGTCGAAGCGAGATTACTTGTTCAATAAACGAAGGCAATTCCCCAATAAACAAAAGATTAGTCTCTACTTTCCTGTGCATGCCTAGGTTCTCAATTTCCCTTATCTAGTCCTACCGGTTTAATATAAAAAGGTAATTTATAGTATACCTAGAGGTGGTGAGGTATACCTGACTGAATAACTTCGGGTATTTTTGCCTCATCAGGTCCTGCGGTTCCCAGGTGTGCTCTTCCTGACCGTGGTTCCTCCACAGAACCTTGACTAAGGGGATCTTCTTGCGGCGCAAGATCCATACTCCTTTGTCATCGATTTGAACCGACTCCAAGTAAACAGACCGGACTAAAGCTACCGGCCCTTCGATGGTCAAAATCTACTGCTCTGGGCGTAGTAGAGCCCTTCTCAGCGAAGAAATGTAGAAGACGTCGTGCAAAGCTGCAAGCTCTGGTGGAAACTCCAGCCTGTAGGCTAGAGCCCCGATCCGCTCCAGGATCCTCTAAGTGCCCATATACCTAGGGCTGAGCTACTTTCTCAAACCGCGCACCCGTGAAACTCCATGCATGGGCCGAATCTTCAAAAACACTCGGTCCCCCACCTGAAACTCCACCTGACGATGTCGGGAATCATAGTACTTAGCCCATCTGCTCTGCGCCTCTAACATCCTGTCTCTGATCAGTCTCACCTGAGCCTCGGTGTCTTAACAAAAATCCGATCCCAACGCCTTCGGATCCTCGTCCTTAACCCAGGAAAGCGGGGTCCTGCATTTCCTTTCATACAAGGCTTCATAAGGCGCCATCCTGATGCTGAACTGGTAGCTGTTGTTATAGGAGAACTCTACCAGGGGTAAGAGCTTCTCCCATGGTTCCCCGTGGTCCAAAATACATTGCCTCAAAAGATCTTCCAGTGTCTGATTGGTGCGTTCCATCTGCCCATCCGTCTGGGGATGGAATGCGGTACTAAAGGTCAATCGCGTGCCTAAGTAATCCTGCACGGATCTCCACTCCCTGGAAGTGAACCGTCCATACCGATCCAACACGATCGTCTTGGGCACCCCGTGATATCAAATGAACTGCTCCACAAATCTCCGCACTAGTACTCACAAAGAGTCATCCTTCTTGATCAGAATAAATCTGGCCACCTTCGTCAACCGATCGATGATGACCCAAATCGAATCATTTCACGTCCGTGATCGGGGGAGTGCATGAATAAAATCCATCATGATGTCCTCAAATTTCCACTCTGGCACCGGGAGTGGCTGTAACAATCAAGCGGGATTCCTGCACTCCGCCTTCACCAACTGGCATGCCTCGCAATGAGTCACGAACTATATAATGTCCTTCTTCATCACTGGCAAAAACATCGTCTTCTTCAAGTCTGCAGTCATCTTGGTGATTCCCGGGTGTATAGAATATCTTCTACAATGTGCCTCCGTCATGATGTCCTCCCGAATCCGGCCTCCTGTGGGTATATATACCCTGCCTCTAAAATATAGCAATCCATCTCTCAGTGAATAATCTCCCGTCAATCCCTCCTCCATGGCCTGGAATATCGGCTCTGCCCATGCATCTTTCCTCTTCCCATCTTAGAAGTGGTCTCGAATATCATCTATGGCCACCATCGATGCTAGATACTCCCTATACAACTCTGGATCATTCTCAGACACTAGTGATATCTGCATATCTCCAAATGACCGGACTAGCTCCATGGACATCAGATGTGGTCCCTTCCCTGAGGTATCTCCTCTCCGACTAAAAGCATCTGCAACCACGTTCGCCTTCCCGGGATGGTAGTATATGGTGTACTAGTAATCCGACAGGAACTCCACCCAACGTCTCTGTCTGATGTTGAGTTCCTTCTGTGTGTCCACGTATTTCATATTTTTGTGATCTTAAAAGATGTCACAGTGAACCCCGTAGAGGTAGTGTCGCCAAATCTTAATAGCAAAGATCACTGCACCCATCTTTAAATCATGCACCGGATAGTTCTTCTCATGTATCTTCAGTTGTCGGGAGGCGTAGGCTATAGTGTGCCCATTCTCCATCAGAACGGCACCCATCCCATAGTATGAGGCATCAGTGTACACCTGGAATCCCTCCCTTCATGATGGAAGAGCGAGAATGGGAGCCAAGGTAAGCCAACCTTTTAACTCAACGAAGGCGGCCTCGCACTGTGGCGTCCAAACGAAAGGGGTTTCTTTCTTTGTCAGTAATGTAAAAGGGAGTGCAATCCGGGAGAATCCTTCGACAAACTTCCGATAATATCCGGCAAGTCCCAGGAAGCTCCGTACATTTGTGGCTGTCTTCAATGGTGTCTAGTCCCGCACTGACTAAATCTTAGCTGGATCTACTGCGAACCCCGCTTCGCTGATAATATGACCTAAGAAGGCCACCTCCATTAGCCAAAACTGGCATTTGCTGAACTTCGCGTACAGTTGATGCTCTCGTAGCCTCTGTAGAGTCAATGTCAGGTGTCGTGTATTCTCCTCCTCCTTCCTTGAGTAGATGAGGATGTCGTCAATAAATACGATGACGAATACATCCAAATACTCCTCGAATACTCTATTCATGAGGCTTGTAAATGCTGACGACGCATTTGTGAGCCCGAAGGGCATCACTGTAAACTCAAATAGTCTGTATCTACTACTGAAGGCGGTCTTCGGAATGTCCTCCTCCCGAATCCGTAGCTGGTAATAACCTAACCTCAAGTCAAGTTTCGAGAAGAAGTGTGCTCCCTCCAATTGATCAAACAACTCGTCAATCCGTGGTAGAGGGTATGTATTCCGGACCGTCAGTCTGTTCAGCGCTCGATAGTCAATACATAAGCGGAGACTACCATCCTTCTTCTTGACAAATAGCACCGGGGCTCCCCACGGAGAAGAGCTTGGCCGGACAAACCCTGCCTCTACTAGTTCCTGCAACTGACTTCGGAACTCTGTCAACTCTTTCAGGGCCATCCGGTAAGGGGCCCTAAATGCCGGCTTGGCCCCCGGCACAAGCTGTATCTGAAAGTCCTGCTCTCGGTGCAGAGATAGTCCTGGCAGTTTCTCTGGAAAAATGTCAGTGAAATCTCGCACCATCGGGATGTCTATCACAGACTCCTTGACTTTCGCCATCTCAAATAGAATCTGATAAACCTCCTCTCCCTGTAGATAGGCCTTAACGGCCTGTACCGAAGATAAGAGTATACGAGAGGCATGTCTTATACCTTCGATGACAAAGAAAGATTCCCCGTGTCTCACGGTAATCCTCTTCGCTTGGCAATCAATCTGGGCATGGTTCCAGTGCAGCCATGCCATGCCCAGGATTAGGTCGTAGTCCGTCAGCTTCAAAAGCGTCACTGGAGCCTCGAATGCCTTTCCATAAATTTTTTCCTCCATATTGCAGTGGTCCGAGGTAAGGAGTTCAGATCCATCAGGTAGTCGCACCCTCATCTTCGAGCCCGTGAATCGCTCCACGCCTTCCAGTCCTTCTACGAACGTCTCCGACACAAAGGAGTGAGTAGCTCAAGTATCGAAAAGCGTCCGGGCAGGCTTGCTACTGATGAAGACTATACCTGGGGTGATTAGATGTCTTAGGGTTCTATAACAAGTTTTCTTTCCTTGTTAATCGATCTAGTGCGGTTCTAAGGTTTAATAACTAAGAGGGAAATTCTATGAAAATAACGAAACATTGAAGTGTACCTGCTATGACCTGCTCCGGATTCTGAGGCTGTGCAAGGTCCAAAGCATACACCAGCTCCCTTTCTTGTCTACGATCTCCCCCCCGGTATCCAAGTCCTCGGCCGCGTCCTCGTCCTCTGAAATGCTGAGCAGGTGGGCCACCCTGTTGTGCTGGAGGTGGTGCCCCCCTCATGGGACAGTACCTTCGGAGGTGCGCAATCTTATGATAATGGAAGCACTCTTTTGGGGGATACGCCATTCCCCCTGGTCTCGGGATCTCCTGCATCCGAAGAGGTTGAGGGGCCAATATCACTTGCTCCCTCGGCTCCTTACACACTTCCTGAAGAGGCTGGTCCTCTGTCCTTCTTCCATCTGGGATAACACCTCGCCACTGATCATTTCTGGCTCTCCGGCCCTTATCCTCTACTTGCCGCTTCCGGCCCCAAGTGGTGTGCTAATCAGCCTCAATCCTCTTTGCCATCTCAAAAATTCGGGAGATAGGTCCGTCGGATACAAACAACAAAGCCTCCCTCAAGTCCTCCCCCAGGCCCTTATAGAATTTATTGATGTACCCTGCTTCGTCCAGTTGGTAAGAATCTTTATATCAAGCCAAATGTTCGAACTCCCGATTGTACTCCACCACCATCCGGGTGCCCTATTTAAGCTATAAGAACCGCTCCTCCAACTCATCCCTGGCCGACTACGGAACAAAATGCTCCAGCAGCGTGGTCTTGAACTCTTCCCAAGTAATATCCGCAACCTCCCTATCAGCAAATGTCGTGTCCAGAAGCATTTTCCACCACCTCTTGGCATGGGACTCCAGGCAAGAGACAACCAGAGCCACCCTCTCCTCCCAGGGGCACCGTATCCCGGTCAACATCTCGTACATAATATCAAGCCACTCTTCCGTCCGAACCACCGACTCTATCCCCAAGTAGGACGGGGGAGAAAGTCCTCGGAAGATGCTCAACCAGTTGGCTCCCGGGTTTGGCTGCGGGACCGGAACCTGTTGGGCCCTAAAAGCCTCCAAAATATCTGTCAGAGTCTGTCCCATGTCTTACTAAAGGAAAGGAGTGGGGACCGGTGGAGGTGGTGCAACATCCTGAGCCTGTTGAACTCCACCTTGTGGCGTAGGCTATGCTGGAGGCTGCGTAACAAAAACCCATACTGAGAAAAATTTAAATATTTACTAAAAGTGGACAATTTATATGTGATCCCCAAATGGGCACACCACTGCTTCCGCTGCTTAGTTTGTCCCCAAACTAAACTCGAGAGGAGGTGACCCAGGGTTAGTGGACTGCTACCTTTTTCATATCGATGTTTCCTCTGATTCCACTTGTAAGACCCCCCCCCCCCCCTTTTTTTCTTTTAAAACACCAGGGTCTTAGGCCCACTACCTCCCCTCTGCGGTGACACCTTCACGCCCTAAAGGGGTCATCACCACAAAGCGCCAATTCTGCCAGCCAATTCCATCATAGAAAGGTAGCGCAATGAAGTAAAAGCAAGTCCATAGGAAAATCACATATATAGAAGTAAAATCTCCACGAAGGGAGTGTCCACATAATAATATATTATAGTACTAAAATATGGGCTTATGCCCGGTACATCATAATCCTCAATATAGGTCACTCATGCGGAAGGAAAAACAAAACATCTACTCAAGGTCGAGACTCACTGTCCCAGCTGTATGAACTCCGGAGCTAGACTGCCCCAACTCCAAGCGCACCAGTCTCTGGGGCTGCTCCCCCGTGCTGGGCTCCACGATCCCCTAAAATGATGCGGTTCTAAAACCGTTAGTAATAATGACTAAGCCCTATTATCCCCTACCCCTTCCCTTATGGCTCCTAGGAACCGAGCGGAGAGGAAGAACGGGAAGGACATGAAAGTGGAGAATAAATCAAAAGAAGGTGACAACGGACCTATGCTAGCAATTTTATTATAAATAATGGAAATAACAAAAAGGAGGAAATTTAAGCTTAACTTATGTGCGGAAGCACCTAAGCCAAGGGATCTTCTTCAAGGCTCCCATCGTATAAAGTGTCCCATACCACTTATACGTTGGGGTGTCATTTATCAAACAGCAGCATATATATATTGAATTTAACCTTAATTTATAAACTTGCCCACACAAGCTTATAAACCAAGGGGTCGTTTTGCAAGGCCTATTGTATAAGCGTCCCATTCAACTTATACATTAGGTGTCGGGGGTTAAATGAATCGATTATGCTATGACATGCAAGTGGGTATTATGGAACACGTAAGTGCAACTCACACACTTGACTCTGTGCACACAGACCTTTAGTTCCCCCTTTCGGAGTCGTTACCTCCCAGGATACCTCCGTAGTGGAAGACGGAAGCGGTGGGTTGGGCCTCGCCCACCTCTAAACCAGTAAAGCACTACCGGTAGAACCTATCGTATGCCTCAACGCTTGGTGCACAAAGCGGACTCCTGCGTACTCTTGTCGGCTGGCGCACCGGACTTCTGTTGGCAAAGTGCTAACCACACTTGCCGAGTCAGCGTATTGGCTTCGGTGAATCGACCCTCCAATACCGAAGACCAACCACCTTAATTTTCTTTCCTTTAATGCACATGCAAATTTAACATATCAGACCAATCGAGCCAAAGCTCCCTGAACCATTCTGTCCGTCTCTTAACCAACCGAGCCGAAACTCCCAACCATATTCCTGTGCTAACGATGTTTGTGAATTGTGTAACCCTAATTACTAAGTTACTCTTATCAGTTTATTAATATAGATTACGTTAACCAAGGACTGCCCCCGGTATTCCCTGTGAAAGGCTCTCAAAGGGCACTAGGAACTATGATGGTAGTTAAAGACCATTGTTCCCTTTCGCAAGGCACTTATTATTATTGGTTGATTCCCTTTACCCACTCCCTTCTCATGTTATGATAGACTAACCTAGTGTGATTTTTAACCTTCCTCTCTTCGGGGAAGACAATCTTTCGTCGAAGCCGAGCACCTCTAAACTCTAGCCAAACCACTTCTCTCTACTCTTCATATCATTCTATTGCGATATCATCAACAACTGTCCACCCAGACAAAATGACTAACTCCAACAACTATCCCAGATCATGTCCTATTGCAATTTATTAATTTGCTATATGCAGACCAACCTAGAGTATATGTCGAACCGAATAGGAGATAATCTAGATAATCATCCAAATGCCCTAAATTATTTACTAGAGACTGATGAGTCCATATTTTATACTTAATTCCGGACTCATCTAGGCTTATTTTCTTGTCTTTGCACACCGTTTAGCGTCATTTGCACTCCTTTTGGTTCGCTACGGTTTTCCATGTCTTGTGCACCCTTTTTAGCCTATTTTTGTGTGTGTGTGTATTTCCCTTTTTGTTGTGCATAATATTTATGTCTGTGACTGCCATGTCGACATCCCGTCCAGCTTTCCTGCAGGTTCTGGGATCGTGTGGGCGTCCGGGATTGGGCTTTCACCATTTTTGACAAAGGAGCCAGTGGTCGTGCGTTTTTACCCACGCACGACCATCGACCTCTTTGGCGCACGATCATTGGTCGTGCGCAGTCTGCACTCTTTTATGAAAGTTCTGCCTCTGCCATATCGCACGATCACCAGCCATACCACGCACGATCACTGCTCGTGCGCTGCCAGTCCTGCGCAGTCATGCCATCTTTTTCCACTTTTCTGCCTCCATATCGCACGATCACGGACCATATCGCGCACGACCATTGGTCGTGCGCCTGTGATCGTGCGCGTGCTTTAATTTCTTACTGCTGGCTCTACAGGTTCTGGCCGCACGGGCGCTAACATTGTTCGCGCACGACCACTGGTCGTGCACCAGTGGTTGTGCGCGCTATTTATTATGCAAACTATAAATACGCTGGTTTCGCCCTAAACTCGGGGAGATCGCCAGAGCCCGATTTCTTCCGCCGTTTTTCGTCCCCGACGAAGGGTTCCGCCGTCCTTCTTCATCTTCCACCATAGGGAGTTGCTCCGGGCAAGCCTTCAACGCCAAATCAAAGCCGGAGCATCCCCTCGGCCTCCTCCTTCATCCCCAAGCTTCAAGCGGAGTTTTGACCGAGCTTTCTCCATCAAGCTAGGAGGGGCTGGAGCCGCAATCTACCGGGTCATTTCAACGAAGAAGACGGGTCCATTGGGAGTGAGTGACAGCCTCCTCTACCCCGGACGCAGTTGAGGACCGAGCTTGGACTCGGATTGACAACCCGGGATTCCAACCGTGAACCCTCAACAAGGCTTCGGATTCGGTCGATTCGCACACCTCTTCCTCTTGTTGTTGTTAGCTTAGTTATTTTCCATGTATTGATGAAGAATGCTTATTTGTAGTTAACATTTACTCTTATTCATGTCTATGTGAGTTAGTGTTTTTGTTATATTTACTTGAGGTGCGCCATATTCCATCCTCCACCATCCACCCTTGCCGCACTAGCAATTGCTAGTGGCGTGCGTTACGAAGAGGTGCTCATGACCCTCATTCCGCCATTCTAACCACCTCATCCGTTAGCCTACTCATCCATCCGCCAAGCGATTCAGTGCATAGCGGCCCGTGTAGTTTCCATCCCGCCTGGCAAAGCATCGCATAGTGGCATTGCATAGGAGTAGCTTGTAGATTTTATTTTTTGTTTCCGCAACAAACAAAACCCCCTTCGTTACTTTCGACCCGAGGACTTCAATCTCAAGTTCTCCTCGACATTAACTCATCCCTTACTGTGTTCCTCAAGAGACCGACACTCGGGGATTTATTCCCAAACTTTATTACTTGTGCGATCGGTGCGCTTGCCGTATTTTCCACGCATCAAGTTTTTGGCGCTGTTGCCGGGGAACACAGTCATTTGAGTTTTTGGAGAGGGAGATTATAGATTGAAGCCATTTTCCATCTGTTCATTCCATGTTTTATTTTTCTTTGCTTTAGTTTTTATAATTTGTTGCTTATTTTTCTTTATTCCTTTTCTAATTTTGATATTTCAGTAGCAGGTATTCCTTTTTATTTATCTGCTTGTGTGTAGTTAATTTTTGTCTTAGAAAATTCTCGTGGTGAATTATTTCTTGTTGCACCATGTATTCTTATGCGAATATCCGTTGTCGTTGGTGCGGGGATTATAGGCATAGCTGTGATGAGTGCCCCACTGAAGAATGGGAGCATAATTCTCGTGGTTCAGTGTATGGAGCACCGTTGTCTTATGGTACTTCATACACCGTACCCCAGTCTTATGGTCACTACTCTTCTCCGCCTCCACCATTTTCATATTCCTCCCCGGTCCATTCTGGATCGAGGGGTAATAGAAAACGGTGTTTGTGTTGTCATAGCACCGACCATGTGTTGAAAGATTGCGCAGAATTTCAGCGCAAGATGGAGGCGGATGATGAATCGGATATCCGGATCGTCTCATCCACCTCTTAAATGGCCGCTCCTTCTGATTCTGATGATGTATCCGCAGTACCACCTTGTCTATGGGGGACTGCTGTGGATACACCCATCAGACCTTCCACTAGTCAGTGCGACGATATTGCGGCACCTTCTCTCCTTGTGCCTTCTTCCCCTATTTTTGATTCACCCCCGAAGGAACCTGCGCATATTATCTCTGATGATGTTGCTCCTCCGCTTTCTTTGCATGAATTACCTACTCCCCTTTCTAGTGAGTCGGTCGATGATTTTGTGCCCTTTGGAGATTGGGAACATGAGGATGCGCCATGGTGTGACGAGGACATTATTCTCGTCAATGGAGAATATTATGTCTTGGAACACAGTAACGCACCGAGGTGTGTTGATGAGGAGATCCTTGCTGATGAGGAAGTTCCCACTTCCTTATTGGTTGAGGAGGTCCAAATCACCATCGAGGACCTCATAGTCTCAGCTTCCCCTCGCCATGACTCACATGACCCCGACAGTGATCTATGTTTGGATCCTGCTGGGAGTGAGACCGGGACCACTCCCCCGATTATTTCCTTATGTTCTTCGTCTCTTTTATTACTTGATCCCCCTTCTTTATCTGAGCCTGTGTAGGTGGAATCTCCACGGGTATGTGAGGTTGTCGATGTGCCTGGCATTTTTGCCGCTGTCGTCGCTTCCTACGAACCTGTGGTGGACGATACCTTGCTAGGCAAGGATATTTTTTGTGGTGGGATGAGTGAGGACCAGGCCTCCTCATCTCTCTTCCTATTCCCTCTGCCTGCGAGGAGCAGGTATTATTATCTAGGTAGAGGGGTAACTGTTCTATCACCGTATCGGTACCCGTTACCGCAACGGATATTAGGACAGTTGCCTGTGCACTTTTCTTTTCATAGGCCCATTAGCTAGAACTTTTCTTTTGCTGAATAAGTCGTGCTGGGATGACAATAACCCCAGTACTTATCTTTCATTTTTTGCATTTTTATTTCCATGTCTATTTTTTTAGCATTTCTTTTTGTATATTTTTCTTTTGTTTTTGCGGAGCTCACCCCTGCAGGTTTCCATTGCGAATTCATTCTGGCGAGGTTGTGATTCTTCGTTTGGCGGGCCTGCTTCTACTTTTCATGCGTCTTCTAGTATGCTCACTAGCTGAGCATTGGGTAACCTCTTCCCTTGGCTCTTTTTGATTTAAATTTCTATATCATTTGATGTGTTTTTTAGTTTAAGTCTGGGGGAGAGTCAGTTTACCTTTTGCACCCACACACTTCATGCGCATACTAGAAGCTTTTATAGTTATTATTTTGTTTAGTTCATTTCTTGCACACCACTGCACCCACATGAGCGCGTGCTTAACTTTTTGCGTGTTGCGAGTTAAACTCGTGTCTTTGTCAGATTTTGGTAAAATTATGGTGCTGGCTTAGGATTGTGAGACGGAGTAAAATGTTGGCCTTGTTGTGTTCCTAGTCAATTGCTCTCGTTTTGTGTAGAAATTTGTGTAGATTTAATTTTTCTGTATGCTTATAGTTCTATATTTTTCTATTTGCGTAAATATTTCTTATTCTACTCAAAAGTTGGTGAATCCGGTGTGAATCAAACGGTAGCATAGGAATGTGTGTAGCCGCCACTAGACTCGTATTGCTTGAGTGGGGAGGAAGGATTATCTTTCTCGGTTGCTAAGAACTTGCCCCAAGCTATTCTTGAAGCATTGGTACACGGTTAGTCTAGCGTGAGAGTGATGTAGGCCACCTTTTGGCCCGGTTGAGCTTTGTACCCATTCCTAACATCGCCCTTGCTAGCCCCTTTGTGCCTACCATTCCTTTTGATTCAGCTCCACTATATTCGCCAAAGCCTCATAGCCGATCCTAGTCGCACACCCAATTCGAGCTTTAGTAGTTTACATTTTATGTTGGGTTGTGATGTGGTATTTTTATTCGTGAAAATGTGGAAGCGCGCCCAAGTTTTATTTGCTGAGATTTTGAAAATATAAAGAAAAAAAATGAAATGTTTGTAAAAAGGAAAAAAATGATGAAAGAAAAAGTTTAATTGAAAATCTTTTGGAGATGATTTTGATTTGGAGTGGGCGGTGCACACACCCATGTTGCAAAAATCAATTCTGGGGGTGTCGTGCACCTGGTTTTATTGTGATATGTTGAGGGATTCTTTTTGGCTAGCTCATTTGGGTTAGGTGCATACCCTTCATGTTTATCCTTGTTTTCCTCACCGTAACCCAAGCCCCATTATTACCCGAAGTCCTACGGACTTGCGCTTGAGTTGACTAGTGCTGTGGAGAGAGTGCGAACGGGCAAGCTTATGGTTTCCGACATTGGTGGATTCCCTTGGGGGTAATCTTGAGCCTCGGTCTTCGGCAATGCTCACCTTAGTGGCCTGTCTACTTTCTCCCTGCGTAGGACCGGATGATTCACCGTGATTCCACTTTTGAGTAATAATAAATTTTTGATACGCATTGTGAAAAATATAAAATATTTTGTATACTAAAAAATTTCCTCTACTTTATTTTTATGCACGCGAGCATGCAACTTCGCATGGTACTCCGTTTTGCAATTTCTTTGTTAGCTAGGTCATTTTCCCCGTCTGCTTAGGTTTTGTTTGCTCGGGACGCGCAAACGGTTAAGTCTGGGTGTGTGATGAGTCCATATTTTATACTTAATTCCGGACTCATCTAGGCTTATTTTCTTGTCTTTGCACACCGTTTAGCGTCATTTGCACTCCTTTTGGTTCACTACGGTTTTCCATATCTTGTGCACCTTTTTAGCCTATTTTTGTGTGTGCGTATTTCCCTTTTTGCTGTGCATAATATTTATGTCTGTGACTGCCATGTCGACATCCCGTCCAGTTTTCCTGCAGGTTCTGGGATCGTGTGGGCGTCCGAGATAGGGCTTTCACCATTTTTGACAAAGGAGCCAGTGGTCGTGCGTTTTTACCCACGCACGACCATAGACCTCTTTGGCGCACGATCATTGGTCGTGCGCAGTCTGCCCTCTTTTATGAAAGTTCTGCCTCTGCCATATCGCACGATCACCAGCCATACCGCGCACGATCACTGCTCGTGTGCTGCCGGTCGTGCGCAGTAATGCCATCTTTTTCCACTTTTCTTGCCTCCATATCGCACGATCACGGACCATATCGCGCACGACCAGTGGTCGTGCGCCTGTGATCGTGCGCGTGCTTTAATTTCTTACTGCAGGCTCTACAGGTTCTGGCTGCACGGACGATAACATTGTTCGCGCACGACCACTATTCGTGCGCCAGTGGTCGTGCACGCTGTTTATTCTGCAATCTATAAATATGCTGGTTTCTCCCTAAACTCGGGGAGATCGCCAGAGCCCGATTTCTTCCGCCGTTTTTCATCCCCGACGAAGGGTTCCGTCGTCCTTCTTCATCTTCCACCATAGGGAGTTGCTCTGGGCAAGCCTTCAACGCCAAATCAAAGCCGGAGCATCCCCTCGGCCTCCTCCTTCATCCCCAAGCTTCAAGCGGAGTTTTGACCGAGCTTTCTCCATCAAGCTAGGAGGGGCTGGAGCCGCAATCTACCGGGTCATTTCAACGAAGAAGATGGGTCCATTGGGAGTGAGTGGCAGCCTCCTCTACCCCGGACGCAGTTGAGGACCGAGCTTGGACTCGGATTGACAAACCGGGATTCCAACCGTGAACCCTCAACAAGGCTTCGGATTCGGTCGATTCGCACACCTCTTCCTCTTGTTGTTGTTAGCTTAGTTATTTTCCATGTATTGATGAAGAATGCTTATTTGTAGTTAACATTTACTCTTATTCATGCCTATGTGAGTTAGTGTTTTTGTTATATTTACTTGAGGTGCGCCATATTCCATCCTCCACCATCCACCCTTGCCGCACTAGCAATTGCTAGTGGCGTGCGTTGCGAAGAGGTGCTCACGACCCTCATTCAGCCATTCTAACCACCTCATCCGCTAGCCTACTCGTCCATCCGCTAAGCGATTCGGTGCATAGCGGCCCGTGTAGTTTCCATCCCGCCTGGCGAAGCATCGCATAGCGGCGTTGCATAGGAGTAGCTTGTAGATTTTATTTTCTGTTTCCGCAACCAACAAAACCCCCTTCGTTACTTCTGACCCGAGGACTTCAATCTCAAGTCCTCCTCGACATTAACTCATCCCTTATTGTGTTCCTCAAGAGAGCGACACTCGGGGATTTATTCCCAAACTTTATTACTTGTGCGACCGGTGCGCTTGCCGTATTTTCCACGCATCAGAGACTTATCATGATATAATTAGCCTAAATCCAGAAATTGGTAATTTTCCTAATTTATCTGGCATTTAATAATTTACTATGAAAATTCCAAGGGCTACCGGTTTGAACAAGAACTACCCTAAGTATTCATGCAAGATGTCCAACAAAATTATAATAAATATTATGTAATCTAAATATGGTAAATCCAAAGTATCACAATTTTTCTAACATCAAAAGGGCACTAAAACTATTTTAGTAATATTTTCTATCTTTCGTTATTTATGAATCAAGTACAGAGAATATCTATCCAAAAACTATAAATTAATTATACTATGCAGATACAACCTTAAAAATAGCATTTGTCAAGTTTCATAATTTTTCAGCAAGTATTAATCTCTGAATAAATTAATTATCAAATATCTCCTTTAGGTGGACACAAGCATATAATGGCCTGAAAGTCTCAATTGCTAAGCCTCATAATTTTTCAACAGAAATATCATCCATAATTAATTTTTAAACCATAAAAGCCATTTTTAACATTTGTGAATGAAGTACTAGATTTACTCAACTAAAAAAATTATACAAAAATTCAGGAGAAACCATTCTGACCTAAAACATTTACTTAGAAGATTTCATGGGGTTTCAAAGAATAGAAAGATCTAAATAATTAAAATATCAATTAAGGCTATAACGAACTTTACAAATGAAGTACTGAAAGTAGACATCATAAAATTCCAATAAAATTGCTATAGATTCTACCCACTCCAAAACTCACTCTGCCCGAGTTTCACAGCTTTTAGATAATGTTTAGTGACAGATTTTACTTATTTGGTATTTTACCCTAAAGCTAAGGTTAGGGTTTTGAGGTATTTACCTATCTCCAAATCCTCAGAGATTCCATCCAGATGATTTATATTTTGCTAACGTCGACTCTTCTTAATTTCAAGGCAATATAAGGGCATTTGCCCTCATGTACTTCAAAACCCTCAAAACCCTCCATTTAGGGTCTGAGTTTGGATATTAGGGTAAATCAACCCTAAACCACACCATTTTTCTCCATGTGGGTGGTAATAACCCTTCTAAGTCAGTGGTTAAAATATCAACCTCTATTGAGGTGATTTGGCCGTTCCAACCTCTTAGTGCACTTTTTACTCAACAACGCCTCATTAATGCCTATTTAAGGTTAGGTGATTTCCTACCCAAAACTCATCCAAATGAGTTGGAATATTGTATAGAGTTAGTTTTTATAGCAATGGACCACTCACCAAAATTTGGGAGGGTTTGGAGGTCATTTGACCACTTAGATAAATTACTCTAACTTTATTAAATTAAAACAAAAACCTCAGGCAAAGTATCTCCAAAAATTCCAAGTTTTGGACAGCCTCTAAATATTTCTAAGGGTAACCCCCTTCCCAAATTTCTGGTCATTTGGACAAGGGACGAAGAGTGGGCATTCATTTAGTTCCTGCCCAACTCTAGGTACAGCCCCCACTAAAACGGGTGTTGCGGTCAAACCACTTACCCAAATGAGTTGAAATCAATTTTAAATTAATTTAGACTCGAAGGGCTACAACTTTTGTGACTGGCCATTTTTCCTAAATCGGAATTCAAGTGCCTCGTTTTGCAACATCAAAACGACCCATTTAATGTATATTTACCTTATATACTATATACTAAACTTTATATCATAATTATGTTTTACTGTTTATCTTCTACAGAACCCGAGAACTGAACTCAGAAACATATTTTTCCTGTAGCACTTCCGCGATCCGTCGCCGGCCGTTCGGTCACTTCCCTAGACAGCCACCACCACCTCCATCGTGGCGATGGCTATCGGTCGGCGGTGGTTTGGCCGTCCGGAGGTGGCGGTTTCCGGCGTACCCGAAAAATACATTTTTCATGGTTTTTCCATTAAAATGCGAGATAGGTCCGGCTCCGTTGAGCACGAACTTCCTTTCTAAGATCCTAAGATCTACCCATAAAAGAAGAAGTAGAGGAGGACCTTGTTCGCGGTTTGGAGGTGAGATGAACGTCGGATTGTCATTGCGCGGTGGTGGCATTCCCGAACTTCTCCTACAGCAAGAACAATAACTCAAATCCATTTGGTCAAGAGTATAAACTTCTCATCTTGCTCTAAGGGGGCTTTTATAGATCACCAAGTGGGGAGGGGAAAGGGTAAGCATTTATGGCCATGAAGACTTTCCTCTTAATATTATTTTGGTAACGGTGGAGGGAGAGGAAAAGGTGGAAGATGAGATGAATGATCCAGGTGGAGATTTCCTCTTGGGTCAACTCTTCCTCATTTTTATTAAGTGATTAGAGAAGGAAAAGGCCCATAAATACTCCTAGTGTAACTTCCCATACCAGAATTTATTATAACGCATGTTAGAATAATTTCGGGCCTGAATCGGCATTTTAGCCTTCGTCACGGGCATGACATGTAGGCCACGGGCGTGACAGGCCCGGGTGGCAAATTCTTAGTTCGACGATCGTCTTCCTGAGATTGACGATCGTCGAAGGGGGTCACACCCTAGGTCACGGGCGTGACACGTCGGTCACGGGCATGACAAAACCGTGATGCAAACTCCGAGTTTGCCGATCGTCTTCTTGAGATCGACGATCGTCGAAGGGGTCACGCACTCAGTCACGGGCGTGACATATCGGTCACGGGCGTGACAAACTCATGATGCAAATTCTAAGTTCGCCGATCATCTTCCTGAGATTGACGATCGTCGAAGGGGGTCACGCCCTAGGTCACGGGCGTGACGGGTCGGTCACGGGCGTGACTAACCCGTGATCCGAAATCTTGGTCGATGTACTTCAATTCTTGGGTTTCCTAGGGTTTTATCACGACAACCGAATCCTAGGGGTCTAGCCGGAAATGGGATGTTACAGCTGTATGCGCGTCAGACATTCTCTTCTAGCCACTAGTCTTCGGCAGCGGTTTTGGTTCGCTCCAATAGGTTGTGGTGGCGGACTCCACACGTACCTTTCTAGAGGAGAGTGTCGTGCTACTCGCTTGAGGTGGATTAAGGGATAGGTCTCTCACTTTTGTTTGTGTAGTAGTTAGTTTAAGTTCTCAAATCAGTTAGTTAAAGGAAACGGTTTGGAATACCTTATTTAGTGATCACGGGTAGGAGCGAGTCAAAGCTCCTCCTCAAGTAGGGAACATCAAAGTCCTTTTGAAAGAGGAACTGGTGAAGTTTGGACTCATGTCCACTGAGACTGGGAGGGGGTAGGTTGATTTCTCCTACTGGATAGGAGAGAGAGGAGTTGCCAAAATCACCTGATACTAAGATTAACTTATGGATAGAATTATGATTCTTGTTGGCAAGACCCACGACCTTGAGATTGTTACCAGAGAAGAAGGCAATCCCGTCCGTCTTGGCTCCGATGTTGAAGAGTTTGCGGAATATTGGGAGGGTGAACTCTATCCGCTCTCCCCACAAATAGCAAGTGAATGCCACTAGTAAAGTGATGGAATTGGTGTTGAGTTGTTCGGGAACCACCCAAAAATACCACAGGGCCTAAAACACTTCTGACCACAGAGAAAGGCTAGGCCCTACCGTGAAGTGCTTGGCAGGGATCGCAAGCTCAGTCAGTGAGAAGATATTTAGCAACTCCTCCCTCCCCAGAATACGTGCGGTGAACCCCAACGAGACGTAAAGCCCGACTAGCGCGTGGAAATCCTCCTGTGTTAGCTTATAATTCATAAAGGGGTACTCAGCGAATGCTGCGGCGCACTTGGTCCGGCCATCATTGTCTCCAGTTATCTCATGAGTACAGTAAAAGAAGGCATAGAAACACGAGTGCAATAAAGGAGAATTGAAGAAAAGGGAAGCAAAGAGCTATCGAAATTGTAGTTAATGTGTTAGGTAGGGGGATATTTATAGAATATTTGGGCGGGAAGGATCTAGGATGGGGGACATGTGGATAGCCAACTCTCCACATCCCACCTTGGACCGTGATTCAATCCCACACTCCCCCACTTTCTATCGAGCCCGAGCAAATGCTTTGTTCTAGATGTAAAAACAACAGGCCAACAATAAAAAAGAAAGGCCAGTTGTGAGATCAAAAGAAATTTTCTAATATGCATCCGCATTTAGTGTGATTCAAAGCCAATAGTTTTTTATTACAAGCATAATTGAATGAAGGGAGGGAAGGTGAGTGCCAGTACGACTACCTGGGGCCATTAACATTGTCCCCGGCCTCTCCTCCCTGCTCTAGGCAGCATACGATATAGAAGTGCGCAAAAGGTCTGTAGCTCCTACTGTTCTAGGCACAGCTAATCTTCGACTTGCACAATATGAATCCCGGAAAAGTCCGCCCTACTTCCAACTTCCCCTCCCCCCAATTCGGCAATCAGCTGTGTGGTGTTGTTCTCTAGGAAAAGTATTCGTTCCTCGACGTAGTTTTTGTTCTCCTGAACCCAGTTGTAGATCTTGCGCAGCATAAAAGTATTCCTCCGAAATTGTTCGATTATCTGCTTCAGCACCACGGCATCCATCAGATAACCCAGGAAAGTAGCGATTGAGTCAAGAGATGGGGGGGGGGGCGAGAACACCTCCTCGTTAATGTCGACATCAGTTGATGAGACCTTGCTGTAGCCTGCAATAGATAATTTCAGTCGAGTGTATTCTCATTGTAGCAAGGGCAAGGCGAGTGCAATTATTTACCTAGTATGGTTTTAGCCCCTCTGTCCGAGTGTCGGTATGAAGTGTTGTGCCACCCCTCAAAGGGGTTATCAAAGGTAATGTGCGCCTTCCCAAGCCCTGAGCGTAGAATTGTTTGATCGATGGCAGGAATGTTGTCTTTAGGTGGAAGGTTGGGAACCTCATCTATCCGGGTTTATAGGCCTGAGGTGGGATCTAGAGGGATCGGGTGTGCAGGGGACTTGAATGTTGAAGCATTTTTTCCCGTAGTCCCAAAGGCGGGAGCCGCAAACGATGTGGGTAAGAAATTGATAAGCGGGGAATGTGTAAAAGATGAATTATCGGGGATTTGCGCGGATCATCTAGGTTACTTTGGGAACTTATCTCAAGGGTCGGCTTGTCACTCCTGAATTCAAGCGAGTGCGGCCCGGCATTCTCCATCCCTTCCCCGATATTCTTCTCCTTTAGAGGGTTTTGCGAGTGGACGCATTAGTGCCTATTTTTATCTTTGGAGAAAGTGGCAAGAGGAGGAGCGAGTGAGGACACCTGAAGGATCTCAGAGTGTGATGGAGTAAGCAGGATGGACTTGTTCATAGTCAGGTCGTAACTGACCATCTTGTCCTTTTTCATATTAGGAAACGAGATGGAGCTTTCTGAGCAAGCCTGGAAGCAAACGCTTGGATTGAAGATTTGGCCTCCGCTCTTGCAGCGTTAAGGTTATCCTAAACTTCATTCTAGAGCGGCATCGAGTTGAAGGTGAGAAAGATAAATCTAAGAAGGTTGGAAAGAGCAAGTATCACCAACCTATGACTCAGTATTTATAACAAGTTTGAGGGATTGGAATTTTCTTCCCTAGCATGCTATTAGCTCACAAAGAGAGGGGATTGTGTATAACCTCGTATTCGCTTAGTGGGACTTCCAGACAAGTTCAAGGCATAGCAGATCAACTTTCATGTTCAGGTTAGTTAGAGTGGAGAGTAGGGTAGGATGGCCCGCACTCGTCCAACGCATTAATGAGATTTATCCCAAGTCAAGAGGGGCAGTTAGGCCCTTGGATGAGTGTTGTCTTAATCATGTACTCTCCCGAGGCCCGTGCCTTAATGCACATGTAGAAGGGTTTTCGCCAAGACGAGCGAGTGATGGGTAAAGACCGCACTCTCCAAGGAGACAAATGCGTGGCTCATCTAGCTTTTGCTTCTTCAGGCAAGCAGTGTTTCTACTGATCACTCGCCCGGTGGGGTCCAGAGGTGAAATTACTTGGATTCCCCTTGGTGCCTACAAATAGCCTTTTTTGACGGCGAAGTTACGTTGTTGGTAGACCCAGTTGGGCTGCGTATAGTAGTTCTGAGTAACGGAGTTACGTATTTGGCAGACAAAGCTTTGAAATCAATAAATAGACCCGATGGGGTACCATTGAAAGGAGGGGTTTCTTTGAACTTCTTCCTCAGGGTCTTCTTAGAAATCTTCGAGTGTCCTCCAAGGTTCCCAAGCTCAGCATTAGCTTGGGAGGGGATGCGCTCTTAGATCTTTTAAGTGTGTGTGGTGGGACCTCCCCACTGGGACCTCAGGTCTCTTCCTGGGTTTCTGAGTATTTGGTCTTATTTGCTTGCTCGAGGGAATTAAGCATGAGTCCACACCCCTTTTGGGACCCCAAAATCCACAGAGACCGATTTCTAGTTTCAACAATAACTACTTCCGCAAGAATGCACTATGAGTTAGGATGCATGAACGTAATGGTCTCAATAAGAAACTCCACTATCTGATCGTTGAATATGGCGTGGTTTCCCGATAAGACCTTCTGTTATATTTTACGTGACAGATGGAGGTGTTATAATTTGGTATCATTTTTTGGTGTCTGTCTTTCTTATTCAAATTCGTGGTCGAATTCTTTAAGGGGTGGTGAGCACATGTGTTGGTACCCTAGTTTGGATTTGAGTTAAGTCCTCTCAATTAGTTTCTTGACCCAAGATTTATCTATGGTCAAAGGTTAGTTTGTTAGGTTAGATTCCCTCAGTTGTAGAGTTATTGCTTATCCAGATGAAAATCGGGTTAAGTTGTTTTTGGTTCGACTATAGTCGAACGCCGCTTGACTATCGTCTATCAATTGGTCGACTATCGCCAGTCAACAGATCGTCTATCTCAGAGTTAGTTCAACTCTGTTAGCTCTACGATCTGTGGTCTCTGCCTCGTCGATCGTCGAGTCTTGCTCGACTTCTTTTGCCCAGACAGATTTCTTGATAGCTCGACTATCTGTTTTGATAGTTCGGCTATCTGTTTTTATAGTTTGACTATCTGTCCTGATAGCTTGACTATCTTCTCTGTGGTTCGTTCGACGATCTCTGTGGATCATTCGACGATCGTTTGTCTGCTTTTAGTATTATTGTATTCCTTCTCTTCTGTGATTTATTTCTTATTTATATGGCTTATTTTATTAAAGATTTCTTCATATATTTTATGCTTTATCAAGGAAATCTTTGCCTCATTCTTAATGCATAAGTCAAGTTCTATCTGACAAAGTATTTTGTCTTATTAGTTGAAAAATCTTTATGCTTTGTCTGCCATGCTGTCCTTTATAGCCGTTAGACACAAAAGTCTTTCTCTGGCCATAAAGAGTATGTTTTTGATATGACTTTTTCACATACCTTTTGGACTTGCAGAATGGATAAGCAGCTTCTAATAAAGCTTTATCCCTTTATAGGATGTCTTTCTGCAGGATATTTTGTACTGTGTTATTTGAAGCCCAGATTGTAGATCTCAGAAGAAGACAAGTTTTCAAATCAAGAGAAAGATTAAGGCCATTACAAAGGATGATATAAAAAGAGCTATTGAAAGAAGATTCTAACTCTCTCACACATATACAGTAACATAGTGATACCGATATACAACAAGAACAAGAAGATACAGCTCTCAGATACTTTTACATTAGGCTTAGAAGAACAATTCTCTTTTTCAATCCTGAGTTCATCCTGCTTCCACGAACATTCATACTCAGAGCCTCAAGAAGAAGAAGAAAGAAAAGCTATTGAAGAAGAACAACCATTCAACATCAAGAGTCTTCTTCAAGCTGCTCCTTCAAGAACTTCAAGACAATAGATCATCTCTTTCAAGAGTTCTAAAGAGATCCTGAACCCTAAAGCAAGACTTCTTCCTAGATATTCTCTAAGCTAGGGGAGTCTTGATTCCTTAATAGCTTTTTATATCTCAGTGCAATCCACTAGCTTCTCTAATTCTGTTTAACAATAGAGAAGACATTCTAACTCTCTCAACCTCCTATACAAAGGTTTATTACTCCCTTCAAAAGTGAACCTTGGTGGCAGGGCACCTTAGCAAAAACTTGTGATGGATTTTGAGCTCCTGATCAAAAGCTCAATGGGTCTACTTGATCTACCTAAACCAGATCAGTTGGTGGCAGGGCACCTGAACAAAAACCTGTAGTGGATTCCTACCAGGGTGATAGAAGAGTGGATGTACCTATTGAGAGGTAACCACTATAAATCTTCTTGTATTGTTTGTGTTGCTTATTTTATTTACTACACTGTGGTTGTGAGTAGAATTAACAAGGATTGTTAATTGCTGTGTTAGGACTAAAGCTCAAACTGTAATTACAGTTAGCTTTCTCTTGTGCACTTCAATTTGTGTTGGGCTCTAGGATTTCATATATCTATAAACTCATTCCGCAAATTAACTCTAAGGGAGTTGAGTAGATTATCATATTTTTGAATACTCTATTCACCCCCATCTAGAGTTGTATCTATCCTCACTTTCAATTGGTATCAGAGGGGTGACTGACTGTACAGGCTAACACCTGAGTCACAAGATCTAGATATATAATAGGTTTATAGATATTCACTTCATGGCCCAGTACAAGGATTATTCTAGCACCAGACCTCCAGTATGCAACTTAGCTAAGTTCAGCATCTGGAAGGCATGAATCAGACTGTATATGAATTCTATTGATGAAGATATCTTTTCTTCTATTATGACAGTACCACCAACACCCCCTGCTGCAACTTCTACAACAACTTCAACTTTTAGTGCAGTGCCACCTCCTGACTACAATGATGCTTACAAGAAAGCAAAGATAGTTGATGCAAAAGCTATGAACATTCTGGCTCAGACCATGTCTGATGAAACTTTCCAGAAAGTGGATGATTGCACTTCTGCAAAAGCCATATGGGACTCACTAAACTAGATTGTAGCTGGTTCAGCTGATGAGAGGAAGGACAGAAGGTCCAACCTCATATCCCAATATGAGAATTTCAAGAAGACTGGAGCAGAATCAGTTGAGGCAATGTACACCAGGCTCAGCTCCATCATCAATGAGCTGAGAACCCTTGATAAGGAGATAACATTGACAGAGGTCAATGATAAGATATTGATGTGCTTCCCCATCACATGGGATCTCAGGATCTGGCCCATCAAAGAGTCAAGAAGTATAACTGAGATCTAACCTGAAGTTCTCCTTGGCAAGCTCAAATCATTTGAGCAAGTACTGAAGACCAGGGAAGCTGAAGCTGAAGCCAAGACTCCCACTCCAACCAGGAAAGAGCAAACTCTTGCTCTAAAGGCTGCTGATGCATCTGAAGGAAGCCAATCAAATGAGGAGCTGATGGCACTCTTTGCCAAAAGGTTTCTCAAAATGGGCAGAAAGGACTTCAGAAAAAAGTCTTCATGATATGAAGATAAGCCAAGATATGACAGATCACCAGCTAAATAAATTATATGTTATGGCTGTAGGAAACCTGGACAAATTCTACCTGAGTGTCCAGAGGAAAAGATCAAGGAGAAGAGAAAAGAAAAGGAGCATCAGAAAAATCATTCCAAGTCCTCCTCCTACAAAAATAAGAAGAAGGAGAAAGGATTTGTGGCTGAAACCTGGAGTGATTCAGATGAGGAATCTTCCTCCTGAAGCTCCAGTGAAAATGAGGAAGAGAAGAAGGCAAAAGAAATTTGCCTAATGGCAATTGATGCTTGCAGCAATCATTCAGCTGCAGAGAGTTCTGATGAAGAAGAAATGCCTACTGAAGATCAGGTATTGTCTTCTTATGATTTTACTTCTATTGAATTTAAATTTGAATATAAATCTCTATGTTTAGATTTAATTAGCTCAGAGAAGTAAATTAAGGAGCTTAGAAATAGGATAGCTGAATTAGAATCCCTCTCTAGTGAAAATGCTAGGCTAGAAGCTGAACTCACTAAATCTAGTGAAGAAATCAAATTTCTTAAAACTGAACTAGCCAAATCTAAAAGATTAGAAGATTCTATTAATGGTAGAAGTCTTAAGCTGCTAGAGATTACTAGCATGTCAAACACTAGGACAGGTAACAATAAGCTAGGCTTAGGAGCTTCACCAAGTGAACCCCCCATGGTTCTTAAAAACCATCTTTCAACTCCAGTAAACTTTATTTCAGCTGTTGGAATAAAGAATACTGAGCAAGTAAATCAAGTTAACAAAGCTTTAAATAAGGCTAAGAGAGAAAAGAGAAAATAGAAATTTAAAGAAATACAAAAATCGTCGAACTATGCTCGACAATCGAAGGCTCAATGGTCGAACGATACTCGACGATCTGAGCATCGATCGTCGAACGTTGATCGACGATCTGAACATGATTTTCAAAATAATAATCAGAACCTTAGAAACACTAAGCTAAATAGAAACACTAGGTTCATTGACCCATCAACTGCACGGAGTATTCCACCTAGGAGATCATATCCCTTAGGATATAAATCTCAGCCTGCTTATTCTTTCATTTCAAGTTTTAATTATGTGAAGAATAATGGACCCAATGTTGTTTGGGTCCACAATGTCTAACTGTTTATTTTGCAGGTGAAGACCTATCCAATTACTAAAGACAAATGGTATTTTGATAGTGGCTGTTCCAGATATATGACAGGAAAAAAACAATCTATCAAGCTTCAAGGCCAAGCTTGGACCAAAGGTGATCTTTGGGGATTCCAGCTGTGGTCAAATAGAAGGATATGGTAAGTTTACCATTGGAGCAGTGACATTCAAAAGGGTTGCATATGTAACTGGGCTGAAGCACAACTTAATCTCAGTAAGCCAGTTATGTGATGCAGGGTATCAGGTATCATTCACTGACACTCTTTGCAATATTACTTTGAATAGTAATGTAGTGTTAGTAGGCATTAGACAGGGTAACATTTACTTAGTAGATTTTAATTCAACTCAATCTGAAATCTGCTTGTTTAATGAAGTAACCAATAATAACACTTTATGGCATAAAAGGCTTAGCCTTGTTAACCTCAAGAATATATCTAGGTTATCTAAATACAACCTTGTTAGAGGCTTACCTTCTTGCCCCTACAAGAAGGAAGGTCTATGCAGGGCTTGTCAATTAGGCAAGCAAACCAAAAATTCTTTCAAATATGTAAATAAGAGTGATTCACCTAGGATCTTGTACTTATTGCACTTGGACCTTTTTGGCCCAATAAATGTACAGAGTCTAGGAGGTAAATTTTATACTTTAGTGATTGTAGATGATTTCTCTAAGTTCACTTGGGTGTTCTTTTTGAGAACTAAGGCTGACAACTTCAAAGTTCTTACAGACTTTCTGCTATGTGTGCAGACTGAGTATTCTACTCATGTTGCCTTGATCAGAAGTGATCATTGCACTGAGTTTGAGTCTCCTCTCATGCAAGAATTCTGTGAGAAAGAAGGTATCAAACATAGTTTCTCTGCTCATAGAACTCCCTAACAAAATGGGGTAGTGTAGGAAAAAATAGAATCCTAATTGAAGCTGCAGGAACATTGTTGGCAGATGCTAACTTGCCTCTCTCTTATTGGGCAGAAGCTGTTTGCACAGCTAATTTTGTTTTGAATAGATGTCTAATATATATGCTTAAGTGTAAAACTCCTTATGAATTACTTAAAGGAAAGAAACTTAAAATTAACTATTTTAGAGTCTTTGGTTGTGTAGTGTACATTCACAATAACAACAAAGAATACCTTAGAAAGTTTGAAGCAAAAGCTTCAATGGGAATTTTTCTTGGATATTCCCAAGAAAGCAAAGCTTATAGGGTGTTTAACAAATCAACTTTTAAAATAGAAGAGTCTGTGCTTGTTTCCTTTGATGAGTAAAAGATGTTTTACAAGGATAAGGAAATTTCTCCTTCCTAAAGTTCATTGCAGGTACCTGAGTTTTGCAAGGATCTCACTCAAGAGATTCCCCATCTATCAACTCTTCATATTACTGATTCAGACAGTGATGGAGACACTGTTGAAGCAGTTGCTGTACCACCAATAGTTAATCCTATTCCTCAAGAGGAATTAATTTAAACTGTTGTTGAAGATCACATCCCACCTACTGATCTTGTCACACTTAGAGATCATCCTACAACTCAAGTGATTGGTGACATATCAGCTGGTGTGCAAACAAGACATCAATTAAGACAGGATGTGATGCATGCTTGTTTCCTTTCACAAATTGAGCCCCTCACCATAAAAGATGCTGGGCTAGTTCCCCACTAGATAATTGCTATGCAAGAGGAGCTTAATCAATTTGAAAGATGTAAAGTATGGACTTTGGTTCCAAGACCAAAAGGCCAACTGATCATAGGCACCAAGTGGGTGTTCAGAAACAAGTTGGATTCCCAAGGGATTATTATAAGGAATAAAGCTAAGATTGTAGCTCAGGGCTACAGACAGGAGGAAGGTATAGACTATGACCAAACCTTTGCCCCTGTTTCAAGGCTAGAGGCAATAAGGATCTTTCTAGCCTATGCAGCCTATATGAAGTTTAAGGTTTTTCATATGGATGTCAAAAGTGCATTCCTAAATGGTGAGCTAAAGGAAGAGGTGTTTGTTGAACAACCATCCTGGGTTTGTTTCCTCAACTCAACCCTCATTTGTTTATAAGTTGCAAAAAGCTCTTTATGGACTTAAGCAAGCACCCAAAGCTTGGTATGAGACTCTAGCTAGTTTCCTGTTAGAGCATAACTTTATTAGGGGAGTAGTTGATAGAACCCTGTTTATTAAGCATCACAAGTACACCATCCTTTTAGTTCAAGTCTATGTGGATGATATTATTTTTGGTTCCACTGATCCCAAACTATGCAAAAGGTTCTCTGACCTGATGCACTCTAAGTTTGAGATGAGTAGTATGGGTGAGCTGTCTTACTTTCTTGGTCTCCAAGTAAAGCAAGATGCTGATGGCATCTTCATCTCCCAATCAAAAAAATGCCAAGGAATTGGTAAAGAAGTTTGGGATGTCTGATGCTTCAGCAATGCATACACCCATGGCTACAAATGCAGTTATAGATTCTGATTATCAGGGTAAGCCAGTTGATAAGAAAAACTATAGGGCCATTGTTGGTTCCTATTGTATTTAACTGCAAGTAGACCAGATATAATGTTTGCCACATGCCTATGTGCTAGATTCCAGGTCAACCCCAAGGAATCTCATTTGATTCTTCTCAAGAGAATTTTGAGATACCTGAAGGGATGTCCAAATTTAGGACTGTGGTACCAAGCTGAATCAGAATTTGAGTTAATTGGATACTCTGATTCTGACTATGCTGGTTGTAGAGTTAATAGGAAAAGTACCTCAGGGACATGTCAGTTCCTGGGAGAGAGATTAGTCTCTTGGTTCTACAAGAAACAGGCTTCTGTCTCAACTTCAACTATAAAGGCTGAATATATAGCAGCTGCTAGTTGTTGTTCACAGATCCTGTGGATTCAAAACCAGCTTTTGGATTATGAGTACACACATAAGAACACAAAAATCATGTGTGATAGTACCAGTGCTATTTCCATAGCACAAAATCCTGTGCACCACTCTAGGACCAAGCACATTGAGATCAGACACCATTTTCTAAGAGATTGTGTGGAAAAGAACAAAATCAATCTTGAGTTCATATCCACTGACCTTCAGAGAGGTGATATTTTCACCAAGCCCTTAGATGAACAGAAGCATCTGTTCTTTTTTAATCAACTAGGTATGATAAATGGAGTAGACCAAGTGTGATTTTTGCCTATGTTGAAATCTGCTTGAATATCGTCGAACGTCGTTCGACCATAGTCGAACAAGTTGAGCTTATCGTCGACCTATGGTTGATGACTGCTCGTTTGTTTGTGAAGACAGAAATAGTCGATCAGTAGCTCGACTACTCTGCTTCAGGAAACGATCGACGAACGATCGATCGACTATCATTTCTAATATCTGTTGAAATAGGTCGATGATTATTGTTTTAATATAAATCGATTGTCGACCTAGGTTAATAGATCGTGCTTTTTGTAGTCGACAGAGCTCGTCTTTTCATATTCCTCATTCCTGCTTATAAGTTTTGACTTGAGCTCTGCCCCGCGCTTTCTGCTCTTCATTTCTCTCGTCTTCCCCAACCAAATCCATGGCGATTGCTTCAGCTCAGCTGACTGTGATGAAGTTTGATGCCGGGTTCAGCGTCGATTTTTATTCCTTCAGTGCCTGCGATGCTGACATTCTACAGATACTTTAGTTATGCAAAGATCAAGGACTGGAGAAGCTTATGTCTACAAGGATTAAGATAAACATTCCAGAGATCAAAGAATGGGTCTACACATCGTCCTCCAGCGACGAATCGATGACCGAGACTACCGGCGGCGAGGAGGTAATTCTGACTCCTGCCGTCTTAACTGAGATTTTTGGTTTGATCAATAGTCAAGAAGAGTATGATCAAGATACTCAGGAGTATAGCAGGATGCTATTGGAACTAGGACATGCTGAAGGCATTCTTTCCAAGTTGCTGAAGGTAAGCTTCCCGATGAAGATCAAGTTCTTGGCAGAACTAGTAGGGAAAGTGTTGTTGGGAAAGCACTCTGCACACGACAACTTTACCAGGCAGCAGTTTGCCTTAATGTGTTGCCATTGTCAACAAGAAAGAAATCAATTGGGAAGGAAGAGTTTTTGATTTGATCAGGAAGAAGAACTCTAAGAAAGAAGTAACCCTTGGAAGGGTGATTGGAATATTTCTGAGAGAGAAATATCCTCAGCTGTTGGGAACAGTTTCTACATCTATCAATGCAAGCAAGAAGATGGATCCCACTCTGTTTGTCAAGTGGAGAAGGAATATCCAGAAGCCTTCACCTGCTGGGGTTGCTCCTGTTACATCTGAGAACACAAGGATAGTACCACTCACTCCCCACCTACCTGAAGAAGGCTCTTCCATTCCCCCCATTCCACCTTCATCTGCGTTGCCATCCACTTCAACTGCATTACCATCCACTTCCATTGAAGTACCATCTACATCCACTGATCATCTCCCACTGGATTCATCAACTATTCTCCATGCATCACCACCAGCATCTCCACCTCCTTCACACCTTGCTGGGATTTCACATCATAGTTTTGATCTGTTGGCTTCTGAGACTCTACCAACTCCACCTCAGTCACCAATTTCACCCCAAGATCATATTGATCTTCCTGCATCTACATATCAATCACCAGTTCACAATATATCTAATCAGGAGAACACCATCCCTGATGATCATCCATCTGTTGTTATTCCCCATCTACATCTTTTGAAATCACACTAGCTCTCATTGCAAGCATCATGGAGCTAATTACTCCTTCAATCAAATCAATTATTGATGAAGCAATTACCCCTCTTATTACCTCCATTTCATCTCTTACATCCTCCATTACAACCTTCTCCAATTCTGCTGGGCCCTCTTCTCTTAGGGGCCTGAGTTTCAGTACCCACTGAAGTCAGGCAGGGGGAGATATTCCAGGAAGTTGTCTCAGGACTTCCACTGGTCACTCTTACAGCTGCATATTAAGAGATTACAACATCAGTTGCAGTTGCAGTTCCAGATATAGCTGAAATTCAAGACACAGCTGTTGCTTTAGAAGTTCAAGTTATAACTGAGGCTGAATTTGCCTTCAGAGTTTGTCTTAAAGAGTCTTCTACTCCTATTATTGTCATGTATCTAGAATGAGTCATTACCTCCTACCTAGATGATCTTTGGGAGTTAGGAAATCTTGCAGGTAATTCAATTACTCAATTCACTGACCTGTTAACTGACATGTTAACCTGCGAATACCTTGAAGGGATGTTTCTATACAATTTAGAAAATTTTTGTGTCCCTTTGGCTATAGATCAAGATCAAGATATTCAAGAACCAGATCCAGAACCTGTTGCAGAATACAAAGAACCTGAGTTTGTTCTACCAGATAAGAAGTCTGTGCATGCTCCAGAAGAACTGGTCCCCAAGACAGTTACTAATGAGCAAGAAGAAAGATCAACTGTGTGGGAAGATACTCCTAGATTAGATCTGGACACTCTATTGGCTCAAGATGCCATAGAAGAAGAAAGAGAAAAGGCTGCTTTAAAAGCCAAAGAAAAAGCTGATCAAGAGATCTTTGATCCCTATGACCAACCTCAGTCATCACATTCTGATGATGAGGAAGATTCTGAGGATTCTGAAGGGACAAAGAAAAGAAAAATTTCTCAAAGAAAAAGGAAAGCTCAAGCACCTCCTCCTCCTCCTAATCCAGACCATGACATCCCGTATTACATATTGAAGGGGATTGACCCCAAGTCTAAGGACTATCAACATTGGATGGGATTGTCCAGGAATCAACAAATGAAGAGGAAGAAAAGCAAGAGATATGATTCTCCAACTCCCAAATGGACTACCAGAGGTCCTCCTCCTCCTCCTCCTAGTGCAGGAGCTTCAGGAAATATTTCTTCCAATCCCTCAGCTCCTCCAGACAGATTCACTCCTTCTCAGGCTTATCATAGAAGAGGAAACCAAGGTTACTGATGCATGTAAGTACGGCAAGCGCACCTGTCGCACAAGTAATAAAGTTTTGGGAATGAATCCCCGAGTGTCGGTCTCTTGAGGAATGCAATTAGCATAGAACAACAAACGATCCGAAATTATCGTTATGAGAGTTAATTAAATAAAGGAAAAATAAAGGGCTTTGAAGGTGGTTTTGCAAACAAATAAACTAAGGTGAAATATGTGGGTCGCAATCACCGCTTCACAAGGTGAGATGGATGTAACGGTCGCGATGCCGTACTTCGGTAAGGCGAATGGACGGTGAGCCAGTGAGTGAGGTATTTAGTGCGGAGTGCAATCGAATGGAACGAAGGAACGGAGCGAAGTGAGATGGGGCGAGGCGCATCAAATCACAAATCTCATGAGCAAGATTAAACAATAATAATCTAATTAAAACAACTAGAAATCGAAGTTCATTACAAGCTTAAGTCATTTCATACAACGAGAGAGATGGAGAAAGACTAAACCAAGAATGTGAAGATCCACCGCGGTTATTGGCCGAAGGTGAGGGTTGTCAATCCGCTTCCACGCGCAGTCCGAGGAGGCTTCCGGTACCAACGAGCTGTCACCGCGAGGGCCTTTAAGTCCATTCTCTAGGTTGTCTTCATCATCTTCTTCGGTGTAAAGCTCGGAGAAGAGGTCTTTAATGGCCGGGAGGATCTACGGAGTGTGCGAAATGCTTTAGAATCGCCGGAAAATTACCTCCTGATGGTAGGGATGAAGGTGGACATGGATGGAACTCCTGGGATGCAGAACGGAGAAGTGCGGCAAAGATCGATCCAGGGTCCGTACCCTAATTCGCGGAACAGGCCGATTTATAGAAGCAGAGTTAAATAGCGCACACGGCCACTAGCACACGACTAGTGGTCGTGCGCGAACAAAGTCAGCGCCTATGCGGCAACAACCTGTAGAACCTGCACCATGAAATCAAAGCTCGCGCACGATCAGCAGTGCACGATCAGTGATCGTGTGAAATGGTGAGTCAGAACTTTTCAAAAGAGGGCATGACTGCGCACGACCGGCAACACACGAGCAATGATCGTGCGCTGTATAGTTAGTGACTGTGCGATATGGCGGGGCAAAACTTTCACAAGAGAAGCTCGACTGCGCACGACCGATGATCGTGCACTAAAGAGGTTGATGGTCATGCATGGGTAAAAACGCACGACCATTGACTCCTTTGCCAAAAATGGTGAAAGCCCTATCCCAGACGCCCACATGATCCCCGAACCTGCAGGAAAACTGGACGGGATGTCGATCATGGCAGTCACAGATATTAATAAAATGCATAGCAAGAGGGAAATACACACACGCATAGAAATAGGCTAATAAAGTGCACAAGATGTGGAATGTCGTAGCGAACCAAAAGGAGTGCTAATGGCGTTAAATGGCAGTGCAAAGTCATGAAATGAAGCCTAAATGAGTCCAGAATTCGGTATGAAATGGGGACTCATCACACCCCCAGACTTAACCATTTGCACGTCCCGGGCAAATAATCATCTCGTGAACTCCAAAATAGCTAGATGACGAAGTAACTTCAATTTAAAGTAGAACGAGAAATCGAAAACTAAAGTCTATAGAAAATATAATAGAAGAAATTTTTAATTATACTATGAAATTTATAACTTTCGACAAACGTAAATAGATATTGTCACTACTCAAAAATTGAATGCCAGAGAATGGCTCGGTCATGTGTAGGAAGAAAATAGTCAAGTCGCTAGGCTAAGCATTGCCAAAGATCGGGGCTCGTGATCACCTCCAAAGGAATACACCAATGTCGGGGACCATATGCTTGCCCGTTCGCACTCTCTCCACGGCACTAGTTTGACTCTAGCGTGAGTCCGTAGGACTTCGGGTAATAATGGGGCTTGGGTTACGGTGAGGAAAACAAGGATAAACAAGATGGGTAATGCATCAAACCCAAATGAGCTAACGTACAAAAAATAGTAACTGCTAACCACCAAATAAACGCAGGTGCACCACACCCCCAGACTTACTTTTATAAATGGGTGTGTGCACCGCCCACTCCAAACAACAATCTCATCTCAAAAAGATTGTTCATTTAAACTTTTTCTTATTTCATTTCTTTTCCTCTTTTTTTTCCTTTTCTTTTTATAGATTTTCCTTTTAAGCTTTCACATTTTCATTTTACAAAATCAGCACATTTTTCTTTTGGGCACATCCACATATAACAAAAACTAATCACCACATCGCAACCCAACGTAAAATGTAAACTACAAATGCTCGAATTGGGCATGCGACTAGTATCGACTATGAGGCTTTGGCAAATATAGTGGAGCTGAATCAAAAGGAAGGGTAGGCACAAAGGGGCTAGCGAGGGCGACGTTAGGAAAGGGTACAAAGCTCAACCGGGCAAACATGATGGCCTACATCACTCTCACGCTAGACTAACCATGCACCAATGCTTCAAAAGTAGCTTGGGGCAAGTTCTTAGCCACCGAGAGAAATGATCCGTCCTCCCGACTCGAGCAATACAAAGCTAGAGACGCCTACACACATTCCTACGCTACCGATAGATTGCTCCGGATTCACAATTTTGAGTAAGAAAAACATGATTTACGAGTGCAGAAAAAATATAAATTTACAAGCATAAAGAAAAATTAAACCTATACAATTTCTACACCATGTGAGTACTCGATTAGGAGCACTGCACGCGTTTCGAACTACTCTATATTAAAATCCAAAGTCAGCACCGCCATTTTAAAATTGACACAAAATGACAACATTTACTCGAGCCCCGCGCGTGGGTAAGTGCGCGCTCGTGTGGGTTGCAAGGTGTGTGCAGCAGGACTCTACAATAATGAAGAATAAAATAAAACTACTGGCATACTATCAATGTGCTCGTGGAGTGCATATGCGGCTCTTCCCCCCAGACTTGAATGAAAACATAGGCAGAAATGAAACTAGACATCTAAAATAAAAAGAGGGCTGAGGAGAAAGGGTACCTATGCTCCAAAGAATGAGCATACCAGAAGGCGGAGGTTGGTGCATCGCACAAAAGTATGTTGGACCTGCGAATTAGGTTGAACAGAAGAAAAGACAAATAACAGAAAATATAATAGAAGAGCAAAGTAAAAAGCACAAAAAAGAGGGACCAAAAAGGTCCAAGCTTGGGTTGTCTCCCGAATATCCCTTTTGTTTACCGTCCTTAAGGTGGACCAAATACCTGTATTAGCAGTTTATATATTGTTCTTGCAGTTTATAAGATAAATAAAAAAAATAAAAAAAAACAGAACACTCATGAGACACAGAATCTGAAGATAAAAATGCAAGGGAAAAAGAGCTCAAACATAGAAGTTCCAACAAAAATAGAAGACCCGCTGCGAAAATTGGTGATTAAGGCGTCACGGTATCACTTTGTGAGGGGTCAGCGAGCTGCAAGGTTTGAGGTTCGCCAATGATAGCACCACCATCATACAATTTTAGCCGGTGCCCGTTGACTTTAAAATTGTCTCCACTCTTCCCGGTTATTTCAATTGCGCCAAAAGGGGAGACTCCGATCACTGTAAAGGGGCCGCTCCACCGCGATTTTAACTTTCCTGGAAACAAACGGAGGCAGGAGTTGTACATCAAGACTTGGTCTCCTGGCTAGAATTCTTTTGGGATGATGTGACGGTCGTGCCATTTTTTTGTTTTTTCTTTGTAAATCTACGCGTTCTCGTAAGCAAAATGCCGAAGCTCCTCCAGCTCATTCAGTTAAGAGCGGCGCTTGCCTGCTGCCGCCTCAATGTCCATGTTTAGCAATTTGGTTGCCCATAATGCTTTGTGTTCTAACTCGACCGGCGAGTGGCAAGCTTTTCCATAGACAAGTTGAAAGGGAGTCATACCGATAAGGGTTTTGAAGGCGGTTCGGTATGCCATAAGGCGTCATCAACCTTCATGGCCCACTCTTTCCTGTTGGAATTAATAGATTTTTCAATGATTCTTTTGAGCTCCTTATTTGAGACTTCTACCTGCCCACACGTTTGAGGATGGTAGGCAAGAGAGATTTTGTGGTGAACTCCAAACTTCTTCATGAGTTGCAAGAAAGAATTGTTGCAGAAATGGCTCCCTCCGTCGCTGATGATGGTACGCGGAGCACCAAATCAAGAAAAAATATTCTTGTGTAAGAAATTCAAAACCGTGTGGGCGTCATTAGCGGCAACAGCTTCGGCCTCAACCCACTTGGAGACATAGTCAACCGCGACAATAATATAGAGTTTGTCGTGCGACATGGGAAAGGGTCCCATGAAATCGATCCCCCAAACGTCAAATGGCTCGCAGACGAGCATGTTGTTGAGAGGAATTTCGTCCCTTTTTGAAATATTTCCTCTCCTCTGACATTCATTGCATTTGGCAACGTACGTTTGGGCATCTCTTAAAAGGGTTGGCCAAAATAGGCCACATTGTAATACCTTGCGTGTCGTTCGTGTGGCGCCAAAATGCCCGCCGGCCTCCCAGTTATGACAGTGATTTAAAATAGATTGGAATTCAATCTCGGGTATGCAGCGCCTAATGACTCCGTCATTGCTCGAACGGAAAAGTAACGGGTCTTCCCAGAAATAATATTTGGAATCAGATAGAAGTTTTCGCTTTTGCTGCGATGATAGGTTGGGAGAGACAGATTTTCAAGCGAGGTAGTTGGCCATGTCTGCGTACCATGGGGTTGTAGGAGGGAGTGAAGTGATGGAGAATAAACGTTCATCCGGGAAACAATCAGCTATCTCATTGCGCTCGCAATTTTATGCAGCTCCTTCAATATCGCTCTCCAATCTTGATAGGTGATCAGCTATGACATTCTCCACTTCTTTCTTATCGCGGATCTCGATGGCATATTCTTGCAGCATAAGAATCCAACGGATTAGCCGGGGCTTGGCATCTTTTTTCTTTAATAAATACCTGAGTGCAGCATGGTCAGTGTAAACAATGACCTTGGATAACACTAAGTACGAATGGAATTTTTCAAAAGCAAAGATGACCGCCAACAACTCCTTTTTTGTAGTGGTATAATTCATTTAGGCATCGTTGAGAGTTCGGCTCGCATACGAGATGGTATAAAATATTTTTTCTCTCCTTTGACAAAGCACCGCACCAACTGCAACATCGCTTGCGTCGCACATGACTTCAAAGGGTAAAGTCCAATCTGGTGCCACCAAAATTGGAGTGGAGATGAGTCGGTCCTTGAGAGTCGTAAAGGCTTGCATGCAATCTTTATCGAAGTCAAACAGAGCATCCTTAGCCAGCAGATTTGTGAGGGGTTTGGATATTGATGAAAAATTGCTGATGAATCTTCGATAAAAGCAAGCGTGTCCCAGGAAGCTGAGGATTCCCTTGACGGTAGATGGAGGAGGAAGATTTTTGATTATACTGAATTTGGCTTTGTCGACTTCGAGCCCCCGATGAGAGACCTTATGGCCCAAGACGATTCCCTCACGAATCATGAAGTGGCATTTTTCCCAATTCAGGACGAGGTTGGTATCATCACACCGCTTCAGGGCCTTGGCTAGATTTGCTAAGCAGGAGTCAAAGCTGTTCCCGAATAGGGAGAAATCATCCATGAATACCTCAAGAAAATCTCCAATCATGTCACCAAAAATGGCGATCACACATCGTTGGAAGGTTGCGGGGGCGTTGCACAATCCGAATGGCATTTGTCTGAATGCAAAGGTGCCTGATGGGCAAGTGAATGTCGTCTTGTCTTGATCATCAGGGTCGACTGCTATTTGATTGTATCCCGAATAGCCATCAAGGAAACAATAATATTCCTAACCGGCGAACTTTTCTAGCATCTGATCTAAGAAGGGAAGCGGGAAGTGATCTTTGCGCGTAGCCTCATTCAGTTTTTGGTAATCAATGCAAACTCTCCACCCGGTGACCGCGCGGGTAGGTAGTAGTTTATTTTCACCGTTAGCCATCACAGTAATCCCGCCCTTTTTGGGAACCACTTGAACTGGGCTAACCCATTTACTATCACTAATTGGGTAAATTATACCAGCGTCTAGCAATTTTATAACTTCAGCCTGAACTACCTCATGCATCTTGGGGTTCCGTCTCCTTTGAGGTTGTGCCGACGGTTTGTATTGATCTTCAAGAAGTATTTTGTGCATGCAAAACACCGGGCTAATTCCTTTTATATCAGCCAAAGATCGTCCAAAGACATTTTTATATTTCTTTAAGACATTCACCAAAGCAAGTTCATTGTCGGCGGAGAGAGATGCGGAGATAATAACCAGACACGCTGCGCCTTCCTCCAAGAAAGCATATTTCAGGGATTTGGGCAGCGACTTCAAAGTGATGGTAGTGGTTGCGATGGAGGGTTCTTTGATCAGATGCGGAGTTCCTGATAAGGTAGTGGAGGGTGTGTCCTCATTTTCCCATTCTGGCTCTTCCTGGTCAAGAATCAATTCGTCGCACGTGTCCGGGTCTTCAATCAAATCAGCATTGTTACAATTAGTGATTCTGAGTTGTTGTGGCGGTTCGTAGACATTAAAAGAAATTTATTCTTCTCCCAGGCTTAGAGTTAGTTCTCCCTGGTCGACATTGATAATTGCCCGGGCAGTGGCAAGGAAGGGCCTTCCTAGAATTATAGGAACTTTGGGATCAGCCTTCATGTCGAGGATGATGAAATCGGCCGGGAAAGCGGGGCCATTAACCGTGACAGTGAGGTCTTCAACTATCCCAACTTGGTTTTTTATCGATCGATCGGCTAATTGCAACCTCAGATTGGTGGGCTGAAGAATCCCAACTCCTAGCTCTTGGAAGATGGAGAGCGGCATCAGATTTATCGAAGCTCCCAAGTCACAATGTGCGTGGCCAAATCTATTGAGTCCAATTCTGCAGGGGATGGTGAAGCTGCCAGGATCTCTGCATTTGGTTTGAGGATAGCTAGTGAGGAGAGTGGAACACTCTTCAGTTAGGTTAATCATCTTCAGTCCTTCCAAGTGTTTACGCCTCGAGATGAGGTTCTTGAGGAACTTTGAATATACTGGGATCTGAGTGATAGCTTCAGTCAAAGGTATGCTAACTTGAACTCCTTTCATGATCCAAAGGAACTTCTGAAATTGCCTTTCGGTCTTTTCATTCTTTAGTCGATGGGGAAATGGCGGCCTCACGGTGTCCTTCACGGTTGGCGGTACTATCATGGGTTCTTGCTCGATCGGCGAAGATGGAGGTTCAATTTTCGAATCAGAAATGGGTACACAAGAAGATTGTGCAGGAGGATCAAGAGGCAAGGCTCTCTCGAGGCTTTTTCCACTTCTCAGTCTCATTGAATGTACCGTTCCTGCTTCAGATCGACTGAACTTAGCAGCGCTTCCGTAAGAATCCTGAAGGATGTTTGTAGACGTTGAATGGTGGTAGCTTATTAGTTGAACATTTCCATCATTCTGCATACAAACGCGAAAAATTGCTCGGTATTCGACACAGGAGGATTGATGACTTCATCAAGGACCACCGATTTTATCTCCACGGAAAGATTGGGGTAAAGCGAAGTGTTCCAATGTGTACTAGTTTGGGCAATGTTGTCAATAATCTCCCAAGCATCTTCGCTGGATTTGTTAAACAGAGTTCCGCCAACTGCGACATCATGTAGTGGCCGGAATCTGTCTAAAATACCAAAGTAAAAAAGTTTGGATCATGAGAATGTCCGACACATCCACTCTGCAACATTCCCTCCGCAGAGACTGAAAACATTCCCAAGTAGTGAACAAGGTTTCTTCCTCTCTTTGGGAGAAGGTGATGAGCTCCTTGTAATTGTCTCTGGTTAGCATTTGCTGCCTGAATTTTGTCAAAAAGTTTCCTTTGAGTTGCTTCCAAGAATAAGGTATTCCCTTTCATATATCATGATACCATTGTTTTGCGCCATCCTTCAAAGAAAAGGAGAAGAGACGAATCTTCAGCTGCTCGCATTTGGCAGTGTTTGACGAATATGTGTTGTAAATTTCCAAAAAGGTTTGAACATGGCAGAAGGCATCAATGTTTCCATCTCCATTGAATTGACAGTTTTCGATGATATATTCGATCAAGTCAGGCGAGATCTCGAAACTGTCATTACCCATTTCCACTCGATTGGTGAGGTTGGATTGATAGGTTTGCTGCTGAATAGAAGCCATTGAGAGAGGGCTGACCCTGCATTCACTATGACAACTAAACAAAAAAACAGCGGTCAAAAAACACTAACTCTTACAATAATACTTTCAAACGTCAAGGTCGTTCTACAGTTGCATTCCCTGGAAACGGCGCCAAAAACTTGATGCGTGTAAATACGGCAAGCGCACCGGTCGCACAAGTAATAAAGTTTTGGGAATGAATACCTGAGTGTCGGTCTCTTGAGGAATGCAATTAGCGTAGAACAACGAACGATCGGAAATTATCGTTATGAGAGTTAATTAAATAAAGGAAAAATAAAGGGCTTTGAAGGTGGTTTTGCAAACAAATAAACTAAAGCGAAATATGCGGGTCGCAATCGCCGCTTCACAAGGTGATATGGATGTAACGGCCGCGATGTCGTACTTCGATAAGGCGAATGGACAGTGAGCCAGTGAGTGAGGTGTTTAGTGCGGAGTGCAATCGAATGAAACTAAGGAACGGAGAGAAGTGAGATGGGGTGAGGCGCATCAAATCACAAATCTCACGAGCAAGATTAAACAACAATAATCTAATTAAAAATACGAGAAATCGAAGTTCATTACAAGCTTAAGTCATTTCATACAACGAGAGAGATGGAGAAATACTAAACCAAGAAAGTAAAGATCCACCGTGGTTGTTGGCCGGAGGTGCGGGTTGTCAATCCGCTTCCACGTGCAGTCCGAGGAGGCTTCCGGTACCGACGAGCTGTCACCTCGAGGGCCTTTAAGTCTGTTCTCTAGGTTGTCTTCATCATCTTCTTCGGTGGAAAGCTCGGAGAAGAGGTCTTTAATGGCCGGGAGGATCTCCGGAGGGTGCGGAATGCTTTAGAATCGCCGGAAAATTACCTCCCGTTGGTAGGGATGAAGGTGGAGATGGATGGAACTCCTGGGATGCAGAATGGCGAAGTGCGGCAAAGATCGATCAAGGGTCCGTACCCTAATTCGCAGAACAGGCCGATTTATAAAAGCAGAGTTAAATAGCGCGCACGACCACTGGCGCACGACCAGTGGTTGTGCGCGAACAAAGTCAGCGCCCGTGCGGCAACAAACTGTAGAACGTGCACCATGAAATCAAAGCTCGCGCACGATCAGCAACGCACGATTAGTGATCGTGCGAAATTGCGAGACAGAACTTTTCAAAAGAGAGCATGACTGCGCACGACCGGCAACGCACGAGCAGTGATCGTGCGCAGTATAGCTGGTTACCGTGCGATATGGCGGGGCAGAACTTTAACAAGAGAAGCCAGACTGCACACGACCGATGATCATGCGCCAAAGAGGTCGATGGTCGTGCATGGGTATAAACGCACGACCATTGACTCCTTTGCCAAAAATGGTGAAAGCCCTATCCCGGACTCCCACACGATCCCCGAACCTGCAGGAAAACTGGATGGGTTATCGATCATGGCAGTCACAGATATTAATAAAATGCATAGTAAGAGGGAAATACACACACGCACAGAAATAGGCTAATAAAGTGCACAAGACGTGGAATGTCGTAGCGAACAAAAAGGAGTGTTAATGGCGCAAAATGGCAGTGCAAAGTCATGAAATGAAAACTACATGAGTCCAGAATTTTGTATTAAATGGGGACTCATCAGTTAGCAGGGCAGAACCTAGTCAGGATAGCAAAGACAAGAGGCTGAACCTAAAGAGCAGGTGAAGGAGATAGTTTACCAGAAACCTACATTTTCTCCTCCTCCTTCACCTAAAAGAAAAGCCTCACCTCCTAAGGAGAGCAAAAGTCTTCCATCCAGAAAGCCAGCTCAGACAAAAGCAAGTAGATTCTAAAGGAAAAAAGAGTAATTTACTCTGACAAGTCAAGCAAAAAATTTGCAGAGTTTGTTCCACCATCATCTCTTGTTATTTAAGAAGACATAGAACCAGCTGCAGGTCTGTTAGACCTTTCTACAAAGTTCAGGACTGTAAAGCCTCTTGATCCAGCTGATGAAAATGATTATGAAAGCCAAGAGCTTAATCCTGAGTTCAGGATGGCCAGATTTCTTGAGTTAGTTTGATCAGCCCAAATTAAAAAAGCTAAAGCTTAAGGAAAAGACATAACAGGCTTAACAACTATGTCAAAGTTCCGGAAAAAGGAACTAGATAGATTTCAAGTTAGACCAGAAGTTTTTGATGACTCAAAGTATATAGAAAAGCATCCAGAGGCTATTTTTCCCAGAGCAGGAGAAGTAAAGATTATTGGAGAACAAGACTTGAAGACTTCAAAGAAGGATGCTCTTGATCCCAAAAGGAAGATTTCCTTTCTTCCAGTTTCTTCTAAACCAGACTCTGATGTTGTTTAAATTTTATTAACAGTCTGTTTGCTTGATTGTTTGATTTTATGTTTGATACAAAATGATGCTCAATTAATATGATATGATACACCTTGATCCTAACAGGTTAATGTTGCTTTTATATCTATTTATAGCATTCTTTTTTGTTTTGAGAAACTTAACCCAAATAGGGGGAGATTGTTGGTACCCTAGTTTGGATTTGAGTTTAGTCCTCTCAATTAGTTTCTTGACCAAAGATTTATCTATGGTCAAAGGTTAGTTGTTAGGTTAGATTCCCTCAGTTGTAGAGTTGTTGCTTATCCAGATGAAAATCTGGTTAAGTTGTTTTTGGTTCGACTATAGTCGAACGCCGCTCGACTATCATCTATCAATTGGTCGACTATCGCCAATCAGCAGATCGTCTATCTCAGAGTTAGTTCAACTCTGTTAGCTCTACGATTTGTGGTCTCTGCCTCGTCGATCGTCGAGTCTTGCTCGACTTCTTTTGCCCAGACAGATTTCTTGATAGTTCGACTATCTTTTTGATAGTTCGGCTATCTGTTTTTATAGTTTGACTATCTGTTCTGATAGCTTGACTATCTTCTCTGTGGTTCGTTCGACGATCTCTGTGGATCGTTCGACGATCATTTGTCTGCTTTTAGTATTATTGTATTCTTTCTCTTCTGTGATTTATTTCTTATTTATATGGCTTATTTTATTAAAGATTTTTTCATTTATTTTATGCTTTATCAAGGCAATCTTTGCCTCATTCTTTATGCATAAGTCAAGTTCTATCTGACAAAGTCTTTTGTCTTATTAGTTGAAAAATCTTTATGCTTTATCCGCCATGCTGTCCTTTATAGTCGTTAGACACAAAAGTCTTTCTCTAGCCATAAAGAGTTTGTTTTTGATATGACTTTTTTGAATACCTTTTGGAGTTGGAGAATGGATAAGCAGCTTCTAAGAAAGCTTTATCCCTTTATAGGATGTCTTTCTATAGGTTATTTTGTACTGTGTTATTTGCAGCCCAGATTGAAGATCTCAGAAGAAGATAAGTTTTCAAATTAAGAGAAAGATTAAGGCCGTTACAAAGGCTAATATAAAAAGAGCTATTGAAAGAAGATTCTAACTCTCTCACACATATACAGTAACATAGTGATACAGATATACAACAAGAACAAGAAGATACAGCTCTCAAATACTTTTACATTCAGCTGAGAAGAACAATTCTCTTCTTCAATCTTGAGTTCATCCTGCTTCCAGGAACATTCATACTCAGAGCCTCAAGAAGAAGAAGAAAGAAAAGTTATTGAAGAAGAACAACCATTCCACATCAAGAGTCTTCTTCAAGCTGCTCCTTCAAGAACTTCAAGACAACAGATCATCTCTGTCAAGAGTTCTAAAGAGATCCTGCACCCTGAAGCAAGACTTCTTCCTAGATATTCTCTTAGCCAGGGGGAGCCTTGATTCCTTCAAAGCTTTCTATAGCTCAGTGCAATCCACTAGCTTCTCTAATTCTGTTTAATAATAGAGAAGACATTCTAACTCTCTCAACCTCCTGTACAAAGGGTTATTACTCCCTTCAAAAGTGAACCTTGGTGGCAGGGCACCTTAGAAAAAACCTATGTTGGATTTTGAGCTCCTGATCAAAAGCTCAAAGGGTCTACTTGATCTACCTGAACCAGATCAGTTGGTGGCAGGGCACCTGAACCAAAACCTGTAGTAGATTCCTACTAAGGTGGTAGAAGAGTGGATGTACCTATTGAGAGGGAACCACTATAAATCTTCTTGTATTGTCTGTGTTGCTTATTTTAATTACTGCACTGTGGCTGTGAGTAGAATTAACTAGGATTGCTATTGCTGTGTTAGGACTAAAGCTCAATCTGTAATTACAGTTAGCTTTCTCTTGTGCACTTCACTTTGTGTTAGGCTCTCGAGTTTCATATATCTATAAACTCATTCCGCAAATTAACTCTAAGGGAATTGAGTAGATTATCATATTTTTGAATACTCTATTCACCCCCTCTAAAGTTGTATCTATCCTCACTTTCAACATGTATGTGCGCTACCGTTATAACATGAAAGAACCCATGAATGTCCACTTAGAATTGAAAATACACATGTTTGTGGAACGTCCGTGTTCCCATAATTTCTTTTTGTAATGTTATTAGTTGCTTAATTATGTGTTTTGCGATTATAAGAGACTAGAGGTTGTGTTGGGTAGCATGAACCCTAGCACTTGGCGAAGGGTAAAGCACCAACTGAGGTGCCGACACCTCCTCCTTCTCCGAAAATGATACAATTGATTGCTGAAGTTGTGTTCTCATTAATCAATGCGTAACTAGGAGGGAAAGTAAAACCTCCTACTCCTGCAGTGGTCCAAGAGCCAGTTGGCGTAGTTAAGCATGTAGCAGTGGTAGAGAGACAAGTGTTCGTTGGGCCCATGGACGTAAGGCGAGTAACAGAAAGATAATTAAAACACGTGATGAGTTTCAACCTGTAACGACCCTAGCCGATCCAACGTGGCAGTGCCACGGCTCCGCTCTAGGCGTCGCTACCGGGCTGCAGCCCAAGCACCCCAACCCCTCTCCCTCCACAGGCGGGTTGTTGGTGGCCACAGCCTCCCTTTGATGAGCGAACTCGACAGTTAAGTTGGGCCGTACGGGGACTTCCCAGGAGGTCACCCATCCCAGTACTACTCTCGCCCAAGCACGCTTAACTATGGAGTTCTTTCAACCTTCATCACCAATTGAGCTGCAGCTCAATTGGTGATGAAGGTTGAAAGAACTCCATAGTTAAGCGTGCTTGGGCGAGAGTAGTACTGGGATGGGTGACCTCCTGGGAAGTCCCCGTACGGCCCAACTTAACTGTCGAGTTCGCTCATCAAAGGGAGGCTGTGGCCACCAACAACCCGCCTGTGGAGGGAGAGGGGTTGGGGTGCTTGGGCTGCAGCCCGGTAGCGACGCCTAGAGCGGAGCCGTGGCACTGCCACGTTGGATCGGCTAGGGTTGTTACAATAAAAAGTGCACTTTTTATTGTAACGACCCGGGATTTGGCCCGAAGCCCCCCATGGCATCGCTACCGGGCTGCAGCCCAAGCACCCCAACCCCTCTCCCTCCACAGGCGGGTTGTTGGTGGCCACAGCCTCCCTTTGATGAGCGAACTCGACAGTTAAGTTGGGCCGTACGGGGACTTCCCAGGAGGTCACCCATCCCAGTACTACTCCAGCCCGAGCACGCTTAACTATGGAGTTCTTTCAACTCTCATCACCAATTGAGCTGCAGCTCAATTGGTGATGAAGGTTGAAAGAACTCCATAGTTAAGCGTGCTTGGGCGAGAGTAGTACTGGGATGGGTGACCTCCTGGGAAGTCCCCGTACGGCCCAACTTAACTGTCGAGTTCGCTCATCAAAGGGAGGCTCTGGCCACCAACAACCCGCCTGTGGAGGGAGAGGGGTTGGGGTGCTTGGGCTGCAGCCCGGTAGCGATGCCATGGGGGGCTTCGGGCCAAATCCCGGGTCGTTACACAACCCTCCTATTATTTCGGGTACTGGAACCCCAACACAAGCTGAAGATTGGCTCTGAGAATAAAGAGAACCATGGCGACAATAAAAATGAAGGAGTGGAATAATGTCATTATAGCTACCTTCTTGTTAATTCGAGAGGCGAGGCTATGGTGGGATGAGGTTGAGCTGCGCCAGTTTGCTGGTCGGCCATTTATTGAGATCTCGATAGAGGAATTCTCGAGACTGTTTCTAGTGAGATATCTTCCATCTACACAGCGGATTGCAATGGAAAATTAGTTTCAAAGGTTAACTCAAGGTGAGAAAAAGATTTGTGCGACATATACTGTAAATGGAAAGATAGTGGAGTAACCAACATCCCAAGAGCAACCCTGAGTCTATAATCTTGGAGAATAGGAGGCCATTAAATAAAGTGATGTCATGACAAGTATAGGTTAAAATACAGTTTTTACTACTTTCTATACTTGGTACCTTGTGCGTTACTTGTGTATAACTAGTTTATGTTAGGCTTTATCTTGATTTTTGATTCTCCGGCGAGTGCACTGTTCAATACAAGAGCTTCTTATTCCTTTCTACCCGAGGAATTCATGATGCATATCAGAGTGTCTTATTTTGTACTAATAGATCGAGTGAATAGGTTACTGCCTAACGGGTTCTTGATGAGCGCGGATAGAGCTTGCTATGTTGACGTGTGAATAGGAAGTCATGATTTTGACTTGGAAATATATGTGTTGCCGATATCTGAGTTTGATGTGATCATTTGTGTGGATTGGCTCTTGGAGTAGCGTACCTATATTGATTGTAACTCTAAAGAAGTCATACTGGGGAAAAATGTCGAATATGAGACTAAGTTTGCTGGTATGCGATGATCAAGCAAGATTTTGATTTCTACTCTCCATGTAGTCAAGGTTATTTGTAAGGGCACGGAATAATTTTTCACACTATTAGAAGCTATAGAGTCGAAGCCTAGTTTGAGTGACGTTCCTATTGTAGCGGAGTTTGCGGATGTTTTTCCTAATGATCTCCCTAGGATTCCACCTCAGTGAGAGTTCGACTTTGCCATTGAGCTGGTGCCAAGTGCGAAATCGGTGTCATGCCCACCGTATCGAGTGGCACCAAAGGAGATGGCCGAATTGAAAGTTTAGTTGCAAGGGTTTCTAGAGCAAGGCTATATATGTCCAAGTATGTCACCTTGGAGTACACCGGTTCTCTTTGTAAAGAAAAATACAGAGGCTAACATCTATGCATTGATTATCGTGAACTAAACAAGCTGACAAAGAAGAACAGGTATCTGGTTCCGCAAATCGATGATTTGTTTGATCAACAAGTTGGATCGATTGTCTATTTGAGGTTGTTTTTGAAGTCCGGCTTCTGGCAGTTAAGAATTCGGGAAAGTGATTTTTTTAAGACAATGTTTAGTATAAGCTATGGGCATTATGAATTTATTCTGATGCCATTTGGGCTCACTAATACGCAATCAATGTTTATGGATTTGATGAATAAAACATTTAGAGAGTATTTTGACCTATTTGGGATTGTCTTTGTTGATAACATACTGGTATACTCTCAGTCAGTAGAAGAGCATGAGAAACATTTGAGATTTGTTTTACATACCCTGAGGAGGAATCACATTTATGGCCAAGTTCTCTAAGCGTGAGTTTTGGCTATCTTCAATAGCTTTTCTTAGTCATATAGTTAGTGGAGAAGGTATTGCTATGGATCCGACAAAGATAGTTGCGACACAAGAGTACCTAGTACTTGTTTTTGTAGTGGAAGTTAGGATTTTCCTAGGACTTACTGAATATTATAGGCTCTTTGTAGAGAACTTTTCAAGTATTGCTTTACCTCACTTTATTGACAATGAAGAATTAAAAGTTCAGCTAGACGTCATAGTGTGTGCAAGCTTTTGAGGTGTTAAAGAGTCGTCTGACCACGACGCTTGTGTTATGCTCTCCATGTGGAATAAAAGGCTTTGAAATTTATAGTGATGCATTGGGGAGCAGCTTAGGCAGCGTTCTTCTGTAATTTGGGCATGTGATTGCTTAAGGCTCTCGCCAACTGAAAGTGCACGAGAGTAATTATCTGAGTTGATTTGGAATTGGAGGCCGTGATATTCGCTCTTAAGCTTTGATGACACTATTTGTATGGCATAAAGGTTGATATCTTTACAGATCATAAGTGCCTGAAATACTTGTTGCTTCAGAAGGATCTGAATATGCGACAACGGAGGTGGTTGGAGTTACTTGGGGACTACACTTTTGAGATTCATTATACTCCCAAGAAGGGAAATGTAGTCGCGGATGCCCTGAGTCACAATGCTACAAAACGAGCAAATTTGTTACAGATGCATGATGAGCATTTGACTTGTAAGTTGGAGGCTTTTGATATCTCTTATGTTCACGGGAGGGCCAGCGTAAATGCATGCTAGAACTAGACAGAGGTGCAATATGACCTTGCAGACAGAATTCAACAGGCATTGGAGCTTAACGAGAGCATAAAGCGCTATATAGCGAATATAGTGGATGGGTCAAATTCCTAATTCTCGCTGAAAGACGGTCTTTTGTGGATTGACGGATAACTGTGCGTCTCGAATGTTGGAATGTTGCGGCATAGTTGATGTACATGGATAATTTTACCAAGTATTCAATCCACCTAGGGAGCACAAAAATGTTCAAAAACATGAAGAAGTTGTTCTGGTGGCATTGGTTGAAGAAGGAAAAAGCGCTTTATATGGGGAAGTACTAGACTTATGCCCTAGTGAAGGCTGAATGTCAAAAACCCGGTGATTTCCTGAAGTCGTTACCAATACCAGAATGGAAGTTTGATGATATATTGATGGATTTAATGCACAGTTTGTCAAGATCGCTATGCAGGAATGACTCCATTTGGGTGATCATGGACCGGTTGAAAAAAGTAGCACACTTTATTCCAAATCAAAGGGATGATTCCGTGGAAAGTTTGCTAAACTTTATGTTGAATAAATCGTACGAGTGAACGGTGTGCCCCGCATCATTGTTATTGATCGAGATGGTAATTTAACATTAAATGATTAGAAGCTTATTTATCAACTATTGGGTACCAAATTTAAATTTAGCTCGGCCTTTCATTCTCAGACGGATGGTAAGACCGAGAGGGTTAATAGAATGATGGAAGATATGCTTCAAATTTATGCCCTGGATTTCTGGAAGAGGTGGGAAGATCATCCCTTTATGATCGAGTTCACCTATAATAATAGCTACCAAGCAAGTAAGCAAATGACGCCTTTTGAGGCCTTATACGGTATGAAGTGTCGTACACTGGTTGCTTGGGAATAAAAAAGTGAATTGAAGCTGTATAAATGCAAATATGTTGAAGAAGCGACTTCAACGATACGTTTAATTTGAGAACGATTACTGATTGTACAAGATAGACAGGCAAAGTACTACAATGCCAAGAACTGAAACGTGAAATTTGTGTTTGGCAATTGGGTTTATCTCAAGATTAAACCATTCAAAGGCTGTGCAAGATCCTATATAAGTGGTTGTTGCTAATAGTGCAAGATAGACATGCAAAGTATCTGACACTTGATAAAGCTTTTTCCGAGATACCTTGGGTTGTTTGAAATCATTGAGTGGGTTGGAGAAGCTGCTTATCGGTTGAAGCTTTCAGCTAAATTCAGGTTTTTTCACGATGTGTTTCACAAATCGGTGTTATAGAAGGCTGTATAATATCCTATATAAGTGGTTGTTGCGGATCAAATTCCGATAGATAGTGTTTAGACAAATAAAGTCAAGCCCATTTGTATTGAGGACACAAAAGTGAAGCGACTACGGAACAAAGAGATCAGAATTGTCAAAGTCCGATGCGACATTTGTGGCCGTGAGGAGATTTCATAGGAGTGAGAGTAGACCAAGCGAGAAGAGTTCCCTGAGCTATTCTATTTAGGTACATTTGATATGTTTTATACTTCTGTGTTGTTTCCTGTTAAGTGTGGATTTCAGGACGAAATCTCTTAAAGGAAGGGAGATTTATAATGCCCCAAATTTTCTGGAAACTATAAGAAGTTGGTCGCTGGAGGTTACCGCTAGGAAGTAGACCTAACACTGGAGGTAGCCAGCTGATTTTAAAGGGCCAACATATCTGGTCGGTATCGTGTGGTAGTAGCACGATAACGCGTGGCAGTAGCCGAAGAATTATGCCGACTTTTAGCTCTAGATAATACCCCCCCCCCCCGACGGTAGTGTTAATGTCTGCGGTAGTGTGCCACGTGTTGAATTAGGTTATGGTGATCTTAAGCAACAGAGCGGTACTGATTGGGCCAAGCGGCCATCGCCTACGCTACCGCGTGGCGGTAGTAAAGATACAGCACGATGGTAGCTCTCTAATAAATGCTTGAAATGAGATTATTTTCTCATCTTCTCTCATTCTCACCCTCTCTTGCATCTTGAGGAAGAAGGGGAAGTCAAGGAGAACAAGGGTAAGGTTGATCAAACCCTTGTATAAAGGCTTTCTTGTGGTTGGATTCGCGAGTCAAAGCCAGATCGGTGAATTAAGTGCAAGATCATAGCTCCTAAGCGATCGACATGGGTAGTTACCTTTCTCCTTGGACAAGTGAAGTCCTCAATTTACATAAGTGCATGGAAACCCTCACCAAAGGGTGAATAAAAGGGTGGTTTCCAATGGGTAGATCGTTGTGATCCCCTGTAGAAAGTGAATATAGAATCTAGAATCGAAGTACAAAATAGGCATGTTGTGTGGAGCCCATTTGGATAGGTTGGTCTGGATTGGTGATGATTAATTTGCGTGTCAGAGAAGACTCAGTGGATAAATGTATAGTTTTTGATGTTAGGGGGTGTGTAGGATACTGTAGTGATAGTACTGGAGATTATCACTAGGAAAACACCCAAAGTGGGGGAAAAATGATATTCTGTCCCCAACCACACATCAGTAGTGCTACTGTTGGAGGTAGCTCCCACTAAGCAATGTTTGAGAGGCCTATCTCTTGGAGACTTGGAGCCAAATGATTGAGTTGAGAGCCTTAAGAGCCTGGCTATGTTGTCATTGGAGCCAGCTTGATTATCATTGTGAAGCCTGTGTCCATGAGACAAGGTGGGTAGCATGTGAAGCGGTTAAGCCTAGAGAGCCCAGTTCTTGTGGCTGTGAGAACAAGCATTGTGATAATTGCAAGCCCAGGTCCTGGGGACAAGGTAGGTGGCAATTAAAGTTGAGAGCGTGAATGTAATGATTTCATTGAGTAACTCTACTAACTGTCTGTGGCATATGGTGTGGGGCCTCGGTCGGACCTTCTATTATATTTTATATGACGGATGGAGGTGTTACAATAAAAATATAATATGATAGTACAAGTTTAATATTTTAACACCATAGAATATTATAATTTTGCTCATAATTAATATCCACTTTAGCTCTTTGTGAAAATAGTAGCCAAATGAATTTTAAGCCAAAACTTGATATTTATACATCCTAATGACCCAAATTTGGGCCTATGATTTTTTATATTATAGACAAGGGTCCACCAAAAATTTAGGACATTAAGGGTAGCATAAATATTAATTATTTCATTTATTTACTTTGTGTAACACAAGCATATTTTAATAAAAATTATGGGAATAACTATTCCGAAAACTCCCAAATTTAAATAAGAGGTAAGAAATAATAATAAAAGCAACTGTACAAAATTTCAGAGTAAGAAAAACTTTTTGTAGAGAAAAATACTTTTTCTTAATTACAACCCTAAAATTATTTAGCTCTCAATAAAAAGGACTTTCAGGGATCTACAGTGGTCACCATGGGATGTGCCACACAAATTTGGAAATCTCTCTATGTTTACATGTTTGATGTTGGCCACTTTTTCTGAAAAAGACCCCAAGGCCCTCAAATTAATTAAATAACGAAACTATGTTTAATTTTAATAATTTGTCACAAAATAATTTAATTAATTTCTATTTAGTGTAAAAATAGCACTCTACATCTTAATCAAACAAAACAACCGTTTATGATGCTGCCATATTGCAAGCTTTATAATTGATAGACGGGATCAGACGACTATGATCCGTTGCACGGTTAACAAACCTTTATCGAGGAAATGGAGGGCTATGATTTCGTCTTCTTCCTGGAATCAATGACAGGAGATCAACAGAGGTGTGATCTCCTTCTACAGTCTATTTTGGTGATCACCAAGATGCAGGGACACCACTAGTTTACTCATCAGAGGATAGCTAAGTACTTTGTGGCATTCCTTTGGCCGATAACCACCCCCTCTCGCTGGAAAATGTTAAATATTGAAATCTAGTTGTGTGATCACTCACATTCATCTTCTTCGGCGATGGAAATGCCTTAAAGTCAAAGAGAAGGACAAGTGAGTTCTCCTCTCCTCTATTGTGCCCTCTAGTGAATCTTTAAGAGATCTAGAGTGCATCCATATTTTTATGGCGGTCCAAGGAATGGGTGGTTGAGAAATAGTTGTTTTGATGGTTAGAGACCTGATTCACTAACGACAAGTGCACCGATCACTAAAGTAATATAGGTGGGAGAGTTTCCCAAAGTATCAATCTAATAGAAAGACAAGTTAGGGCATATGAGTTGATTGCTTAGAAAATTAAATAAAAAGATTTAAATGGGGGTTTTGTTTGGTTTGATTTGTATTAAAAAAAACTAAATTGTTGAACCCAATAACTATGGCTCAACTAGGAGTTTTTACCGATGGGGTAACCTGTAACTTAACGATTCACGCTAGACCCCTCGCATGTATTTTTTAGTAAATAGAGCTGACTCGGGCTCGGGGTACATACTACTACGCGACGGTAGTATGTACCGAGTAGCGGTTGAGATCGTGGAGTGTACACGACGAATGTCAAGAGGATTCGAGAGCGCCGAGTGGACTTAACGATCGTCGAGTACTATCACATGGCGGTAGTGGGTACCGAAGGCGGTAGCATTCGTCAGGTGTCCCGGATGAATTCCAAGAGGAGTCAAGAGCGCCGAGTGAATTCAACGAACATCGAGTACTACCGTGCGGCGGTAGTGGGTACCTCGGGGTGGTAGCATTTTTCAGGTGTACAAGATGAATGTTTAGTGGAGTAGACAAGTGTTAAGTGGATCAATGATCGTCAAGTACTTCCGCGAGGGAGTAGTAGGAAACCGCGCGGCAGTAGCCCGACTGAGTATTATCATATTGCTCGGTTAGCAACCACATAGCGTTAGTTATACCACTGGCGGTAGCCCTACTGAGTTATGGGTATATTTCTTGAAGAGATACCATGCAAAAGTGGAAGAATACTGCGGGATGGTAGGAATACACCTGGTGGAGGCTGAGTGGTGGGTTTGGACGTTGGCTTATGGAAGAAGGCACTTTTAGTAGGTACCACGTGGCGGTAGCCCTCAGATCAAAAAACCCTAGGTATATTTGGCCGCTCCTTTATATACGATGTCCAAGTCTTGGTTGCCAGTCTTCTTATCTCGGTGATGAACTTCATCATAGGAGACAAGGTTGATGTCGTCATGCCGCCAAGGAGGAGAAAGCGATCAATGGCCAAAAATTAGGTGAGCTTCCTTCCCTCTCCCTTTGTGTTATATCATTAGATCTAAGAAGTAGGAGAGACATCGACTCAAGAGCGCTGGATTTGGGAGTATAATGGAGATTTCCTAGGAAGGAACCATTCTAGAACTTCGTTCTTGGGTTCCGATCGCGTATTATAATCACCAATAATCTCCTCTCTTCATTACTAATATGGTGGACTTGATATTGTGAAGAATCGTGGCCAAATGAGGTAGAAAGGGGTAGAGAAATGTTGGTTGTGTCTTATAAGATGGCTGGAGGAAGAAGATGAACCAGTATTGTCCGATAATCTTTACGATGTGTGCCAAGTGCTATAAAGAAATCTATTTTTTTGTGTAGTTGGCTTCAAGGTCATTTTTTGGTATAATTCGACATGATGTAGGTCTTGGGCTCAACACCAAAGTGGTAGCCCTCATAAAGACCTTTTCAACGGATCATTACTCTTTTTCATAGGAGCTTTGTAGATCCGGGAATGTTTAGTCGTAATTACTATACTACAATAACATGTGTGTAGGTTGCGTTTTGTCTAAGTGTACACGGCTGGACTGAAGTTTGATTTTGGGTGTGATGGATTTGTATTTGGACCCCAGGCTCAACGTAAAAGTGGAATCCCTTGACGAAACCTTTATGATTTAAGGTTGCACGTAATTATTGGTAGATTATAACTCATGAAAACCCGATTTTTATTAAGTTGTGGCGCGTAGTCGTGATGTCCTAATAGTTGATAACTACCTTATTCATGAATTAATCACCAGGATATTGGATGGGAAATAATTGATGATGTTGTGATCACATATTTGGATGTTTAATGAATTTGGAAGTGGTATATGTTATGATGGTCTGCATGGTTTACGAAATGAGCACTGGTTGAGATGATTGGAAATGTTATAAAATTAATGTGTACATGGTTAATTCTAGCTAAATAATTAGATGAGGTATATCATATGGACATGAGATGAGTTGAACCTTGAACTCAACTTTGAAAGGATGAATGATGTACTCCATTGCTTATAGTTGACTAGTGACGTGATTGAGGTGAACTGTCACCCAATTTAAAAGTGATCCCTTGGGTACTGGGGAGCACGATAATGTGAAAATGGTTATAAGTCTGTGTGTGTTCACCGTACGGTGTTGGGTTTGGTATGATGAGAAGGGACTCGGTTGGATCCCTTGGATATTGGATTTTATGGCTATGTGTAATTGCATGTGGTTTGTGTTGACAAGAGGTATCATAATCCTGGGTAAAGGATAGTGTGGCAGGTCTACGGGCTAACAAGTCATCACATCGACGGGAGTTGGCAGATAGATCTTGGGCAGTTGGGCCTTATCCTCGGTGCTCATTCCTGAGTCTCTTTCCGTATCAGTGGATGGTTGGGCTTGTTCCTTTGGTGATATGCTCCTAGAGGCTCCTTCCATGCCATGATGATATGCTAGTTGGGTCATGTTCTTGGTGTATATCTACCTAAGAACCCTTCTAAGCCATAGTACACAGAGGCTCCGTTGTTGGGTTCTTAGTATTGAGGCATACAGAGTCCTTGTAATATTCCATTTTTTTTCTTATGCCCAGAACCGCCTCTTTGTGAAGACCCCGACCACTGAGAAGGTTGTCGCCACAAATCGTTGATTCTACCGATAATACACAACCATAACCATAGAAGAAATAGAAATAATCATATTTAAGTAATGAGACAGTAATCACAATACCATATTAGCGAGTCCATGTAATATAAAAGCTAATCATCATGAAATATTAAGTCTGAAAGGGATGATATAAGGGCTCCGGCCCAGTATATATAATCCTCACTATATAGCGCCCGCGTAAGAAAAGTTACTAGTCACTCACGGATCCCATGACTGTTGTTGTTGTAGCCACACCTAGACTAGGCCGGTTCACCTCCTCCTTGATGTGTTTGTTCCCTTAGTGTTGCAGCTTGTCCCCCAGGTGGAATCCCTGCTGTTATGCCCGTCAAGCCATTAGTTTAAACTAAGTCTTGGCCCCCTCCTCCACCCTTGCGACTCCTAGGCACCGTGCGGGGGAGGAAGAGAGGAAGGTACTGAAAGTGGAGAGTAAGCAAAAATAAATGATAGTGGACCTAACTAACATATGCTAAAATTATATCTATCACAATGTTAGTAGGTTTATAAATGAAAAGAAAGTAAAGGAAATGAAATAATAGAAACAGTAATGTAAAGTAAAGGTAAAACAACTAGCTATCATCATAGAGAAAGTAACCTTAACTTATAAGAATTCCCATACAAACATATAAGTTAAGGGGTCATTTTGCAAGGCCTAATGTATAATAGATTTCATAATAATTTATACGTTAGGGGTAGAGGTTTTATGCAATGTTTTGTATGAAATGAAATGTTATGCATAGTGATTGATATGTCGCACACAAGTGCAATGCACCAACCCAACTCTATACGCACAGACCATTAGTTCTCAATTTAGAGTTAACTAAACTCTCAGGTACCTCTCGTTGTAGCAAACAGAGGCAGTGGGTTTGTCCTCCCCACTCCTAGGTCGGTATTCATACTACCCAACCTATACCTTGCGTACAATTCGGTATACCCATAATTAGGTGCTACAAAGTCTCTTGTACTACTACTTACAAAACCACCCGTATTTTATTCACTAAGTGAACACCTATACTTTTCGAGTCAACGTACCGATGTCGGTGTGAACGACCGTCCAATAACAAGGACCCACAACTTAATGCACATGCATACATGCTATAAAGAGCTCTCGAGCCATCAGCTCACCAACCTAAGCCATCAATTCTATCAAATATCGAGTCCTCCGCTCGTGAATCTAAACCAACTATCCTCCCAAAATGATGGGATGAGTGCATATGACGGTGGTTTATTATTAGTTACTCTTTCAGTCTGCTTATTCTTAAAGTTAAGGGTAAACCATGAACTGCCAAGGGCATGCCTGGTGAAGGTCTCTTAAGGGCACTAGGAACTACGATGGGCTAAATATCAAAGCTCCCTTTCTCAAGGGACTTAATTTTGTGGTAACTATTTAATTACTAAACCCCCTTTTCTCCCATTACTCTTTTACTATATTTATGTAAATTATTATTTTCAGGGTGAAGACGATACTTTGCCGACCCCAAGCACAACTCCAGTACCTTGGTTCCCAGACAATCTAGAATTTGGCCCTAAGGGTGACCTCATCAAGACTCCACCCAAACTAGGTGCACCCACTATATTGTCCCCATGTGAGGCCTATATTTCTACATTGAATACTTCCATTCATTGTATGCAGACCAACTGACCAGCCATGTATATGAAGGTAAAAACTCCAATTTACTTTGTCCAAACATCTTGGGTTATTTTTAGGGGTCTTCCATGACATGTTGAGCCCAAATCCAGAATTTTGTATTTTTTCCTAATTAAATCAGCCTTTTAAAATTTTTTCCTAAAATCATGCCTCCGAAGGCTTTGAACATAAAGTATAAGATTCCGACATGCAATGATCACACCATTTTTTCCACAGCCTCATATTGACTAAATAACAGCAGGGTATGAATTTCATGATTTTCCAAAAATGATTTCTATCATAAAAAAAAATATAAAATTTTTGATCAAAATGATAATTAACCAAGAGACTACAAGATTTTATCATGCAAAAATTATAAAAAAATTACCATAGGTCTATAATGAATAGAAAATGTCACTACCCAAATTTCATAATCTTCTAATTTTTTTTTGTCACATAAATAAATTAATGAATACAATTTCACTTAGGGCACTTTGTGAAGGAACCACTACATAATTACTTCCAAAAATTGCAATAAAATTAACAAGGAATTATAGTGGTCTAAAAAGCTTACTAGCCAAGTTTCATAATTTTTGAGTACTCAATTTGTCCTGAAACAAGTTATTTCTCTAATCAATAATTTCTAGAATTACAAAGAAGCTACTATAATTCTTCATCCAAAAATTACAATAAAATTTGTAGACATAACTAACATCAATATAAGCCCATTAACCAAGTTTCATGACCATTCAATACTGTATAGACATGTGTTTTGCAATTGATGGAAAATTTCATATCCTAAATATTAAGTGACTTGTGGGGGAGGATTACTCATAAAATTCTAAATAAATTGTCCATCGTGTTTCTCCACCCAATGAAACTACCTAGAAAGTATTGAGCCAAGACTTGGAGAAGTGACCCTATATCCTTCCCTAACAATAAAAGGTAGCACTAAGGTTTGATCTAGAGTTTCTTGGCATATCAACCCTAAATACTCCTAAAATTATTCCTGAGGGTTGACAACTCAACCCCTCAATGTGCACTTTTTGAAGAACTAGGTAAATAACCTCTAGGTGGATAACTTTGTGCACCAAGTTACCCCACAAAATCAGACCCAAATTGGTTCATATTTTTTTCATGGTTTTATAATAAGCCCTCTGATCATCCAATAGAGTTTGGGGGAAATTTGAAGTCCATAGACCCTTTTTTAATCACATGTATGGATTATTAAATTATTACAAAAACTATTGGAAAATCAACTCCAAAAATTCTGATTTTTGGATATGTAAGGGGGTCATGGCCCAACTAGCCTATGGTGAAATTTTCAACCCATTTGATTGAGTGGACCACTAGAGGCACTCATTTTAACTTCTAGTTAGCATTTAGACACCTTGCATCAAAAAAAGTGCTGAGGGAAATCCAGTGACCCAAATGGTTTGATTCAATTTTTTTATTACACTAGACAGCAAGGGCTAGGTTTTCTATGTTGGTCATATTTTTAGAAAAAGCCTATAGCTATTTTTAATAATTAAAATAGTAAGGCGTATAAAATGTGACAAAAAAGATATAAATATTTTAAATAATCATTCTGGCCTACGCTTTTCAATAAAGCCCGATCCAACGATTGTTGATCATCGTCCTCGATGAGCCAAAGGATGGGATTGATTCTACCTGGAGCTATTCCAGCCCCAATTCCTAACCATTTGGCCACCTCCCTTGCCATCCACGGCAACCACCACCTCCGTTAAGGTGGTGGCTATCGCTTGACGGCGATATGGCTGCCGGAGGGGTTGTTTCCTATAAACCCAAGAGTTGAGTTTTTGTCGAAAATCTCTCATTTTATCCTCACTGAACAGGCTCGATTATGCCCTATTTCTACACCTAATGATCTAAAGATCTAGTACTCTGGAAGAGGATTAGACCTACAAGCGGGCTTGGCGGCGAGTGTGGTGGTGGTGTGCCATGGTCGACAACCCCAAGCTTTTTCCTTGCCGATTTCTCAATTCCGCACCTAAACCAGTGATGTAAAGATTCATTTTGACTGCTTGGTAGCTTTTAAAGCTATTGGAGAGGTTGTTTTAGGGAGTGAGAGAGGAAATTCTTGAATGGCCATTAATAGCCATGAAGGAGGTTTTCGTCCATGGTGAATAGGTGCCTTCTCCTATGCTTGGACGATTGGAATTGATAACAAACTCCATCCAAGGGTCAGGGGAGATGAATGGAGGCTTAGGTAAGAGGAATGGGGAAGCCTCTTTGAATTCACCATTACTCCCCCCCCCTCTTTCTCTCTCCTCCCTTGAATGAATTTCCCATTTTTTTCTCTTCTAGTCACCACCTCCAAATTTTGAGTTGCCCTTTAGATAATTCCCTCTTATTGTAGCTAGTGGGCCATCATAATTTTTCCTAGCCGAATAGAATTGAAGTTGGGCTTGACTTTCCTCCTCATTTGGGCTCGCTTTGACCAAGGTTAATTTTGGGGGTATTGACATTGTCAAATGAGTGGGTTGACTGGTCAACTTAGTGTCTTGAGTCCCTTGCCACCTCCCAAGTCCATTTGTGACTTGGGGTAATCAACTTAGGTTAACTTAGGGAAATTTGACCTGAATAGGGTTAGGGTTGACCCTAGTTAATTTGACCCACTATGTTGACCCCAAATGGGTTGTATGGGCTCTAAAGAGTCCCTATGAGATTGGAAATGGTTTGGTGGGGTTAAGTAGTCAAGTTTGGACCCAAGGCCAAACCCTAGACTAGGTAATCAAGAATTGTTATTTTTAGACCAAGGTGATTTCACCTATATACCTAGGCACCCATGATCCTCTTTGTCTTCTTAAGGATTTGTAATGACCTAGTCATGACAAAAACTTCCTAGCGGTCTGGTTGTTTGTGGGATGTACACGCCTAGGCCTGATTGTGTGGATACCCACCTAGTAGTGGAGATGCCCTCTCTACTATCACCGTTTGGTGACAACAGATGATGCCTGAGAGGTTAGCTACCTGCTTAAAAAGTGGGAACTAAAGGACTTTGTTGACATAGCAAAAAAGAGTGTGTGAGTTGCATGGCTGCATCGTAAACCGTCATTGCATTGCATTGCATAAGACCCTCAACATATAAATTTGTATGGGCACTTTTATATGCTGAGTTACTTTCTATTAAGGCAATCCTTAACTTAATAATATGTATAAGCATTTTTATAACTTAAGTTCTAATTCTGTTGTGAGGTTATATCTTGTAGTTGATTGCTCATACCTTTACTGAATTTCTAGTGTATAATGATGTTATCACTTGTTATACACTATTATCGTTACTATTCTGATATGTAGAGATATACCACCTGCTTGTAATAAATGTTTATGTATATATTTTACCTGTCTTCCTTTCTCCCGCCTGGTGCCTAAGAGACATCGGGGTGAGAGGATGAGATAGCCACTAGTATTTATGACTATTGGTTGCTACGATGACCTTTTAAGATGATACCAAGCAGATAGAGAAGCAGCATCATGTCATATAAGAGGGTAGCCTAGCCAGGGAGATAGGGCCCGTAATACCACCCTCCCGAAACACAAAATACGGCTGAGGGGAGTCTTATTCCCAGAACAGTTGCCTTGCAGTAGCTTTAGTAGGTGGGCTAATGTGTACCACAAGATGCCTATCCTGCCGGCCAAACTAATACATCCATGCTAACCCAACATAAAGAATATAAAACATAAGTCAAAATCCACACAAGTATATAAGTCAAAACAAGTACAATAATAATAAGAAGCAACAAAGGCTTCTATAATATCAGAGTACACAAATTGCCCAAAGGGCTACAACATAAGTCTCTCAAAACTCACATCAGTAACTAATGGCAGCACTGGTAACGTCATATCAGGCCCCATCACCCTGGCCTGGCTGCCCTCCTGCACAACCTGCTTTTGCTCTATCTGCGGGATTTCCACCTAAAATGGAAGACATAGCAACCATTAGTCATAAAGACTAAGTGGCTATCACATCCTCCCCCCCCCCAGTGACTCTCATGCACTAGGTGAAGAAAAGAAGAGAGTACAATATATATAAAAAGAAATAAAGAGCAGGTGGTATATCTCTGCAAATTATGATAGGTAATATCAGCATTATATAACATCATTATCAGCATTATACTCTAGCAGTTCTACACAAGCTATATCCATCCATCAAAGTATATAGATCTACAACAGGAAAGACACGTCAATTATAAAAATGCCCATACAGATTTATAAGTTAAGGATCGGCTTAACAGTATAGTAACTCATCATATAAAAGTGACCATACAAACTTATATGATATCTATCTATGCGGTGCAATGCAATGATATGAATGTAATATAATGACTCACCCATGTTCACACACTCGCACTCTGCTATGTTGACACAGACTTGTAGTTCCCACTTTTTAAGAAGGTAGCTAACCTCTCAGGCACAATCCGTCCTGGCTAGATAGTGACAATGAAAAGGGCTTTCCACTACTAGGCAGGCATCCACACTACAAATCCTAAGCCTCTGTACACCTCAACTCTAAGAACACAACATTGGAGTTACCTGCATACGATGGCTTAGAAGGGGTCTTGGGTAAATGTGCAACAAGAGCCCAACCTAACTAGCCAATCTTTGTGGCACAGAAGGAGCCTATGGGAGCGTATCACCATAGGACCAAGCCCAACTGTCCACTTGGTATTAAAGGAGCCCTGGTTATGAGCTCCAAGAACCAAGAACAACTGTCCAAAGTCTATCTGTCAACTCCCGTCGATGTGACGGTTGGCTAGCCTGTAGACAGGCCACACTATCCTTATCCCAGGATTATGAAACCGTGTGTCAAATCACACCGCATGAAAATTATAATGGCATTGCCATCAACCATCCAAGGGCTCCAACCGAGTACATTTTCATCATTACCAATCATGTGCGGTCAAATACTCATGCACTTACACACTTACACATTTTTCGTGCTCCAAAGCACTCAAGGGTTCAACATCAACACAGGTGGCAAGCCACCTTTAACAACGTACTTATTCCACACTACTAATAGTAGGGAGACACACTCTAAGTTGTGGACTATATATATTATCCCATCCAATACTTGAGGTCACGATTCGATATTTTCATGGCCATAAGATTTACCTCATCTGATTCTTTCCTTATAATCAAGTATTCACAAATAATTAATCTTTCATATACTTATCACCAAAATATATTAACCCTTCACATATTCATCAAGCAAAATAATCTAAGTATAAATTACACATTCAATCATCGAGCACCACACCCTCTTTCAAAACTTATATCATTCATCAGATTACAATCGCACGCATCCTTACCGGATTTCACAAGTAACCATTTGTACAACCAAATCTTATCAAATCATTTGTCACTAATTTTGCCAAACCATATATTTATTAAATTCCTCCAAACCATTTGTTTATCTCGACTATATATAACCAGGCTCATCCAATACTCAACATCATCTTGTTATGTTTCTTCTACCTAGTCCAAAACCGATTATACACTAACCCGAAAGTATCCTGCACATAATTTGTTACCATACAGCAACTTCGAATGGACATTCGAGGAGCTATAAAGATCCTTTGAAAACGTGTAACAATTCGTTGAAAAGGTATTTTTGAGTACTATAACTTTTGTGTTCATCCCAAGACCTAATTTCGGTCGTATCATACTCGAAAATGGCCTCGAAGTGCACTGCGCACAAAAAACAGATTTTTGCACGCATCATAAAGACAAACGAACGACATCAGTTTGTCTTCTTCCTTTAGCCATTTTTTCACAAATACAGTCAGATTTTCCTCCTCCCTTATTCACCCTCAATAGAACATCTTTCTTCACAAAACCAAGTCAACCATCTTCACAACGAAGGGAGAAGAGGTTGAAGACAACTAATCTCTAGGACAAGGTCCTAGCATGGTCTTTTCCTAAGAGATCTTCATCATGCATAAGTCAGACACTTTTGAGTCAACATCTCTACTATAATATAACTAAAGATCTAGCACCAAGGGAAGGAGTAGGAAGCGCACCTCATTTCCAGTCATGGATCTCGTCACTCTCCTCGACGGCATCTTTCTTCCTCATTAGTATTCTCGAAAGGAAGTTCGGCCTCCAGGAAATCTGACACTGGCAACCTTCTTCATTTTTGTCGGGTTTGGCAAGTAACTGCTCAACAAGAAGAATGAAGTGACAGCTAGGGTTTTCCCATATGTTTCCTTTTAATAAGAAGAATTAGAGTTAGATTTCTTTGTCACGTGTCACCCTAACATTAGACCGCCCATTATTACTTAAAACAAGTCTTGTTGAAGAGACCAGTCCATATGAGTCATTTGGGATACTTCCAAAAAACCCAGTTCAGCCCGTACATATGAACCCACAAACACATTCTAGGACAAAAAATGCTCTTAATAAAAATAATAGTATATACCTACACACACTCGACGAATCATCGAAATTCATCGTCATCACTCAACGCCTCGTTGAGTCAAGTATTTTTCTAAGTCAAAGCAACGGAATCGTCGAGTATCACTAAACGCTACATTGAAAGCATCGTGATCACTCAACGCCTTCCCAAGTCCTGTAATTTCTAAGTCAAAGTGTCGGGATCTCGAGTATCACTCAATGCTTTGTTGAAAGAGTCGTGATCACTCAACGCCTTCCCAAGTCCAGTAATTTCTAATTCAAAGCATCGGGATCATCAAGTATCAATCAACGTTGCATTGAAATTATCGTGATCACTCAATGCCTCGTTGAATCCAGTATTTTTTTCTAATTCAAAGCGTCAGGATCGTCCTGTATCACTCAATTCTTCGTCTAGTGGAGATGAGACCATTCAACACACTCGTCACTTCCTGAAACTAGTATTATTCCAAGTCCATTTCTTCTTATACATTAAGTATCACTCAATGCATCATCGAATGGCATTTAGACCACTCAACGCACTCGCCGCCTACTAAAACCAGTATAATTTTATGTCAATTTCTTCTTATGCATTGAGTATCACTCAACGCACTCGATGCCTGACCACCAGTACACCCTGAGCCAGAGTAAACTTCCTAACTCAAAACACGTGTGAGGTGTGTAGAACGAATCGGGATGTAACAGGGCCTAATATGATGATACCCTCAGTAAGTATGCCCAGTTGTTACCTACAATTATCCAACCTAACCTTAGGTTTGTGCCTTTATACGTAGATCTCGACATCTACAGAGCCAGTAGTGGGCACTACCTCACCTTCCCTCCCAACTCAATTTCAGCAGTCGAAACAGGGAAAAACCTCATTGCAATCATAGACACATTCAGAACCCAGCAGGCCCCGGTACAGCAGCAAGCCCCGAGTTCTAACTGGTTGAGTGTCTTCTGAGCCCTCTCCCTGCCTACTTACTAAAGGTTGGAGTCGACTGTTCATACTGACGAATGGCTAGATATTGTACAATAATTGAAAGTCGGAATTAGGTGCCTAACAAACATGGAAATTACGCTAGCATTGTCTGTCCTCGAAACACATGCAAAGAGATGGTGGAAGTCCCTTATGGGATCCACTTTTGAGGGACATATTTACACAGATATAAGTTATGATGAATTCTCAAAGGTCTTCCTAGGGCATTTCATTCCTTCCATGGCTCGTGATGAGCATGAATAAAGGTTCCTGTAGTTGAAGGAAGGATCCAAGTCAGTGGTAGAATATCAGCAGGACTTTCAGCATCTCGCATGGTTTGCGGACTCATATAGTTTGAATGATCATGGATACGTGAAGCGGTTTTACAAAGGCTTACGAGATCCCCTAAGGCAAGCACTTTTGTTTATAGTGGACTCGATCCTAGCGGAGATAATATATCTGGTAAAAAGGTTGGAGGTGAACCATTTGGGAGTCCAAGACAGTGCTAAAAGACCTTCAGAAGACATGATATATGTGGGGATCAACTTTAGGAGGAGGCAGAATGCTCATAGCAGCGGAAGAAATCAAAGAGGGGGTGGTCGCTTCCGTCCGAACTATAGGACGCAGCACCCGACCCCACATCCAACGTTGTAACCACCACAGCAGATTCAACGGTATCAACATCCTAGGGAGCAGTTCTGGCGAGTTTGTTTCGAGTGTAATCAGTCGGGCCACATCCGATGTTACTTATTGTTGCTGTTTGGAGATGTTCCCCCTGTTTTTCCTCTGGCAGCTCAGCAAGGATAAGAACAAATCCGTGGTCAAGGATAAGGATCACGAGGAAGAAATCCTGGACCTCCGCAATAGCAAATGTTTACGCTAGATATGATGCTGGAATGGAAACCGCAGGAAGTCATAGCAGGCATTTTATGCATAAGTATATTCCCTTACTCATGCCTGAAATGCAGAAAAAGAGTAATATCATGGTTAACATTTAGGCATGGTGACTATAAGTAGGAGGCCCTCCTATTCCCTATTTGATACTAGTGCAACAGACATGTTTGTCTCATAGTATTTCGTGAAAGACCTGGAAGGTGTACGACATTAAACCGGAGCAAACCAGAGGGTTCGACTTCCTGACGGCTCTGCGATAAATGCATCGGCTAGATGCATCAAGGATGTGTATATAGCAGGAAGAATTTTTGAAAACCGACAATAGTGTATTTTCTACCCGAGTTTGATCTTATTTTAGGCATGACCTGGCTGGAGTGGTCCCAGGCCCGGATTGTCTGTGCAGCAAAGAAGATTAGGTTGATGCTCAGGGTTTCATAGATTATATTCCACGATATTAAATCCGTACCCCGTACGTTAATACCTTTTATTCAAGTCGGTAAGGCTTATGTGCAGGGAGACGATGTTTTCGCTATAAGCTTTGAGATGAAGAAAATAGTGGGCAGCATAGTGGATGTTTTTGTAGTTGGTGTCTACTAATAAGTAAGAGAATAAGAACTGAACTAACAATCCAACTAAAAAAATATACCTATCGAATTGTAGTGAGGGGACACAAGTGTCATATTAAGATCCAGGAACTATTGAGTAATCTTACTCACACGATGATTATTATCTTAACGAAGGATTGTTTTAGGGTTTGTTAAGAGAAAACTAATTGCAAATAAGAAAAGAAATATTTACGCTAAAAAGAGAACTACTTGCAGTTAAATAAAGAGCTACTAAAAGTGATTACAACGAGAGTTGAAATGATGAAATAGAAAAGCACTAGATCGAGAATCACCTCGGCAAAAGTTGATTAAAAATGCGATAATAAACCCTAACATAATAAGTTAAAGGTCCTGGACCATGGAGGTTCGTAAAGCTTCAACACACTTCTCTCAAATTCGTGCCCAACTGAGTTTAGGAAGGTCCGACCAAACTCTCGTCCAAATCGGAGACCTAAAGCTCGCTTTACGTGGTGAACCCTGCTATTGGATTTCACTCCAATCTGGGAGATTTAACGTCTGCCTCTCTAGAGGGGTGCGTGCAACTCTCTTTACTCATAATTATTCACTTCAAACTACGAGCCTCTCAACTAGCTAAGAGTGAAAACAAAGATGGAAATTACATATCGATGATATAACTCCAAACATGATTTTTCAAGAATAAATCGAAGACCTAAACCCTAAAAAGAAAAAGTCAACTAAAAGCATCATAACTTAGGCACCGTTTGGGTGGAATTAATTTCACCGGTCAAGTGGTTACGATCGCATGTATCAGGCCTTAATTAAGGTCTGGTACATGCGGTCATAACTATTTGAGCGGTGAAAATAAGTCCCCCAAACAGAGCCTTAATTAACTCAAACCTCAAATTATCAATATCGAGTACAAGGAGGATTTGTTAATCATGGAGAAGTGGAGGAAGAGAGGTGGGTAGAAGAACATTATGAAAATAAAGAAAAAGGTCACTTTATATTAATGCTAAAAGAGAGCTACAACTTTGAAATAAAAGATTATAAGTGCAAGGAAATGAAAAACCTAGGCTAGCATTAACATTAAGCTACTAAAGAAATTACGAGAGCTATTACCAAAGGGGTACACTAAGCTAGAATTAAGAAAAGCTTTAAATGAGAAAAAGAGAGAGGAAGAACGTGTGAAAAACTCCAAGAAATAAAAGGGCAGCACCTCCCTTCTCACACCCAAACTACTGTTGGAAACAAGGGAGGCCTGAATTTATAGATTTTTTTCTGGGTCGGTCACGCCCCCTATCACCCCGGGGAAGGAAGTGTTAGGGGGTTGTCTGGTACAGGGTTGACTTTGGGAACTAAATTTTGGCAGAAAGCTTCTGTACAATAGTGGACACTCCCAAGTACATGCCCGTGTAAGGGGGGCGTGTAAGGCACATCACATCATAATCATTGGTCAGAAATCTGTCAATCATCGAAAAGGCGGTACATGCCCGTGTCGGGGGGGTGTCAGTTCTTTTGACGTGTAGCGATGAAAAATCTTTAATTATGGCAGCAGGCTTCGGGATCGGGTTACACACCCAGAGACACGCCCAGGGACATTCCGAGGGGGCAAGTTAGGGGGGCTTGTAAGGTTTTTTTCTCGGGATCTGGCTTCTGGATAACTTCTGCCTTAGGAATAGGCTACATGCCTGGGTAGGGTGTGACCCGGGGGAGTGTAACAGAAAAATTTGACGAAAGCTGTGAAAACCTGTAAAAAAGAAGAAAAACCATTAATGGCAATAATATATATAAAAGGAGGTCAACATATAAGCTTACAAGACATGATTTGTAACGCCCCCGGTTTTTCTATAAATTATTTGGCATTACGTTGACGCATTTTCGGATTTGCGATTTTTTGGAGTGTGGTCTTACCCTTTTAGGTTCTTTGGTGGTTTTTTTATAGCCTTTTGACAAGATTCCCTAGCAAGCCGGGTCTGTTTTGGTGATCGGTGAGGCCTCTCAGGGGATGCTTTTGTTTTGGATTCGGGTGGTAATAACTCGAGTTCTGTTCGTCAAAAATGTATTTCGACTTTGCAGTTGTGTTCGTAGCGTGGGTATTTAGCTACGATACGAATTTCGTCGAATTCTGAGGTCGTTTGGTTTTCGCGTCGTTTTGATGCTTTATGTTTTTATGAAATAATTTATATTATATTATAATATATATTATTATTAAGTATTTAATTATTTAAGGGTTCCGGTTCCTTTATATATAAAGCCTTAGAATAGGATTTATTATAACTGCTCGTCTTCTCCATTAAAAAAAACCGCCGCCTGTGCGAGAGAAACGAAACCGGCGGACTGCCCTTACCTTCAGACGGCGATTCCAGGAGATTTAGCGGTCAGAATTCGATTTTGAGAGTGGATCTGGATTGCTCTCGCTTAGATCTACATTTCTACGGTAAGTCTTTTCTTTTTCATTGTGATTTTGGGTAGATTGAGATTTCGGGATGACCGTCTTCTTCCCCTAAACCTCCAGATTCTCGGCTTGGAGTCCCTGCTGCCATAATCGAGAGGAAGGAGGGTTGTTCAAGATTTAATTTTTGGAAATCGAGGCAAGTAGTGCTCCTAGCCCTTGCCAAGTAGAAATTTCTTATTGTTATCTCTATTTTTTGCCATTAATGCTTCCAGGTTCTTCTCAAAACCCAATTTTGCCATGACCAATGTTGCTTAAGCACGCTAATTATACTCTTGTCCAGATTTTTCCTTTAAGAAGTCTTTTTTTACATCTTAATTTAAGATTTTTCAAATCCCTGCTCTTAGAACTAGGGTTTGCTATTAAACTTGTAGGATTTTGTAGTTTCAGTGGCTGCTAAGTCTACTGTCAGGTTGTTGATGAATATATAAGTCGAGTTTTTCTTGATTAGGCTCGGGTTGAGTAGATTCGGCCTGACAGTAGAGGTAGCAGCAGCTGGAAATTTTTCTCCTCTCCTAAGTCTTGTCTAATAAAGAGATTCTGGGCTAATGGTAGTGGTCTGATGTGATTGGATGAGTGTGAGAGTTAACTTTCAAGTTACTATATTTCAGTGTTGAGAGGTACAAGAAATGCGAAATTTTTATTTTAGCTAAGTCAAAGCGTTGAGTAAGTGCACCTCACTCAATGCCTAGACTGTTATGCCTCTAGCGTTGAGTGTGGTGCACTCACTCAACACCATTGTCGTTTTGCGCCTAAGTGTCCAGGCATTCAGTGAGTGGTCCTCACTCAACGCCGTGACTGTTTGACATTGAGTGAGGTGGATTCACTCAACGCCGCCACCTTTCCTAGAAACAAAGTATTTTGGCATTGAGTGAGTTAACCTCACTCAACGCCATGGATGTTTTGGCATTGAGTGAGATTAACTCACTCAACGCCATAGATAGTTTTGCGTCTAAGTGGTTAGGCGTTGAGTGAGTGAACCTCACTCAACGTCGTGGCTGTTTTGGCGTTGAGTGAGGTTAACTCACTCAACGCCACAGCCAGTTTTGTGTCTAAGTGGTTAGGCATTGAGTGAGTGAACCTCACTCAACGTTGTTGCTGTTTTGGCATTGAGTGAGATTAACTCACTCAACGCCACAGTTTGTTTTGGCGTTGAGTGAGTAGGGCTCACTCAACGCCACGTCGTGTGATTCTCAATGTTTTCCCCTTATCTTTATTTTCTCTCCCGAGTGAATTCCTCGATTTTGAGGTTTCTTGTCGACTATATTTTTCCAAAGGCTGGATCGTGGGTTATGGTTAGTAGTGGTGTTTTGAAGCTCTTAATAGGGGTTTTGTTGTGTGATTTAGCTGTGGCCACACTTTTTATCTTGCTCCAGGTACGGGCTGGCAAGTGGGTGGGGGGTCCCTAGTGTTATCACATGTAGACCCTTGGGCATTGTTTCTTAGAAATGGCTATTTGGGGGACAGAGTTTTCCTCCAACCCAGATCCATGTTGTTTTGCTACTGCCATCTCTCACAATTTAGGATGTTAGATGTTTCTTCCTTAGTAGCTTGCAACATTTTTCTTTGGCTCATGGTATCCTTGTAGACACTACAGGATTTTGGCAGGGTTGTTGCTGTTTCCTCGCACATAGTGCTTTTCTTTTTTTTCCTTGCCTTGGACAGTGTGTGCTTGTTACTGTCTTGCTTACTCTTTTTGCTTAACAGTTATGTTAACACTTTTGTAAAACTTATTTGTTTTTGCTTGCTGAGGTATTCTTTTCTTCTTTGAATGCCTTAGGTTCAGGATAATAGCTGATTAAGCGGCTTGTTTTATTGTGCTGTTGGTGGTGGTCTCTTGTACTGTAGAGATCAGTTCCTTGGTCTTGTGAGGTAGTTTTATGTTTCATTCTTACAGACATATATACTTGCCAGTGGGTTCATGTCAGTTTGTTGGCGCCCACTGGCAGTTTTACCTTGATACTAGATATGTTATCTTTTTGCTGCTACCTTCTTGGAGATTTGTCTACTTGTTCTTGGGATGTTTTATGCTAGGTTGCTAGTTACTTTAAAACCTATAAACACTACTATATGTACGTCATAATCAGCATGTTTTATAAAACTCAAACACTATTTTCCAAATAACGTAAAAAGATCGTTTTCTTATATATAGTATAAAGTAAATGTAGGGTCTTGCATAGTATAAGTTGTCCTCTAGGGACACTTATGCACTCTTTTAAAATGTCAAATGTGAATAAAGTATTTTCCATTGTGTATAAGTATAGTTTTTTTTAAAAAAAACTGTGGACTAGATGATCCACTGAGCCGAGGGATACGACCTTTAAAATATAACTAATTTTCTAACCATTTAAACTTAGGAATTTTCATAGTCTAGTTAGATGGTGTTCCCCTGAGCGTCGACAGTTATCCCTTGCTCGACGTGGCATCACGACGCGTGTTTTCTCATACTCTGATACTTCCTAAATTCGGAGAAAATGCGGGTTGTGATATGATTCGCATATTAAAAACCTAAAAATTCCCTAATAGTTTAGACTACAAAATGTATTATCAAATTCCCCCAAGCTTAAGCTTTGCTTATCCTCAAACAAAGATATAAAACTAGCTAAAATAAAAAGTGACTAATCAAAAAATTTTAATTATGCTTACACAAGTACTATGCAATATTTTAAGAAGGGAGAAGGTGAAACATAAACCTAAAACAGATACTTAAGCATGGTTTAACAATTTATAAACTTTACTAACAAAAAAAATCATCCAAAATTTTAACAAAATTTTTTAAATAAATTTAAGCAAAATAAAGATTAGGACCGAAATGTTTGGTTTAGGATTATGATTAGGAGTGGAATTCAAAGATAAATAAGGAGGATTTATAATCACACTAAACCAAAATAAAGAGTTTCAAAAATTTACTCATAAATAAAATATTTTTTTTCTTTTTCTTTTCCATTTTCTTTTCTTTCCTTTTTTTCAAAGCCGTGGTCATAAATAATTTTTCTTTTCATTTTGAAATTGTCCAAACAAAAGTAAACACTTCTTTTGAGTATACTTTTTCAAGAAGTTCTCCAAATATATCACAATATAACCCTATCATAATTATGAAATTTTTTTTTATGAAACTCAAAAGGTAGTGTGATTAGATAGGTTGGAAAATTTTAGCTTTAGTGAAAATGAAATGATAAGTTGAGCTATCAATTAAAATCGGAAAAGGCTAAAGAGCAGCTAACTAAGGATAAAATTTTTAGGTTGGTAAGAAGGCTCAAACGAAAACAAAAATGGCCTAAATCATTTTCATGTTTCAAAATTTATCTAAAGCATTAGCTTTGAAAATTTTGAAAAATCAAATCCTAGATAATAAATGAAGACTAATGAAATTAACTTAAAAATGGAAATAATTAGGGTTTGGTATCGTTCACATTTACAAAACTAATCAAATGTTGACATTACAAAATTATCCAAAAACAAAAAAAGTAAAATAGTGGATGAACGATTTTTAAGAATGTAAAGAAAATAAAGAACAAAAATCATAATAAAACTGCTAGTTTTTAGAAAAATGTTTCACATTAACATGCTACCGTGAATTAGAGACACAACATGACAAACATTTTACTTGTGAAACATAATTAAAAAGAACAATTAGAAAGATCATAATTAGCTAAGTTGTTATTGCGAATATTGAGAAAAACAAAACAAAACGCAAGGGGTACTATTGAAATACCAAAATTCGTTTAAACAATTAAAGTAAAAAAACAAATAGTATATATATATATATATTTGATTTATAAATATTCTGTAACATCCCATGTTACTCCTAGACCTGTTAACTTAGATTGGGTTAAGCATGGGGTGGGTGATAGGGACTTTAGCTAGGTTTGACCCTAGGGAGTGGGTTGTAGCCATGTGGGGCCCACTAAGGGGGCCAAAGTCAAAATAGCCTAAATAAGAACCCTAGCCACACCATGACCCCACCACATTACCCTAACCCTAAAATAATCTATGTGGACCCTAGGGCATATCATTAGGTCAACCCTTTGACCCTAGTTGACAAAAGTAAACCTTAGCCCTTAGTTGGTCAAACCTATACCTATAGGCCCAATTAGCCTAAGTAGGGTACCACATTGACCCAACCCAAGCTGGGTGGTGCCATTAGACTCACGACCATCAAGTGGGGTCAGCCCACTCATCATGGTTGACCAAGTCAACCCAAAAGTCAACTTAGTTAACAAATTGACCTAAAGAGTGAAAATGAGCCCAAGCGACTTCCCCTAGGGCCAAGCCCACCAAACTTGGCCCATGACCAGCCCATATGGTCAAAGACAAGCCATGCCCCTCAGTTTGTGGAGAGAGGGTGCATGCATGGGGGAAAATTGGAAAAGAGGAGAGAGAAAGAAGTGGAATATGGAAGGAAGGCCATGTGGCCATTCTCCTTCTGCCCAAAGTGGCTCTCTAGCCACCTAAGAGATTTTCCAAGGATTTTGAATGCGGAGGTGCCACTTGGCAATAGCTGTGAAGCAACCAAGGCTTGAATTTAGCTCACCTTGGTTGTGTCTCCATATACAGCCACCTCCAACCAAAACCAACCTCACCAGCAGCTTCAGAGAGAGGAAAGGAGTGGAGAACGACTCCTGGAGAAAAGGATTTGATGGAGAATAAAGCTTTTGAGCAGGAGTCGCCGGAGCAAGCTCGGCCATGGCCAACCACCGCCAAACTCGCCGCCACGTCGCCATTCAGGTTCGTTTCACCACCCTTCTACTCGTACTAAAATCTTAGCTCACCTAGGAGAGACATCGGGCTCAATTGAGTTTGATACCATGTGAACAAATGTGGGAAATCTCGAGTTTTTCTTCTTGCTATGGTTCATCGGAGGAGCCATGTCCGGCGGCCTCACCACCGGAAATCGCTAGCCACCACTTCAGTCAAGGTGGTGGCGACAACCGCCGGCGGTGGTGGCGACAACCGCCGGCGGTGGTGGTGGCTCAGGTGGCCGGAAATCGGCAAGCAAAACGCCCAGGACGTCTCGAACTAAGCCGTCCATTATCGGGGACGATGAATTGATGTCGTTCATTTTCGTATTTTAAATTAAATTCATAATGTTATAATAATGTATGAATAGTGTATTAAATGTAAAACTTTCACAGTAACATTGGATGCAAAATTTAGGCCTCCTGGAGGCATTTACAGAACTTGAACATTAAAGGAGAATTGTTGCCCTTCCTATTAACTTTAAATTGCCATCCTAAACTTACAATTTGGTATAGTATATTGTCCTTTATGGCTGATTTGCTAGGACTGGTCTTAGGCTAGGGCAGAAACTAAAACTAATGCCCATGCCAAACCAGATGTCCACCTTACCCAAGATTTTTGGCATGTGCTTAACTATGGTATATCTAGCCTCTGCTAGAAATTGAGAATTTTGGGAAAAGGTTTTCTATAGTTTTTATCATAATACACAAAAGTAAATAAATGAGATATTTGGAGTATTATGACTCCAAATGGCCCCAAATTTTTGTGGCATGTCCTTGGGGTCTATACATATGCATGGTAAAAATGTCAGCACATTTGGACCACTGCATGTTGTGTGAACCCACTTGCATGTGTTGGCTATACATAAGCTTGGGGTGCAAATAGCCAATTTTGAAATATTGTGTATTAAGCCTATTTGGAACATACAAAAATCATGACATTGATTTCTGAGGCTCATTAGGGTGAATTATATCCCTCATTGAAATAATGGGATTTTTGGAAGAAAAAAATCCCATTATTGGAATTTTTTAAATAATTGGACTTTTGAAAAATAAATGTGAAAATAGGCTTATCATTGAGATAAAATCCCCAATCTTTGTCAAGGTCAAAATAATGACATGTTTAACTCCTGAAAATTTTTATGTCTCTGTTTGATGTAATTGTACTTAATTAGAAAATTGATTAAAATATTCAGTAGAAAATTTTGGGAAAATCCCTGGTGATATATCTGAGTGTGAATAACCTTGTATAATTTTCTCAGCATTTTTAGATGACTCGGTAATTTTCAAAACCACATAGTGGCATTTTGGTAATATATTTAGAAATGAATTTTTGTAGCCCTTGATCCATAGAAGTTTATGAAATTCAGACTTTAGTATTATTTTACCAGTATATGTATTCTATAATTTTCCTAGAATTTTTAGTAATGAACTCCTTATACTTCCATTGGAAAAATGATTATTTTGAGAATTTTGTATAAATTAAGGGATAAATAGAATTTTTAAAGGGAAAATTATAGTTCTTGGTAGAAAGTAATGTTTTACCAAATTACAACTCAGGAAAATTCCTTTGGTCAGTGGGATTATAATTTGTGACACTTCATGTATTAAATGGCCTAGGGAATTAATTTCAGGATTTAATTAAGGGTCTTAACGACTTAGGAAAATAATGAAATTCAACATACTCATCATAATAGTCTATAACATCCTAAGAAAAATAGTTAAGGGCATGTAGCCAAAGGAAATTAGAAGTCATACTCTGGGGTGGTATTAGGTCATGGGCTGCGTATAGTATAAGTAGGTTATACTATAAGGACCACCGGGGGATAGATCAACGGTCGAGATAAGGTCATATGTGGAATATAACCCTAGTTGGCAGTTATATCCTACTGACCAGAGTAAAAGTGCAAGCCTTTAAATAGTAAATAGAGTGGAGGCCGGCGGAAGACCGTCGCCCTTCTGATAATATCTTAAGTCATTAGGATCTCTCGAGAGTAATAATGAGAGCAAGGGGGGTCATGGGGTAGACATCAATAATAGTAATTATCCTTGCGAAAGGGAACCTTGGGATTTAGCCCATCTTGGTTCCTAGTGCCAATTGGGAGCCCTTCACCGAGTATGCCGTGGGCAGTCCTAGGATTAACCCTAAGTCATTAAGCTGAGAAAGTGAAGCCCATATAGTCAGTTCCAAAGCAGTGGCAAGCTGAGAAAGTGGCTATGTCCACAGGCATTAAGTGAAGTCAACTCACTCAATGCCCTACAGCAAAATTCTGTACGACTGACAGAATTCAAGGGGGAGTAAGTAATTCTCCACAGGCTGGAGAAATGTGGTAACATTTCCAAACTCTAATGATGTTACATAAGTTTTAGTTTTTATGTTGAATATACTAGGTATGTCAATGACTTGTATTATTGATCAAGCAAAGTTTTGACTTCCTTAAATAGGGGGAGATTGTTGGATCAATTGATCCCAATGTTGAGATTTGTAAAAAGTCAAACTGGTCAATGACATATACATATAGTTGTATTTGATGTGTGCTTAAGTTCAAGTATGCAGGTTGTCCTTGAGTGGACAGGTGAACAATAAAAGTAAGCTGGATGTAAGATAATTTGACTAAGTCAAAGCGTCGAGACAGCTGAGAAGAATGACTCATCATAAACACTGAGATAGTTGAGAAGCTCAATGCAAAGTGTTGAGAGAAAAGTTGGCCTCAGCAAAAACATTGAGATAGGAGATAGTCTCAGCTATGAAGAATGAAGTGTTGATACAGTTGAGAAGAAACCGCTGAGACAGTTGAGAAGAAACCGCTGAGACAGTGGAGAAGGAACTGATGAGACAAAGCCAGCAAAATTCTCTAAGTCTAGAAGTGTTGAGTGAAGCAGGTTCACTGAACGCTTCTAATGAAGAGCCAAGTCAGCGTGTGTTGAGTGACTTAACATCACTCAACTCTTAATGTGTTTTGGACTTTCTCTAAGTCCAGAAAGTGATGACAACTACTGACTGTTGGAACACCCTATTAATAATTTGGGTAAGGATCACTATGTGCTTAGGAATTTGTTTTGACCTTGGTGTATAGTCTGATAGGTCAATTATAATGAGTCTTAGGGTTAGTACTTAGGTTTGAAAGCTGCCCTCAAGACCTTCTAAAGATCAGGATTCAATGTTGAGGACCAAGACAATTTTCGTCGAGCTCAGGTCGACGAATCGTCGAACTCCATTCGACGATCTCTAAGATAAGTTCAACGAGTTGTCGAAATCCGTTCGACGATCTTCGAGCTCAGGTTGACGTTCTGTCTCTAGTTGTTTTCCATGTCTCTGAGCTTAGTTCGACAATCGTAGAGCTCAGTTCAACGATTTTTGTTTCCAGTTTAAATCCAATCTCTAAGCTCAGTTCGACGATCGTTGAGCTTAGATCGATGATTTTTCTTAGAGATCGACGATTTTCAGGATTCAAATTCAGGACAGTTATTGAATTCATTCAGACTTATTTTCAGCATTTATGGCAAAGGATTTTGTAGCTGTTTCAATCAATCTGGAGCAAGTTTAAGGAAGACTAATTGGAATGTTTCTTAAGGACTTTCCTCCAGAGCCAGATATCAGTTAAGGTAGTCATTTATGACTGATTAACGACTAACAAGAAGTCATAATCTGATATACTCCCTAGAGAATCATATTGAACATGTGAACTGACAAGATTTGAAAAAGAATACAGAAGAGAGAACAAGAAAATTATTAATCAGAATTCATCTTCTGGGAATAGACTTAGCAGACAAAAGCCTACAGAATTACTTAGTCAGAATTCTTTAAGAACTCAAGGAACATTACTGTGAAGGAGTTAATCTGCTATTCTACTCCTTCAAGCATCAAGTGTTCAAAAGCTTCTTCATCAAGAACTCCAGACATCACACATTTCAGCATCTGCTGAAATCATTTATTATTGGAGATTTGAAGCAACTGAAGGCCTATCACCCTAAGCAAAGCTCATCTTCCTGAACCCTTATTGATCTCTAGGGGAGCTTTGACAACATCTTCCACTTGTCTTCTCTCAGATTATTGACAGAGAAGAATAACTCAACCTTTTTGTTTTTCTTTATTCCTTCTATAAAAGGGTTTCTCAAAAATCCCATCAAAAGTTTTGTGGCTGGTTTCTAAGACCTTGTCAAAACTCAGTGGTGGCAAGACACCTTATCAAAAAATCTAGGTTTGGTTTTTGAGCACCTTATCAAAAGCTCATTGGTGCCCAGGACACCTGATAAACTATTCCTGCAGTGGATTCCTACCTAAGGTGGTAGAAGAGTGGATGTACCCAGGTTGTTCGAGAACCACTATAGCTCCTTGTGTCATCTGGCTTGCTGTGTTTTGTTTTAGTTGTGTGCTATGATTTCTTATTTCCTGCTTATTTAGTTTTTTCTTTTTGCAAGCACCTTACACATATACATAAATCAAGACTTCCACTGCTTTATATTTTTAAATTGTAAATTATTTTAAAATACTCTATTCACCCCCCTCTAGAGTAAAGATAGATCTTGCTCTCACTTTCAATTGGTATCAGAGGGAGGTTGCTTGCTCATCAACTATATCTTTATAAGATTAGTTGCTCTTACAGGCTAACACATGAACCAAAAGATCTCTGAAAAGATCAATCTTCTATAGATGGTTATTATTATTTTGTATTATATTTATTTTCTTCAAAACCATGGCATAGAACAAAGATTATGCTAGCACCAGACCTCCAGTGTGCAACCTTTCTAAGTTTGCACTTTGGAAGGCAAGTATTAGGCTTTACATGAATTCTATTGATGAGGACATCTTTAATTCTGTTTTGACAGTTTGTCCAAGACCTCCAAAGATCACAAGTACAAGTGTTGTTCCACCTCCCTCAAGAACAGATGAAGAAATAAAGAAATAGAAAGTTGCAGATGCAAAGGATATGAATATCCTTGCTCAAACTATGTCTGATGAGATATTCCAAAATGTGGCTGAATGAAGTTCAGCAAAAGAGATATGGGAAAAGTTATCTGAAATTGTCTCAGGATCTGCTGATGAAAGGAAAGACAGAAGATCCCATCTCATAACCCAGTATGAGAATTTCAAAAAGGGAGAAACTGAGTCAGTTGCTGATATGTACAATAGGCTCAGCCTAATAGTCAGTGAGTTAAGAAGATTAGACAAGGAGATTTCACTAACTGAACTAAATGACAAAATCCTAATGTGCTTCCCCAGCACTTGGGACTCAAGGATCTGGCCAATCAAGGATGCCAGAAGCCTAACTGAGATTACTACTGAAGCTCTTTTGGGCAAGCTCAAGTCTTATGAGCTGCTCATCAAGAATAGAGAGGAAGAACAAAAGGTTGCTTCTCCAACAATCAGGAAGGAAAAGACAATAACATTCAAAGCTATAGAGGATCAGCCTGAAGACAAGGTCACAGGCAGTGAAGAATTGATGAGCTTACTGGCCAAAAGATTCTATAAGATGGCAAGCAAAGATTTCAGAAAGAGGTCATCTAGAGGGACTGATAAGGTATGACAAATCCAATAATAAAGAAATAATTTGTTTTGGATGCAGGAAACCAGGCCACATTGTGCCTGATTGTCCAGAAAATCAAAATAAGGACAAGAGGGACAGGAAAGATAGGAAAAAAAATAAGGACTCCAGGAGAAACAACAATGACAAATCCTCCTCCAGCAAAAACAAACACACCAGGAAGGGATTTGTAGCTGAAACCTGGAGTGAAACTGAAGAAGAATCAGAGGCTTCATCAAGCTCAAGTGATGATGAAGATGATGCTAAAGAGAAGGAGTTCTGCATGATGGATATCAATGCCTCTCAACATAATTCTGATGTAGAACAAGAGTCAGAGTATGAATCTGAAACTCAAACTGAAGATGACAAGGTAAGAGATTCCTTTGATTTTTATTCAGAGGACTTTAGATCTGAATTTAAGGCACTTTGTTTAGACCTGTTAAAGTTTGAGAAAGAGATTATGTCTCTCAGAAATCAACTGTCTGAACATAGCACTTTAAAATCAGACAACCTCAAACTCTCTGAGGAGTTAGAATGATGTAGGGAAGAGATAGCTTCACTGAAAAGTGAACTATCCCAGGCAAAGAAGTTTGAAGAATCCCTTAATGGGAGAAGCATCAAACTGATGGACATCACAAGCATAGTGAACTCAAGATTCAATAGTACACTGGGCTTGGGTGATTCATCCAGCCAACCTATAGTATTAATAACCCCAATTAAATTTATCTCAGATAAAGGAAAGGGTGTTGTAGAGATAGTTAAGAAGAATCCTGATTTACCTAAGAAAAACAAAGTTCAGCAGAAAATGTCGAACAGAGCTCAACGATCGTCGAACAGAGCTCGGTGATCTAAAGCTGAATCGTCGAACTCAGGACGAGGACTTCTGAACTCTGAACTCTGACATAGTCGATCTTCAAACAAAGCTCGACGATCTGACCCAAGATCGTCGAACTCAGCTCGACGATCGTCGAACGGAGATCAGAGATTTGAGCAATCTTTTAGAGGTAAATCTAAAATCAATCCTAGAAGTCCTACATCCCAAAGCTTCAACCCTTATACTGAATGGATAGTACCTCCTAGGAGATACCATCCTGAAGGATATAAGAGTCAGCCAGGGATGTCTTTTATTTCTGAGTTTAAAGGTTATCAACCTAGACCCAAGGTTAACTGGGTCAAAAACATATAAATTGTTTATGTGCAGGTGAAGACCAATCCAGCAATGAACCAACAATGGTATCTGGATAGTGAGTGCTCAAAGCACATGACAGGGAACAAGGAGAGTCTAACATCCTTCAAAACCAAATTTGTACCCAAAGAGATATTTGGTGATTCAAACTTTGGTCAAACAAAAGGATATGGTGCTGTTCAGATTGGCTCAGTCACATTCAAGAAGGTGGCTTATGTGGAAGGACTGAAGCATAACCTAATCAGCATAAGTTAACTCTATGATGAAGGATATCAAGTGATATTCAACAAATCCTTATGCAAGATCAAGTCAGATGATAACACAACAGTGTAAACAGGTAAAAGGAAAGGTAAAATTTATCTTGTAGATTTCCTTTCAACCAATATAGATATCTGTTTATTTAATTCAGTTTGCAAACCAAATGATCTTTGGCATAAGATACTAGGACATCTAAACCTTAGAACCATTGATAGGCTATCCAAGGACAACCTTGTTAGAGGACTACCTTCTGGCCCCTACAAGAAGGAAGGACTTTACAGGGATTGTTTATTAGGCAAGCAAACTAAAAATAGTTTTAAGTCACTTAATAAGAGCGATTCACCTAGGATCTTGTATCTGTTACACATGGATCTTTTTGGACCCATTAAAGTACAAAGCTTAGGAGGGAAATCTTACACTTTAGTGATTGTAGATGACTTCTCTAGATTCACTTGGGTATTCTTTCTGAGGAAGAAGTCTGATAACTTTAAGTGTTTGACAGATTTTCTCAAATGCATACAGATTGAGTTCAATACTCACATTGCCTTGATCAGAAGTGATCATGGGACAGAGTTTGATTCTATTCTTATGCAAGAGTTCTGTCAGAGTGAAGGGATCAGGCATACTTTCTCAGCGCCTAGAACTCCTCAACAAAATGGGGTAGCTGAAAGGAAAAATAGAACCCTAATTGAATCTTCTACTACATTGTTGACAGATGCTCACCTCCCTCTATCTTTTTGGGCAGAGGCACTGAACACCTCCAACTATGTGTTGAACAGAAGTTTGATACATAAACTGAAGGGAAAGACTCCCTATGAATTGCTCAAAGGGAAGAAATCTAAAGTAAACTATTTCAAAAAAATTTGTTGCATTTGTTATATTTACAATAATGACAAGAAATACTTAGCAAAATTCCAAGCTAAAGCTGATGAAGGAGTGTTTCTGGGATACTCAATGATCAGTAAAGCTTATAGGGTTTATAACAAATCTACTCGTAAAATTAAAGAATCTATTCATGTATCTTTTGATGAGACTAACATGTTTTATAGGAGAAGTCTACTTCTACCATAGAACTATTGCAGGTACACTCTCTTTCAGAAAGTATGGAAAGATTGCCTATTAAAGAAAAAGATACAGCTCCTCCACCTATCCAGCAAAAGGATGAGAGCAGTGACGATGAAGAGGATGCTATTCATCTAGAAGAGCCAGTTGTTGTTCCACAAGAGGAAACAACAACACAGGTTGGTGAACAATCAACACCCCATGTTGATTTAGTAACATCAAGAGATCATCTAATCTCCCAAGTGATTGGAAACATCTCAGCTAGTTTGCAAACTAGAAATCAGGTCAACCAGAACCTGATGCACACTTGCTTTCTATCTCAAGTTGAGCCTCAATCCATTCAAGATGCAGAACAAGATCCACACTGGATACTTGCTATGTAAGAGGAACTACATCAATTTGAGAGGAATAAGGTTTGGGAACTAGTGCCAAGGCCTAAGGATCACTCCATTATTGGAACAAAGTGGGTGTTAAGAAACAAATTGGATGATCAAGGAGTTATTGTAAGAAATAAGGCAAGGCTAGATGCACAAGGATATTCTAAAGAAGAAGGAATAGAGTATGACAAGACCTTTGCACCAGTTGCAAGGTTAGAGACCATAAGAATATTCCTAGCTCATGCTGCTCACAAATGATTCAAGGTCTACCAAATGGATGTGAAGAGTGCATTTCTCAATGGAGACATCAAAGAAGAAGTCTATGTTAGACAACCCCCATGTTTTATCTCTTCAACTTATCCTGACCATATTTTCAAATTGCATAAAGCATTATATGGTCTCAAGCAAGCTCCTAGAGCATGGTATGAGACCTTTGCATGCTTTATGTTGGAAAATGATTTTATAAGGGGTAGAGTAGACCAAACTCTTTTTTTAGAACCCATAAGTCCCATACCCTACTAGTAAAAATATATGTAGATGATATTATCTTTGGATCTACTGATTCAAATTTGTGCAAAAGGTTTTCCAACCTGATGCATTCTAAATTTTAAATGAGTAGCATGGGTGAGCTTTCCTTCTTTCTAGGATTGCAAGTCAAACAGCATGCTGATGGCATATTTATTTTTCAAACCAAGTATGCAAAGGAATTGGTTAAGAAATTTGGTATGTCTGAAGCATCATGTATGAAAACACATATGCCTACTAATGTTGTATTAGATGCTGATGAACATGGGAAACATGTTGATCAGACAACATATAGAGCAATGATTGGCTCTCTATTGTACCTTATAGCTAGTAGACCTGATATAATGTTTGCTACATGCATATGTGCTAGATTCCAAGTAAGCCCTAGAGAGTCACACCCAATATTAGTTAAGAGGATTCTTAGGAATGAAAAAAGTTGTCTGAATCTAGGTCTCTGGTATCCAAAAGACTCAAGATTTGAATTAACTGGATTTTCAGATCCTGATTATGTTGGATGTAGAGTAGACAGGAAAAGCACCAGTGGAACTTGCCAGTTTCTTGGTGACAGACTTGTCTCCTGGATCTGTAAGAAACAAACATCTGTGTCCACCTCAACTGCTGAAGCTGAATATATGGCAGCAGGTAGTTGTTGCTCACAGATTTTGTGGATTCAAAACCAGCTCCTAGACTATGGCTACAACTTAGAAAGGTCTAAAATTCTTTTTGATAACACCAGTTCTATTTCTATAGCACAAAATCCAGTCCTCCATAGTAGGACAAAACATATAGAGATTAGGCATCACTTCTTAAGAGACAATGTTGAGAAAAATAAAATTGAAATTCAATATATCTCAACTGATTTGCAAATGGGAGATATTTTCACCAAACCATTGGATGAAAAGAAACATACCTTCTTCCTAAATCAGTTAGGAATGTTAGATGGAGGAAGTTTAAAATAAAACCCAAGATTTTAAAACTCTAAAAAAAGACCAAGACTAGGCTAAAAACTTTATTTTTCTAGTGTCTGTAGGCTGTTTTTAGTCTCTGAACTATGCTCGACGATTTTCCCAAATATCGTCGTACGGAGATCGACGATTTCCAAAATCATCAACCGGAGTTCAACACCGTCAGATTGCGCTAGGCTATCTTCTTTCTGGTCAGCGATCGTCGATCGGAGATCGATGCTCTCCAATATCGTCGAACGGAGCTCGACGATGTTGTGACTCTTCGGATTCCTTTAGTATCCCAGATCGTCGAACGGAGTTCAACAATTTTTCCTTTCCGGCGTCGAACCCTAATATAAAATTCATTTTTCGGTCGTCGTTCTCCTTTTGCGCTTTCATACTCTCTGTAGAAACTTTTTCTTTCCCTCAAAACCTCTCTCCACTTGGTTGTGTTTGTTCATTTTTGCAAGTATACAATGACAGTGTCTGTTGCCGCCCTCGCCAAAATGAAATTTGACACAGGCTTTGATATAGACATGGATTCCTTTGACAGCAGCGATCAAATTTTCAAGGATATACTGGAACTTTTCAAGGAACATCAGTTGGCCCTGATTATGTCTACAAGAATAAAGCTGGCAGCCGATGAGATAAAAGAGTGGGTATATACTTCACAGAACATCGATTCAACAAAAGTGGTCGGTACAATAGCAGGAACACAGGTACCTCTAACACCTGCCCTGTTTACAGAGGTTTTTCAGTTAAGTTCAGGACAAGATTCTGTTGATTTGTCTGGAGAGGAATTTGAGATGATGTTAGATAGAATGGGGCATTCTGTGGCAAACCCTAACAAGCTGCTGAAAAAGAATATGTTTGTTGAGTACAGATTCCTTGCAGATGTTGTGGGCAAGGTCCTGCTAGCCAAACATTCTGTCCATGATGCCATTTCCAGTTATCAATTCTGCTTGATGGGTGCACTGGTTGATAAGAAGCACTTAAACTGGATAGAAATTTTCTTTGAGCTGATTAAGAAGAAGGTAAACAAAAACTTTGTTAATTTTGGGAGGATCTTTGGGCTGTTCTTGAACAAAAAGTTCCATCAGCTGCTGGTGTCCTCTTGCATGCATATTAATGCCTCCAAGAGGCTTACCTGTGCCCTTTTTGGCAAATGGGACAGGCAGAATTTTAAGCCAACAAGGACTACTGCTTCTTCAGGCACAAGGACTGTTGCAGTCTCTTCCCCTCAAGCAACCGCCCTCATGGAAGATTTGCCTTCCTCCTCATCTTCTCCACCTTCTCCAATTGTTCATTCAACCATCCCCTCATCCACCATCACCATTTCTATCTCTTCCCCCATAACCATTTCATCTCCACCTCCAACCACAGAAGACCAATTCCATCCCTTACACTTCTATCCACCTCTTGACCTAGACACCACCATACCATCCTTCAATCTCATGGAAGATTCCTTTATGGATGATTCCCCCTCCTCACCTACTGAGCTTCCATCATCCACCACATCCTATCAACAACTTCTACATGATATTCTTGCACAACCATCTTTCATCCCATCCATCTCCACACCAATATCTTCCATCTCCACAATTCCAATCTCTCAACCATCCATCCTACCATCCACCACTTCTATCACTACTTCTACAGCTCCTTCACCATCTATCTCTGTCTCTCTGACCTCTACCTCTACTCAAGTCTCACTTGAGCAAGTAGATATTCCTGCCCTAGCAGTCAGGCTTTATGGGATCTTAGCCCCCAAGCTAGCACTCCTGTTGGAGACCTCCCTGGCTCCACTTCTGAAATCCATCCAGGAGCTTTCTGCCAGGCTATCCACTATTTCCCCTCCACAGGCAATCCCTTCTATGGGGTGCCTTGATCAAGTTCCAACTGAATCAAGGTAGGGGGGGATGCAATGTGAAGAAGAGATAGTGCCTGCTGCTTCAGAAGAATTCTTGCCAGAGACAGTTCCAGATCCAGCTCTAATTCCAACTCTAAACAGTTGACTTCAAGTCACTGTTATCAGTTTTTGATACTCTTCACTTTAGCTGTCCATAAGCTCAGGAAGTTGAAGATCTGACTAAGGCCATTGTGCCTGTTGCTTGTTGTGATCCCAGCCTGATTGCTTCTTATATCAAATCTCTTAAGGCTGAGGAAATTAATGTTTTTGGTTGTGTTGTTGCTGCTGCTGATATAGTTGTTGATGAAATTGTTGAGCCTGCTGCTGCTACTGTTATATCTGAGAGTGCTGCTTCCGTCACTGTTGCTGAACAAACCAAACAACAGGAGAAATATATTCAAAGGATTAATGAGCTTTATGATAATCCTCCAAGTTCAGATAGTGACCAACTCCATACTGATTCTGATGACTCCTTTGCAACTATTGCAAGGAAGAGGAAAGCAAGAAGCAAGGCCTCGAAAAGAGTTCCTCCAGAAAAAGTAAAAGATGACAATGATATACCTTATTGCATTCTTAATGACTGTCCAATTTCTGAGCCTTGGATGTAATATTCCAGAAATCAACTTAAGGCCATGAAGAAAAAGAGAAAACTTGATAAGTATGAAAAGGGATCCTCCCAATTCCATACTCCTCCTCCTCCTCAAGATTCAGGATCTAGTGGAGGTTCAGCTTTTTAGTCTTTTTCTGCTGCTAGGCCAAGCTCTTACCAGTCTCAAGATAGATATCAACCAAGAGGCCAACACCAAAGAGGATATCAATCAAGGAGAGATAAGTCAAGAGGCAGACAGAGAGATTACAGGACTCACTCAAGAAATAAAGCTAGACAACACCCATATCAAAGGGAAGGACAAGGCCCTACTGATTCTACATCTAGTCCTTTCCCTTACAAGCTGAAAGATATAGTTATCACTAGAGCTCGTCCTACTGACTCAGTGGAATTAAACAGATATGAACCTCCAGTTCCATTTGAAGACCCTGAGAATAATCCACTATCATGGACAGCCAGAATGAAAGAACTTGCAGCATTAGATCAGATAAACAAAGCAAGAGAATAAGGAAAAGACACTTTAAACATCACAACCCTGTCAGAGTAGAGAAAGAAAGAATTAGAAAGATATGCATCCAGAAAATTCTTTGATCCAGAGAGCTACATGAAGCTGCATCATGAGGATGTTGTTCCAAGGCCAAAATCTCAAACCTCCTTAGGTGCTGATGATGATAGAAGATCCAAAAAGGAAGCCCTCAATCCCAACAGAGAAATTCTTTTCAAAAAGGGCAATGAGTAATTTAAGTAAGCTGATACTTATATATATTTCTGACTGAATCTGTGATTCTTGCTGTGATTCTGCAATGCTGAACATGTGCTATCTGCATTGTTGTCTCTGTTTTATTTTTTTAATTCTGATGTATGCTTGTTATTTCATATTCTGTCATGTAAATAGTAATCCTAACCCAAATAGGGGGAGATTGTTGGAACACCCAATTACTAATTTGGGTAAGGATCACTATATGCTTAGGAATTTGTTTTGACCTTGTTGTAGAGTCTGATAGGTCAATTAGAATGAGTCTTAGGATTAGTACTTAGGTTTGAAAGCTGCCCTCAAGACCTTCTAAAGATCAGGATTCAGTGCTGAGGACCAAGACAATTTTCGTCGAGCTCAGGTCGACGAATCGTCGAACTCCATTCGACGATCTCTGAGCTCAGTTCAACGAGTCCTCGAACTCTGTTCGACGATCTTCGAGCTCAGGTTGACGTTCTGTCTCTAGTTGTTTTCCAAGTCTCTGAGCTCAGTTCGACAATCGTAGAGCTCAGTTCGACGATTTCTGTTTCCACTTTAAATCCAATCTCTAAGCTCAATTCGACGATCGTTGAGCTCAAATCGATGATTTTTCTGAGAGATCGACGATTTCAGGATTCAAATTCAGGACAATTGTGGAATTCATTCAGACTTATTTTAAGCATTAATGGCAAAGGATTTTGTAGCCATTTCAATCAATCTGGAGCAAGTTTCAAGGAAGACTAATTGGAATGTTTCTTAAGGACTTTCCTCCAGAGGCAGATATTAGTTAAGGTAGTCATTTATGACTGATTAACGGCTATCAAGAAGTCAGAATCTTATATACTCTCTAGAGAATCATTTTAAACATGAGAACTGACAAGATTTGAAAAAGAATACAGAAGAGAGAACAAGAAAATTATTCATCAGAATTCATCTTCTAGGAATAGACTCAGTAGACAAAAGCCTACAGAATTACTGAGTCGGAATTCTTTAAGAACACAAGGAACATTACTGTGAAGGAGATCATTCTATTATTCTACTCCTTCAAGCATCAAGTGTTCAAAAGCTTCTTCATCAAGAACTCCAGACATCACACATTTCAGCATCTGCTGAAATCATCAATTGTTGGAGATCTGAAGCAACTGAAGGCCTATCACCCTAAGCAAAGCTCATCTTCCTGAACCCTTACAGATCTCAGGGGGAGCTTTGACAACATCTTCCACTTGTCTTCTCTCAGATTATTGACAGAGAAGAACAACTCAACCTTTTTGTTTTTATTTATTCCTTCTGTAAAAGGGTTTCTCAAAACTCCCTTCAAAAGTTTTGTGGCTAGTTTCTGAGACCTTGTCAAAACTCAGTGGTGGCAAGACACCTTATCAAAAAATCAAGGTTTGGTTTTTGAGCAGCTTATCAAATGCTCATTGGTGCCCAGGACACCTGATCAACTATTCCTGTAGTGGATTCCTACTTAGGGTGGTAGAAGAGTGGATATACCCAGGTTGTAGGGGAACCACTATAGCTCCTTGTGTCATCTTGCTTGCTGTATTTTGTTTCTGTTGTGTGCTGTGATTTCTTATTTCTTGCTTACTTAGTTTTTATTTTTGCAAGCACCTTACACATATACATAAATCAAGACTTCCACTGCTTTATAGTTTTAAATTATAAATTATTTTAAAATACTCTATTCACCCCCCTCTAGAGTAAAGATAGATCTTACTCTCACTTTCACTGACATTACCAGAAGTCAACAAGTTCAAAGTATTTCATGTCATTGTGAGAAAGATACAGTAGCACCGAATGATCGCTGCTGACAAGCAACACCCCTATCTGTCACATAGCATATAGCAGTAGGTTCGGTCGGGGCCCGATGCCATATACCACAGACAGACCGGTGGGTTACTAATTGAATCCATTCAACCAATAACTGACATCCTATGCAGAGTACATTCTAGCGAAAGCAAATTATTATGTTGCAAAGAAAAAACCCAACCAAAAGCATGAAGATCCACTAACAAACCCAAACATGAATGAACGTACAAAACACACAAAGTACTTATGGCCTTACAAATGTTTACTTAAATAAAATTTGTCTTCCATACAACGGAACGCAGGCCGGTCACACATGAGAATGAAGTAAATAATACACTTCGGCCTTCGAGGGCCACCACTGCTTCAAGGGCTTTAGCCTGTTATTTGCCACTCGGCTCCGCAGTACTGCAAGCAACAATTCACCGCAATGGTGACAAACAAAATCAACGGTTAGCTAAAGCTGACCAAATTATAACGACCCACCCCCTTATTGGGGTGGCTGTGCTCCTTCCCTTAAATGCATTATTATAATCCAATGATTAAAGTGAAAGTACAGTATTTGCACAATACACCATAGGTGCAGGCCCGCGCCCAGACACCCCGTGCTCTCAGGCCACTTAATCGGTGAAACCAGTGAAAATCCATAGTCTCACCACCGCCTCTAGGACAGCAACTCTTGTGAGCATTTTGGTCTTTCCGGCATAATCCTAAGACCCTCCATCTATTCCAACGGTAAGGGTCATGTACTTTAAGTCTCTTTAACCAAATGATACAGAGCGGGTACGGTTCCGCCTAACCCATTGCTCACAGTACAACGTCAATTTAAGCCATATGCACGGGTCAAGCTTCCCTGAGTCCAAAACGATTACACAAATTTTACATAACCAAGTTATGTACAAGTTGGCTCCCAGACCACCAAATTGGTACAATCATGCTTCTGCCCAGTTTTCCGGGTGCACCTTGGATTTCATCCCCAAGATTCCCTAATGCAATCTACCGCGTAGAAACCCCGGAAACAACTATCGGTACGGAGTCTTCTCTGACCATTCATGCATAATGAAACATCACCGATCCAGACTAACTTATCCAGGTAGGCTTCACACACCAAGCCTATGTCCGTACTTCAATTCCGAACTCTACATGCAAAACAACGGGGACTATTCATGTCTACCCGAAGGAACACCACAAACTCACCGCATACTCGCGAGAGCGGGCTTCCTATGCATAAAAGAAAGGGGACTTCACATGTCCAAGTAGAGAATCGTTACCCTAGCATTTTTATTCGGCGCCATGAAGATCTACTCAAATGGAAAGCACTGTAACAGCCTTGCCTTTATAGATCTAAACTCGATTTTCGATTTGGTGCTCTGAAACTCCTCCGACGGTCGGATCTCCACTCCTTCTTCTTCCTTTCTCTCCTCTCTCTCTCGAACTTTAGAAAGATAATAGCCCAAGTAAAATGAGGAAGAAAACCCTCATCTCCCGGACTTAAACCAGCAGGGAAAAGCCTGAACCGTTAGATCCCAAAATAAGTAAACGAACGGCCACGATTTGCTCTTAAAGTCAAATTACTAGGCCGAACATGGCTTGTGATACGCCCGTGTCATGGGCTGCGTTCCTCAATCGATGCTAAAACCATCACGTCCCGAACGGGACATGTACTTAGACATGCCTGTGTCACAAATGAAACGCCCGTGTCACAAAAGGCACGCCCGTGTCCTACAGTACAAGCCCGTGTTGAGGGGCGTCTTCCCTGAACCGACACAGGATCAAACTATCTCGAAGAGGGCACGGCTCTGTGACACTCCCGTATTACAGGCTGTGTACTAGACACGCCCTGGGACACTCCCGTGTCCCAGGCCGTGTAACTCTTTCCACACAGCCCGGCAAACAGCCCGAGCAGGACACGGCCCTAGACACGCCCGTGTCTCAAGCTGTGTTCTCCGCCTTCAATAATCATCGACTACAACTCGTCGACCTCAAGAAAAATCGTGCAACCTTAGCACAACACGCCTTGGGACACGCCCGTATCCCAGGCCATGTGGCTCTCACCAGGACCCAAACAGGCTAAAACGCGCTGCCCGTTTCTCTTTTGAGTTTCGGGGCGTTACAACTCTCCCCCTCTTAAAAGAATTTCATCCACGAAATTACCGAAAGGAAAAGATACACAAAACGAAACGGTGCCTGAGTGGAATAACTCGGGGTACTCCTCGATCATGGTCTGCTCTCGCTCCCACGAAATCTCCTCACGACTTATCCCATCGGAATTTGACCATCCTGATGTCTTTATTGCGCAGTCTCTAGACTTCCCAGTCCTCAATGCGTACGGGCTTAACCTTCGTCGTCAACCCATGAACAACTGGTACTTGATCAACCGCAATCACTTATGAAGGCTCTTGCACCGCCTTCCGCAAAGCTGATATGTGGAATACGTCGTGTAGACCACCAAGTTCCGCTGATAGCTTCAGATGGTAAGCTGCTTCACTAATCCGCTAAAGAACCTCAAATAGTCCAAGATACCTCTTGCTTAGCTTATTCAAGCGTCGTATCCATGAGATACCCTTGAACGGCTTGATCTTCAAATACACCCAGTCTCCAACAACAAACTCCACATTCTAATCCTTGGCATTAAAGTATTTAGCTTGACGGTCCTTAGCGACAAGCATCCATTCTCGAATGGTTCATACCAACGACGTTGCATCTTCTACCTCCGGCCTCTTGAAAAGCTTCGTCTTACCCGTTTCTAACCACGACAACGGCGTGCGACATTTTATACCATAATGGGCCTCGAAGGGTGCCATTTGAATGCTCGCTTGGTAGTTATTGTTATACGCAAACTCCACCAAGTATAGGTGATACCCCACTGCTTCCCAAAATCAAGGACGTACATGTGAAGCATGTCCTCCATCGTCCTGTTGACCCTCTCGGTCTGACCATCCGTCTGCGAATGAAAGGCTGTGTTGAACCTCAGCTTAGTTCCCAACATTTGCTTCTCCAACCTCCTTTCATTGGTCGTAAACAATCCATCCATATCGCTCATGATGTTGCGAGGCACACCGTATAGTGGAACAATGTTATCCACATACAGTTTCGCCAGTTTCTCCACTGAAACATCCTTCTTATTCGGAATGAAGTGCGACACCTTCGTCAAACGATCTACGATCACCCAGATGGAATCGTTCCCCTTCTGCGATCTTGGCAAACCATGCAAAAAATCCATAGAAATATCATTGAACTTCCACTCCGGAATAGGCAAAGACTTCAAGAAACCTCCGGGCTTCTGGCACTCCGCCTTTACCAAGGCACACATTTGACACTTCTCCATGTAAAGTGTCGCATCCTTCTTAATTCCTGGCCACCAAGTAAACTTCTTCATATCCTGATACATCTTCATGCTCCCCGGGTTAATCAAGTACTTGGTATGATGTGCCTCGTACATCAATTCTTCCCGCAATTTACCCACATCAGGGATACGCAAACGACTGTCCTTCCGTAACAATCCATCAACAACATTAAACTGGGAATTTGACCCATCCAAAGCCTCATCAAAGATTTGCTTCATGTTGTTATCCAACTCCAGAGCCCACCGAATCCGATCAGCCAAGTCATACTGCACCTCTATCAAGTTCAGTTGTGCTTCGGCACAAGTCTGCTTGTCCACACAAGAGATCTCTAATGCCTCCAGCTCCTGAATTAACCGCTCGTCATGAACCGACAACCAGTTGGCCCGCACAGGGGTCATGCGGCTCAATGCGTCCGCAACTGCATTACCTTTCCCATGTACATAGTGAATCTTGAAGGTGTAGTCCCCCAGGAACTCCATCCATCTATGCTGCCGCATGTTTAGATCCTTTTGATCTAACAAGTATTTCAGGCTCTTTTGGTCGGTATAGATATCTACATTCACCCCATACAGGTAATGTCTCCACAGCTTTAGAACAAATATCACGGCCGCTAACTGCAAGTCATGGACCAGATAATTTCTCTCATGCACCTTCAGCTGGCGCGAGCCATAAGCTATCACACTCCCGTGCTGTAGTAGAACACAACCCAAACCACTGCTCCAAGCATCACTGTAGATCTCAAAGCCTTAGGTCCCAACCGGCAAACCTAGAACAGGCGTCGTGGTCAACCTCCTCTTCAATTCTTCGAAAGCTTGCGCGTACTTCGGCGACCACACAAACTTTTGATCTTTCCTCGTCAAAGTCATGAGGGGTAACACTATCCACGAGAAGTTCTCTACGAAGCGCCTGTAGTAGCCGGCAAGCCCCAGAAAACTCTGGACTTCTGCTACTGAACACAATACAGGCCATTCCCGTATCACAACTATCTTTGCGGGATCCACTGCAATCCCTTCTCCACAGACTATGTGACCAAGGAACTCCATCGAGGACTACCAAAACTCGCATTTGGAGAACTTGGCGTATAGTTGGTTCCTCCTCAGTGTCTCCATCACCAAATGCAAATGCTTGAAGTGATCCTCTTCATACTGCGAGTACACCAATATGTCGTCGATGAAGACGATCACAAAGTTGTCCAAGTACTCTCTGAATGTCCTATTCATCAGATCTATGAACACTGATGGCACATTAGTCAGCCCAAACGGCATGACATTAAGCTCATAATGCCCATATCTCGTGTTGAACGCTGTCTTGGGGATATCACTTTCCCTTATCCTCAGCTGATAGTACCCGGACTTAAGATCCAATTTAGAGTACACCGATGACCCAACCAACTGATCGAAAAGATCATCAATCCTTGGGATCAGTTACTTGTTCTTCTCCGTTAACTTATTCAGCTCTCTGTAATCGATATAGAATATCAAACTTCCATCCTTCTTCTTAACAAAGAGGACCGGTGCGCTCCAAGACGACGAACTTGGACACACATAACCCTGTTCCAAAAGCTATTCCAGTTGAACCTTCAGTTACGCCATCTCCTTAGGCGATAACCGATACGGAGAGCGTGACACAGGTTTTGCAACCTGTCAAAAGCTCAATTGTGAAGTCAATCTCTCGCTGCGATGGAGCTCCAGGGAGATCGTTAGGGAATACGTCAGGGTACTCGAATACCACTAAGACAATGTTCAAAGTAGGCTTAGGATTCGAAGCCTCCACTTGTGTGAGGAACTGCTCTACACCGGCACGAACTGCCTTAACCACCTAAAGAGAAGACATCAATGTCTTGCTCGACCCTTTCAAGCCCACAAAAGTCGTCTCACGACCGGTTCCCAACTTGAACTCCTTGCGATTGCAATCGATGTATGCTTGCTGCTCCGAGAGCCAGTCCATATAAAAATTTACATCAAACTCTACCAGCGGCAGTAACGATGATTACAAGTCAAACTCCTGACTCCCAATCCGTATCTTGACGCAATAGATTCTATCCGCGCGCATCGAACACCCGTTTGGCAACAACACATCCAATTTGTCTTTCACTATCGAAGAAGTTACTTCGATGCGTGATATGAATCGTTCGGAAAAAAGAGTGCGAAGCTCCAGTATCAAAGAGTGCTCTCACCGGATTATCGAAAATCAACACAAAGCCTTGTACAAGCAATAATAAGCTAACATGCGCAAGGTAACAGTATTTAAAGCTAAATTGCTATAAATTTAAACCGTACCTATCACCACATCGGCTTGATTTATGGACTCCTACTGGCCAAGATTGTAGACTCTTGGTTGAGTTGGGGCATAATGCGATGCGGTGGACTCCACCGCCATGCCCTTCTCTTCATAGGTTGCTCCCTGCTTCCTCTCTGACTTTGGGCGTCCACTCCAGCAATTACGGGCAAAATTCCCCGGCTTCCCACAATTGTAACAAGCGCCCGGGGTGCGGCTTTTAGTTTCCCCCGAAGCACCAGAAGAAGGGATGGACCCGAAGTCCAAGCCTTCTTAAAGAACTTACGATAACCAGACTTCGAGGTAGTCGGCACCTTAAACTTTTTCTTCTTAACACTAAGGTCTTTCTTTGTCTGCACATTCTTCATATCCTTCTCCAAAGACCGTTTCAGGTTGACCAGGGTCAAGAAGCCTTGTACCATAGGCCCTGAGAGCAGTAGCCTAAGGTCATCCCTCAGACCTTCATAGAAACGATTCGTCTTCCGCTCCTCATTAGCAAATGTAGAGCTAGCGTACCGACCCAATCGTGTAAATTTGTGGAGGAACTCATCCACGCTACTCTCTCCTTGAGTCAACTTCTGGAAATTGTTCTCCAATGCAATCCTCGGAGCAGAGGGGAGGTACCTTGCCAAGAATAGTCTCAAAAACTCTTCCATCGAGATGTCTGTAAGTTGTCTTCCCCCCAAGTGGTGTAGTTCCAAACCTTCCCACCACACCCTTGCATCACCATCCAACAAGTAAGTGGTTATAGTTGACTTTTACCATTCCACCGTCTCCGTAGCTGTCAGGAATCTCTTTATCCGGGAGAGCCAATCTTCAGCTTGGGTTGGGGTTCCCATCCCCGAGAACACCAGAGGATTGAATCCCATAACATGCTTCAGCTTCTTTTCATTTGCTCTCATGGGCATCACTGGCTCCACTACCACTTGCTCTACCCTCCATGATTCTACCGCTTGAAGCGGTCCTTGCTTCATAGCAGAGGCAGGCTACTGCACTTGTCTCGCAGGATGAGCATTGATCATAGTGAACACCACTTCAGCCACCAATCATATGGTTTCTATCGAGGGAGGTAGTGTGCTACTTGCCTCAGAAATCGTATGTTCTGACGGCCCGTCACCACTCCTGTTCACCTATAGTCGTATAAAACACCGTTAAGTGACCGAACAATATTGCAAAAAGCAATTATAGGAACACGCAGGTTCCTCAAACATGTGTACTTTCATTCCTAAGTGGACATTCATGGGTTCTTTTTATGTTATAACGATGAAGCACACATATACTTACAACCCCTTAATATAATTCGCCCACAAATTCATTTAAGCATGATCGAAACCGGTAGTCTGATACCAAATTGTAACACCCATATCCGTCACATAGCATATAGTAGTAGGTCCGGGCGGGGCCCGACGCCATATACCTCAGACAGACCGGTGGGTTACTAAATGAAACCATTCAACCAATAACCGACGTCCTATGCAGAGTACATTCTAGCGGAAGTAAATTATTAAGTTGCAAAGAAAGAACCCAACCAAAAGCATGAATGTCCACTAACAAACCCAAACAGGAATGAACGTACAAAATACACAAAGTACTGGGCCTTATGGCCTTACAAAAGTTTACTTAAATAAAATATGTCTTCCATACAATGGCAAGAAGGTCGGTCCCACATGAGAATGAAGTAAACAATACACTTCGGCCTTCGAGGTCTAGCACTGCAACAAGGGCTTTAGCACGATATTTGTTAATCGGCTCTGCAGCACATGCAAGCAACAATTCACCGCAATGGTGACAAACAAAAGCAATGGTAAGCTAAAGCTGACCAAATTATAACTGTTGGGTATTGTATCCACAATTACTTGGATTTGAGGAAGCCTCCTTTCAAGCTAAGATGAATTCACAATGTATTTGATGAAATCTTTCAAGTTGTGCTTGCAGTTATTCCTCGCTAAGTACACACCAATGTCAGGGTGCAGTAGGTCAATATACACGGGTATGTGCAACGTAATCCCTCATTGAGCAGATCAGTGTGTTGGCTTACGTGTACTCTCTCTATTAGAGTGTACTTACTTTCAAGCATAGGGTTAGGAAAGATCAAGAGAAGACAAGGAGCAAGGATGGGCCAAAGACCAGCTCAAGGGAAGAAAGGTGAAAATCGTCTAAGTAGAAATCGTCGAGAATCACTAAGTGATTCTCGCCGATTCGAGTGATTCTCGCCGAATCGACGAGAATCACTCGCTGACTCTCGCCGAATGGTGCCGGCTGTCTCGACGCCGCCCTGAATTCTACTAAGGCAGAATCGTCGAGAATCACGAAGTGATTCTCGCCTATTCGTCGAGAATGACTCTGCATTCTCGACGATTCGGCGAGAATCAATTGTGATTCTCGCCGATTCTATTCGGCTTGCTATTTCAATGAAGCTAGAATTCTGCTAAGTGGAATTCAGCGAGAATCGTAGGTGATTCTCGCCGATTCGTCGAGAATCACCTTCGATTCTCGCCGAATTTGACTTGGGCAAATTTCTACTATTCTCTGGACCGGTCCAAGTTAACTCGTGCTGTTTGGAGCCGGACTTAGGGTTTCTTTCTTGTGGGGCCCACAACGGTCATATTGGATCATCCTATTGTATAAATACATCGGTATTTTGAACAGTAAAAACAACGAATAGAGAAGAAGAAAAGCCGAGCCGCCGACGTGACCTAGATCGCGAGGCGTGTTCCGTCGCCGTCGCCGCTCGTGCTAGTTGATTGTCGTCGCTGATCGGGGTTACTTCCTGATCTCCCGGAGATAGAAGCTTTGTCTCGCAATGCATCTCACGAGTCCTTCTTGAGAACCTTTGTCTCTTGATTTGTAGATCGGGAATACCTTCCCTATCCGAATCAATTGAGACGATTGATCCAAGAAAGACCGTTGGTAGATCTTGCCGGCTTAGCTACGAAGTTTGGATCTACATAGCATCGCCGCCTCATTCTTTGCCGCCAATCTAGAGAAGATCTTTTCCAAGTGAGATCTAAGGTCGTGGACACTTCGTCGTCTTCAAGAACACGTCATTGAACGAAGAGGGACACCTTATTCTCCATAAGTAGTTTGTATTTCTTATACACTCCATTTTCAATTTTGTTGTAAAGGAATGTTGGTTCCTAGTTGTAAGGGTTGGGTGCAACCCGTGGTGTAGGAGTGGTGACTCCTTCGTTTGGAAGGGTTCCTTCCGTTAGTGTGAGGATTGGATTTCAATCCTGTTGGTGAAGTGATCGAGCCGTCCCTGGTTGGGAGATAGGTCGAAGGGGGAGCGTGGACGTACCCAAATCGGGGAACCACTATAATTTGCCTGTGTCTTTCTGTGCTGTGTTATTTGGTTTATTTGTGCAGGTACAATTTTAATTCCGCAAAAATGATGCAAGACACCTATTCCCCCCCCCACCATAGGTGGAGGTAGTTGGCACTAGGTGGACTTTCAAGTTGTATAAGAGGGAGGTTGCTCATCAAAAAGGTTCACACCTTGAGTAGAATCCTGCTACCAGTGTCAACAAGAATGGAGCTGGATTATGATATCTCTCCGTTAAGACTCCCCACGTGCACAAAGGAGTATTATCCCATCTGGAAGATGAGAGTGTCTTTTCACTTGGAGGCTATCGATCCTCGGGCATCACTCATCTTGGAAGAGGGTCCATTCATTCCTATGAAGACCTCCAGCTCTGGAAAGGGTATCCAAATCCCCAAGTGCATTACTGAGATGTCTGAGACTGAACTCTCATTGTACAATCTGGATAAGGTGATTCATCAGATCATCATTGATGTCTTGTCTGGACCTTCTCGATCTAGACTGGAAAAATGTAGGACGGCCAAGGAAATGTGGCAAACCATCTCAGACCTCATTGAGGGATCAGAGAAAGCAGGGACCAGTTGTCAACAAGAGGATGAAGCCTATGTAGGGGTCCTTATCTCTGAAGACAAAGGTAATGACCAATCTGTCAGTATCAGGGCTCCGGTGTCCTTGTCGGAGACTGAAGAAGAAATTGAGGAAAGCAGTTCTGATGAAGCTGACTCAACGGTCTCTGCCGATCTTAACAGTAACTCTGAAGAGCTGAATCAAGAGCAGGTAACTTCCTCTTCTTGCCCCTCTTCCCTTGATTTTCCTGAAGATAGGAATAGTTCTGATGGCTGTGTATCTAATGATGCACGGGATATGTTGAATTTCAATCAAAAGATTGAAAATCCTGATTCCCTGAAGAGTGCCCTTCAGAAAAGCAACCTACTTATTGAGGAGCAAGCTCAGGAGATTGCTCGACTGAAGACCTTGATGGATCTCCAATTGGAATCCATCAAGGTAAAGGACTCAAAAATCTCAGATCTAGAGAGTCGTCTAGATAATGAGAAGAGAATAGTGTCTAACTTTTCCAAGGTAGATGCTATCAAGAGAAAAAGTGAAAATGGGTGGATCTCCCGAATTATTAATTCATGGAGAAATAGGGAGACTGTGTTCAGACCTCCCACCCCAAGTAGGAAGGGTACTCATCATGCATTCAGGTATGACCACAAGAACAACCATGGTCACTGCAAGGATGACCAGCCCTCATATGGAAACACCCACAATGCAAGGGCTGTCATGGCCACCCATGAGAGAATACCTAAGGCTCATCCTAAACCCTTTGTATTCTCGGCCTCTGCCCAAACTCGTCATGAATCAGCAGGAACCAGCTCTCACTGTGGTTCTCACCATCCTAGGACACATGAAAGGGGGGTAAGAAAACATGAAGTAAGTGCCCATGGGGCTTCTGGAAGTGTGCTGACTGAAAGGAAGGCACCACCTCCCAGGCCTCATGATGCTCACTACATGCATTCTTTCCACCCTCCCACGTGTCACGGTGGACAAGGTAAATGTGTGAGCAGAACCGTCTCTATCCCGTTTAGACCTGAGTTCATGACTACCTCAGTCAGTAGGTCAGGTCTAAAGCAGCGATACAACATTCACAAGTGTTGGTGCTGTGGCAAAGTGGGTCACTTTGCCATAGATTGTTGGCACAACCCCTCTGTGTCAAGGGCAAGGGTACATCCACGTCCTCTGGGCAGAGTTAGCCTTCCTGACAGGATTCCTGTGGGAAGGCATTCGAGTTTTTATGTTAACAAGAACCTAGGACCCAAATCAGTTTGGGTTCCTAAGGAAAGGTAATTCTATTTTGCAGGGTAGTCTAGGTTCCCGTAAAAATGATGGGATGTAACGACCCCATCCGTTAAATGACGTATAGTAGAAGGTTCGGCCGGGGCCCCACACTATATGCCACAAACAGATGGTGAGGTCACAGGATAATACCAAACCATACGAATCCTAACTCAGAGCATTCTAGCGGAAGCTTTAAGTTACAACTTTGAACTCTACACAGGAATGTCCAATATATAAACCACCTTTATATATCACCACGGAATGTACACAAATACAAGTGTTTGGCCTTAAGGCCTTACAGTTCCTCTTTACATACAACATGTTTTACAAACCTCGGCGCGCAGGCCGGCCATACATGAGTAAAAGAGAACAAACAAAACCATTCGCTTAGCCTTCAAGGGCTAGCCGCAGCAGCAGCAGCAACAGCAGTAGGGCTTCAGCCCATCACTTACCACTTGGCTCTCCAGCACCTGCACGGGAACAATCCACCCAACCGGTGGCAAACAATGCAACGGTCAGCATTCAGCTGACCCAATTATAACAATCCTACCCCTTTCTCGGGGCATGAGCATTCTTTCCCTGCAAAGCATGGCATCATCAAATAGCAACTATGTGCGCGCAGGCACATTCAAGCCATCACAACTATCGGCCACACGGCCCGACAGTCCGTGCACTCAGGGCACATTCTTGGTGTACCGGAATACCAGGGTTAACACCACCGTCTACACGGTATTTGAGCATTCTAGTCTTTCCGGCGCGCGGGCCTAAGACTCTCATTAGGCGCTCCAACAAAACCTATAACCAGGCTTCCAAGTCGGACGGACCTAACGCAGGTACGGATCAGCCACCCCCCGTTGCTCAAGTCGTCGTGCCACCTCGAATACGGAAGTATCCATGGCTATTTATAGGCGCGGGTCGGTTTCACCTTTCCTGTTCGGCAATCTGCCTTTTCATCGAGTTGCAGCCCAACGGCTCAACCGCTCATAAAGTGGCAATGCACGGCCACAAGAGTTGCATCCAACCCTCTTCATTTCCTGGACATCGTCCAGTACTTCCTGCCGCACCAAGCAACAGGTAGGCACAAGGCATCACAAGCCATAATCACAGAGCCTTCTCCGATATGCAAACAAGCATCACCAATCCAGACCATGTCCAGCTGGGCTTCACACAGCATGCCTAGAGCCGTACTCCAATTCCGGCCTCTAACAAGGGGGACTTCACATATCTACCCCAAGGGACACCACAACCCACCGCACACTCACGGGGAAGGGTTTTCCCTATGCAATGCAGAAAAGAAGGACTTCACATGTCCAAGGAGGGAGATCGTTACCCTTGTCGACCTCTTCGGAGCCATCGAAAACTAGCCGGTGAGAAAGAACCGCAGCAGCCTTGCCTTCACAACGCCGGCTTCGGATCACGAATCGGACCACGGGAACTCCGCCGGTGGCTTGCTCTCCTCCTCCTTCTTCTTCCTCCTCTCTCTTTCTCTCTTCCTTAAGCAAAATGAAGAATGCCTTCCTCTTCATTCCTTGACGAATTTAATCCAGCCAGGAATCACCTGAGCCCTTGGATCAAAAGAGAGAATCTGAACGGCCATGATTTGCCCAAAAAACCCAATTTTTGGCTGACACGGCCTGTGACACGCCCGTGTCACAGGCCGTGTACCCTTAAGCGGCACACGCAGTTTGAACCGACTGAATAACACGGGCATCGACACGCCCGTGTCGAACCTGACACGCCCGTGTCATTCCTGAGACACGCCCGTGTCAACCCTGCCTCATCGAGCTGCAACCAGTACACGGGTTGGAACACGGCATCGGACACGCCCGTGTCCCACCTGACACGCCCATGTTCACGGCCGTGTTCAAGGCCGTGTACTTTTCTGACTCGAATAGGCTATTCTCGAAATTTAATTCGGACACGCCCTGGGACACGCCCGTGTCGAAGGCCATGTCCCAGGCTCGACGATCGTCGACTATCAATCATCGACTAACCTGAACACGCCCTGGGACACGCCCGTGTCCCAGGCCGTGTACCCCCGACACGCCCTGGGACACGCCCGTGTCCCAGGCCGTGTCAAACAGCCTCCAACCCAAAACTGTTTACAAACACATTTTGAAATTTCTGGGGTGTTACAACCCTCCCCCCCTTAACAAAATTTCGTCCCGAAATTTGCACGGTAAGGAAACAAGAACCAGCAATGCTATAACTTGATAATTATGTTAGAACAAAAAGTACACGGTCTACAGTTTATATAAATAACTCGGGAAACTCAGCTCGCATGGTTTGCTCTCGCTCCCATATTAGCTCTTCACGGCCACAATTGTCCCATCGGACCTTGACCATCCCGATCACTTTATTCCGCAACTGTTTCTCGGCTCGATCCTCGATCTGAATGGGTCTAACTCTCATCGTTAGCCCATACTCGACCGGTACTCGATCATTCTCCACTACTTGAGCTGGATCCTTCACCACCTTATGAAGGACTGAGATGTGAAATACATCATGTAATCCACCCAAGTCTGCTGAAAGTGCTAGTCGATAAGCAGCTTCCCCAACTCGCTCCACCACCTCAAACGGACCAAGATACCTCGGACTTAGCTTTTTCAAATGCCGAATCCTGGACATGCCTTTGAAGGGTTTGATCTTCAAATATACCCAATCACCCACCGCAAACTCCACGTTCCGATGTTTGGCATTGTAGTACTTTGCTTGATGATCTTGGGCTATCAATAGCCTCTCCCGAATAGAGCGTATGAGCGAGGTAGCTTCTTCGACTTCCTTTTTCCCATTCAGCTTAGATTCGCCTGCTTCTGCCCAAGCTAACGGTGTACGGCATTTACGACCATACAACGCTTCAAATGGTGCCATACCAATACTCGCTTGGTAGCTATTATTATAGGCAAATTCGACAAGAAATATATAATCTTCCCATCTCTTACCAAAGTCTAGGGCGCACATGCGGAGCATATCCTCCATCGTCATGTTGGTTTGTTCAGTCTGGCCATCCGTTTGGGGATGAAAGGCCGTACTAAACGCTAACTTTGTACCCAACATTTGATGAACGAGCCGCCAATCATTCGATGTGAACCGCCCATCACGGTCACTAACGATGCTCCGAGGAACACCGTGCAGTCGAACAACCTGCTCCACATAAAGCTTGGCCAAGGTTTCCACTGAATCGTCTCTTCTGTTTGGAAGGAAGTGCGCCACTTTTGTCAACCGGTCCACAATCACCCAGATTGAATCATGACCGCGTTGAGATCTCGGCAACCCGTGCACGAAATCCATCGAAATATCATCGAACTTCCACTCCGGAATAGGTAACGACTTCAGGAAACCGCCAGGCTTCTGGCATTCTGCTTTCACTAACGCACAGGTATTGCATTCAGCCACATAACGTGCGATATCTTTCTTTAGTCCGGGCCACCAGAACAGCTTTTTCAGATCTCTGTACATCTTTGTGCTCCCTGGGTGAACTGAGTACTTTGCAAAGTGAGCTTCGTACATCAACTCTTCCCTCAATTTACCCACACTTGGGACGCACACTCGACCATTTCTTCGTAACAAACCGTTATCACAAGAGAATTGGTCCTCCGGCCCATCTTTTGCATAGCGCTGGAGACTTTCATCAAGCTCCGTTGCTCGCCGAACTCTGTCCGTAAGGTCATATTGCACCTCCGTCCAGTTCAAGCATGCATCGGTTGACGAACCCTTGTCAACACACGATATCTCCAATGCTTCCAATTCTTGGATCAAACGCTGATCATGCCTCTGCAACCACCTTGCCCGTACCGGAGTCTTTCGACTCAAAGCATCAGCGACCACATTTCCCTTCCCGGGAGTATAGTGAATCTCGAAGGTGTAGTCCCCAAGGAACTCCATCCATCTTCGTTGTCGCATATTCAGATCCTTCTGATCTAACAAATACTTTAGGCTTTTGTGATCCGTATAGATATCCACTTTAATGCCATATAGATAGTGCTGCCACAACTTGAGCGCAAAGATTACCGCCGCCAACTCCAAATCATGGACGGGGTAATTTCGCTCATGCACTTTCAACTGACGCGAGCCATAAGCAATCACTTTACCAAACTGCAGAAGAACGCAGCCTAAGCCGCTCCCTGATGCATCACTATAGATCTCATACCCATCGGTGCCACATGGCGATGTCAACACAGGCGCCGTGGTCAAACGACTCTTCAGGTCTTCAAAAGCTCGCGCGCACTCCGGCGTCCAAATGAACTTTTGATCTTTTCTCGTCAGCGTGGTCAGAGGTAAAGCAATCCGTGAGAAATTTTCCACAAACCGTCTATAGTAGCCCGCAAGTCCAAGGAAACTCCTGACCTCGGCCACTGAAGACATCACTGGCCAATCTCGAATGGCACTTATCTTCAACGGATCCACCGCGATACCTTCTCCGCTTACCACATGGCCTAAAAAGGCTACTGAAGAGAGCTAGAACTCACACTTTGAGAACTTGGCATAAAGCTTATTCCTCCGTAGGGTATGCAAGACCAACCGCAAATGGTTTGCATGATCCTCTTCCGACTGAGAGTATACTAAGATGTCATCGATAAACACAATAACAAACAAATCCAAGTACTCTCGGAACGTTCGATGCATTAGGTCCATAAATACCGAAGGCGCATTACATAGGCCAAACGGCATTACCGTGAACTCATAATGACCGTAGCGTGTTCCAAACGCCGTCTTGGGAATGTCACCTTCCCTAATCCTTAGCTGATAATATCCCGATTTCAAATCCAATTTGAAATAGACTGTTGATCCTGCCAGCTGATCAAAGAGGTCATCAATCCGCGGAATCGGATATTTGTTTTTCTCCGTCAGCTTATTCAACTCGCGGTAGTCAATACACAACCGTAAGCTACCGTCTTTCTTTTTCACAAAGAGAACAGGCGCGCTCCAAGGTGACATACTTGGGCGTATATATCCCTGCTCCAACAACTCTTGCAATTGGACTTTCAACTCAGCCATCTCTTTTGGCGCGACACGATATGGAGAGCGGGCCACAGGTTTCGCACCTGGCACCAACTCAATAGAGAAGTCAATCTCCCGCTGGGGTGGTAACCCAGGATGATTTTTAGGAAACACGTCGGCAAACTCTGACACAACTAGCACTTCACCGACACTGGCCTTTGGCTCAACAGCCTGAATTAGCGTGAAGAATAACTCCGCGCCCTTCCGAACAGCATTGACGACTTGGAGTGCAGACAACAGAGTCCCGCCAACTCCTCGCATACCAGCGAACTTCGTCACAAGCCCGGTATTCTGGCCCAGTGTAATCTCCTTGGAGTTGCAATTAATAAAGGCACGCTGCTCCGAGAGCCAGTCCATACCAAAGATCACATCAAACTCCGAGAACGGTAGCACAGCTGCACTCAAACCGAAATCCCGACTTCCTATTTGCACATCCACATCGCAAGCCCTATCCGCAATCATCACACAGCCATTCGGCAACAGCACCCTTGTACTATCCACCGTCACATGACTTGGTACCCCAATGCGAGATACGAAATCCTCAGATAGAAAAGAATGCGAAGCACCCGTATCAAACAGGGCTCTCGCCAAATTATTCCGAATCAGGACAAAGCCTGCAGCACACACATCATGCACAAGCTATACATAACCAAAAACAATAGCACCAGCAAGTAAACTAAATCAACTCGTACCTGTGACGACGTCACTTTGCTTAATCGCTTCCTGTTGGCCAAGTTGATAGATTCGGGGCTGCGCTTGGGACGCAGAGGAATCAACCACCACTTTACCCTTCTCAGCATACGACGCACCCGTCTTCTTTTCCCCTTTGGGCTGCACAACCCGACAGTCACGAGCAATATGCCCCACCCGGCCACAGTTATAGCATGTACGAGAATCCAGCCTTGATGTCGCTCCCGACATAACGGTCGTAGTCACTTGCCCAGATGGCTTGGACCTCTTGCCCCCTTTCTTCTGGTAAAACGACTTGCTCGGGCGAGGTGCTTGAAACTCTGGCTTCGACGCAACCAAGCCCTTATTCCCTTGCACTCGCCTCATGTCCTTCTCCAACGCGCACGCAGTATCAACCAACGCCTGAAACCCTTGGTTCACCGAACTCGAAAGCAGGAACCGCAACTCATCCCGCAATCCTTCATAGAACCGATTCATTTTCCTTTGGTCATCCGCGAAGATTGTACCCGCATACCGTCCCAACCTGGTAAACTCATGCAAGTAGATATCCACACTATCTTCCCCTTGCTTTAACCGTTGGAACTCATTTTCCATAGCAATGCGTTGCGCTGCTGGGACATGTTTCGCCAGAAATATTCGAGAGAACTCCTCAATCGACACTTGTGTTAATTACCTGCCCGCCAAATGGTGTACCTCAACCTCGTCCCACCACAACCGCGCCTCTCCTTCAAGCATGAAGGTGGCCAAGGTGACCTTAAGAGTTTCCTCCGCCCTGATCGCTGTCATTATCCGCTTGACACGCGATAACCAATCCTCTGCCTGCGTTGGGGATCCCATTCCCGTAAACGTAGGAGGACTGAAGCTCATGAATTGCTTCAACTGTCGGTCAGCTGCTCGTGGATCTACAGCCTCAACCGGCTCGGGTCTTACATCAACACGAACTAGCACTACTGCCGGCTGCGCTTGCCCGGTCGGCTGAATCATGGCAAATAGCGCCTCAGCAACTAAGCGAATAGTTTCCGCAGATGTAGGAGGTGTTGGCACCTCAGCTGGTGCCGCACTCTCATCAGAGCGCTGGGGCTCAGACTGCCCAGCACCACTACGCGTCACCTATAGGTGGACAAGACACGTTAGCGAACTTATGCAAGCAAAACAACACAAAAAGGAACGCGCAGATTCCTCAAACACGATTTTTTTACATTCCAGAGTTCATTAGCGTTACAGCAGGTCGCACAAACACGTGCTCGCCTCCCCCATAAAAGAATTCGACCACGAATTCGAAAGAGAAACACCGACAAAAGCTGATACCCAAATGTAACGACCCCATCCGTTAAATGACGTATAGTAGAAGGTCCGGCCGGGGCCCCACACTATATGCCACAAACAGATGGTGAGGTCACAGGATAATACCAAACCATACGAATCCTAACTCAGAGCATTCTAGCGGAAGCTTTAAGTTACAACTTTGAACTCTACACAGGAATGTCCAATATATAAACCACCTTTATATATCACCACGGAATGTACAAAAATACAAGAGTTTGGCCTTAAGGCCTTACAGTTCCTCTTTACATACAACATGTTTTACAAACCTCGGCGCGCAGGCCGGCCATACATGAGTAAAAGAGAACAAACAAAACCATTCGCTTAGCCTTCAAGGGCTAGCCGCAGCAGCAGCAGCAACAGCAGTAGGGCTTCAGCCCATCACTTACCACTTGGCTCTCCAGCACCTGCACGGGAACAATCCACCCAACCGGTGGCAAACAATGCAACGGTCAGCATTCAGCTGACCCAATTATAACAATCCTACCCCTTTCTCGGGGCATGAGCATTCTTTCCCTGTAAAGCAAGGCATCATCAAATAGCAACTATGTGCGCGCAGGCACATTCAAGCCATCACAACTATCGGCCACACGGCCCGACAGTCCGTGCACTCAGGGCACATTCTTGGTGTACTGGAATACCAGGGTCAACACCACCGTCTACACGGTATTTGAGCATTCTAGTCTTTCTGGCGCGCGGGCCTAAGACTCTCATTAGGCGTTCCAACAAAACCTATAACCAGGCTTCCAAGTCGGACGGACCTAACGCAGGTACGGATCAGCCACCCCCTGTTGCTCAAGTCGTCGTGCCACCTCGAATACGGAAGTATCCATGGCTATTTATAGGCGCGGGTCGGTTTCACCTTTCCTGTTCGGCAATCTGCCTTTTCATCGAGTTGCAGCCCAACAGCTCAACCGCTCATAAAGTGGCAACGCACGGCCACAAGAGTTGCATCCAACCCTCTTCATTTCCTGGACATCGTCCAGTACTTCCTGCTGCACCAAGCAACAGGTAGGCACAAGGCATCACAAGCCATAATCACGGAGCCTTCTCCGATATGCAAACAAGCATCACCAATCCAGACCATGTCCAGATGGGCTTCACACAGCATGCCTAGAGCCGTACTCCAATTCCGGCCTCTAACAAGGGGGACTTCACATATCTACCCCAAGGGACACCACAACCCACCGCACACTCACGGGGAAGGGTTTTCCCTATGCAATGTAGAAAAGAAGGACTTCACATGTCCAAGGAGGGAGATCATTACCCTTGTCGACCTCTTCAGAGCCATCGAAAACTAGCCGGTGAGAAAGAACCGCAGCAGCCTTGCCTTCACAACGCCGGCTTCGGATCACGAATCGGACCACGGGAACTCCGCCGGTGGCTTGCTCTCCTCCTCCTTCTTCTTCCTCCTCTCTCTTTCTCTCTTCCTTAAGCAAAATGAAGAATGCCTTCCTCTTCATTCCTTGACGAATTTAATCCAGCCAGGAATCACCTGAGCCCTTGGATCAAAAGGGAGAATCTGAACGGCCACGATTTGCCCAAAAAACCCAATTTTTGGCTGACACGGCCTGTGACATGCCCGTGTCACAGGCCGTGTACCCTTAAGCGGCACACGCAGTTTGAACCGACTGAATAACACGGGCATCGACACGCCCGTGTCGAACCTAACACGCCCGTGTCATTCCAGAGACACGCCCGTGTCAACCCTGCCTCATCGAGCTGCAACCAGTACACGGGTCGGAACACGGCATCGGACACGCCCGTGTCCCACCTGACACGCCCGTGTTCACGGCCGTGTTCAAGGCCGTGTACTTTTCTGACTCGAATAGGCTATTCTCGAAATTTAATTTGGACACGCCCTGGGACACGCCCGTGTCGAAGGCCGTGTCCCAGGCTCGACGATCGTCGACTATCAATCGTCGACTAACCTGAACACGCCGTGGGACACGCCCGTGTCCCAGGCCGTGTACCCCCGACACGCCCTGGGACACGCCCGTGTCCCAGGCCGTGTCAAACAGCCTCCAACCCAAAACTGTTTACAAACACATTTTGAGATTTCTGGGGTGTTACATGGGAACTAGACAGGAGATGTTCCAAGAATGTCTTGGAACATGTCATTGAAATAAGAGCTGTCCTATCTTCAAAGGCATACTCAATTTGACCACCTGGTGTGCCTTAAACAGAAGATCTAAATGATAAATCTTATAATCCCAGGTACGTGCATTCAGTTTCAATAATTGAGTCATATTGTATCGATTTGTACATATATATATATATGTATATTTACATATCCACACAAATTTGTGAATTCTTTCTCTCGAAAGTAAATGGTTATGTGTATATATACACATATATGCTTGTACACCTAAGGAAAGATTAAAATTGTAAAATGACCTTTAGATATAATATTAAAGAATTCTTGGTAGGTACACACTTATACATTTGAAAATGAACCTCAACAGGCATAAGTCAGCCCACTGAAAATTAAGAAAGTACGTCAATGGGAGTTACAAAAGATTACAACTGATATCAGAATATTGTGTTCATCTTGATCGAGCAATAACTTAATAACTTTGCCTTCCTCGGTTATTGTCTAGGGTGCACCAGAATTAATTTGCATCCTCACAAAATTATTGAACTAGGGTATAACATAGTCCTTATGCCTCATAACGCTGTGTGAAAAAAATTCCGTCTAAACTCTCGGTACAAAACAGTTAGGAAAATCCATCGGAATCACGTCGAACCCACCCGGTTCGCTACTATATATATAGATCGCGTAAATCCTGTCGATTTCTCCCTACGCCTTAATCCCGTCGATTTGCCTTCCTATTACCCTAACATTCCGCCGATTCGCTGGTTCGTGTTCTTCCCGTCGATTCGCCTGGTAAGTGGATTCCCTTCGATCGCCTGAACCCAACGGAATTGCACAATCCTGACACCATCCCATCGATCACAGCTGCGACCGCCAAGGATCTCCTCTGTGCCTCCGACGACTAAGAACAAAGGACGGAAGGGCTTCCACTCGATATTAGGGTAACTGTCTATTCCCGTTCTTCCTCCGTTTTAGTGACTTGTCTAATGTGTAGTCTCCTACTAGGATCGTTGATAAGATATTGACTTGGGTATTTCCTCCCTAGGTCTATAATGGCTCCAAGAACCACCGCCGGCCTGGTCACTGGATGTGAACTAGTTCGAACAGATTTTTCACATGCCTCAGATGAGTTCAGGAACATCATCCTTATGCTTGAAGAGGCTGGAATCACCTTTATACTGGAGCACCCCTGCAAGATATTGGATAAGGAGGTGATGGAGTTCTTTGCGACCGCCAAACTTCGGGATGAAGACACTGTCATCAAGTGTAAGATTGCCGATGCTAGGATCAAGATGTCTGCAAGGAAACTGACTTGATACTTGCAGCTTTCTAGCTCTGATCACGAGGATTATCTGGAAGAACAAGATAGAGCCAGGACTCTTCTTTTCTGCGGCCTACCCGAAGGAATCAAATCCATCAAATGGAAGGAGATGAACGAGGAAGGCAAGCTTCTATCTGACATCGTTGGGAAAGTCCTGATATTTAAACAAGGCTCCCACGATCATATCTCAAGGGAGATGTTTAAGATTCTAATGGTCATCATCTGCAGGAAGCGATTCAACTGGGGGGGGCAATGCTATTTGAGAAAATAAAGGATACTCTGCGTAACCCCAGCTTTTGACAGATCATCAGTCTCTATCTGAACCAACTGGATGGAGATAATTTTGATATGAGCAAAGGAGTTCCCATCCACTAACTGAAGAAGATGGACTCCAGTGTATTTGACAGATGGGAGAGACGGATAGGGCAAGCTGCCATGGGAGAAGAACAAGATGAATCTCCGGCTGTGTCACATAGGGCTGAGGACAATAGAACTCCAGCAGACTCCGTGGCTGTCCCTGGTGAAGTTCCTGATAAACTGACTACAGGAACTGAGGGGGAGCCTCGACCCGCTCCTACTGATGTCATATCTGATATCTCTCAGATAGCTAGGGATGCAGTTGAGAACCTGCAAGAAGAAAGTGTGGATGTGGAGAAAGATGGGGAGGCCCTGGACAATACTGATATGGGAGATGGAGGTGCTGTTCAGGAGGATGATGAACTGGATGTGGACGCTGCTGCTGATGAGAATGAGAATATGGATGATGAGAAGGAGGAAGAAGGAAATGAGAGGAGTGAAGAGATGGATCATCGGGATGATGCTGAAGTTCCATCTGGGGAATGAGCTTATGAGGAGTCTGGTGCTCGAATGGAGGGGGAGTCCTCCCAGCAACTATCGGTAAGCATTCCTAAAAAACCTACCGAGGCTGCCCAAATTCCCCCTGTGGAAACAGTACTTGTGTCCAGCTCACCAAGTGCATCTGCTGAAGAGCCAGATCAAGGCTTGCCTGAAGATCATCCACTGCAAGCCAATCTGGCAAATCATACGGTCAATATTGTTCAAGGAATTATGGATGAGCTGAAGGCCTCATTTGTGAAAGCACAAGACGTAGTGCTAAAAAGGGTAAAAGAATCTGAGGATCTAATGTTAAAGAACATTGTGGAAGTCAATCACAAGTTGGATGTTATGGAAAAGAAATTCGAGGAAAAGTATACTGAAGCCGGCACAGCTGTCTCTCTGCTGATGCAAGGTCTTAAAAAGAACACAGATGATCTGGCTATCGTAAATTAGAATGCACATGTTGTGGCTAACAGCATCAAAAAATTTGATGCCAACGTGGTGATTCTCAACGCGGATCAAAAGACCCTGCTGAATGAATTTTCAAAAACTGTGAAGCACATCGATGATTCCCTGAATGCTTACGCATACTCAATTGCTGTAGAAGCCAAAAAGGGGGAGGAATACTACAAAGCTAAGATGGCCGGGATTCAATAGATAATCATCGAAAATTTCGATCAGTCTAATAGGTATACTCTTAAACTCTAACAAAATCATAATTGGCGCATTCAATCAATCTAATAGATAATAATTGACAAATTTGGTCATTCGAATAGGTATGTGTTTGAAACGGCCCATTGGTTAGTACAACAAGCCTCGGGCATACACGTTCCCGTTGCTCCTCCGGAGCAAGAGGAGTATACTGCTGCTGCTGCTGAAGAAGACGCAAGTATTGAAGAAGTTATACTGAGTGAGGCTGACGCCAAGAAGGCTGCTAGGGCTGCTACAAGAGCAGAACACAGTGGCTGGTTTGATCAAGAAGCCCTAGCAAAAGCTAAAGGCAAAAGGAAAAATCAAGAAGGAACCTCAAAGGAAACGCCAACTGAAAAGAGAATCAGACTGAAGGAGGATGAGGTGCGAAATGAAAGGTGGATCCCAGTATTAAGAAGCATCATTTTGGACACATTTGCGTTGCAACAGAGGGGGGAGATAAAAAGGAATGATGTCTACAATCAGTACGAGTGGGAGAAGCACAAGACCTTTGAAGCCAAAAGAAACATCTTCTTCAGGTCCAATACTGTGGCAAATAAAGTTCCCCCTCCCAAATACTACCCTAAGCCAAAGGAATACTTTGAACGTCAAAGCAGCAAGCACTTGGCACAGCAGCTAAAAGACGAAATAGCTAAGGATAAAGAGATTTAGCTAATGTACTCCTTGTGTTTTTATTATTATCATCATGTATACATATGAACAATTTTTGTGGATATCTATATATATATATGTGTGTGATTTGATGATTGACTCTAATATTGCTCTGGTTGTTTTTATTACCTTTCTCTTAATTCAATGTATGTATTATCTGGATTGGTGCAATTCATCTTAGCTAGTAGGATTTTGGCTTCTTCAAATAGGGGGAGATTGTTGGGTATTGTATCCACAATTACCTGGATTTGAGGAAGCCTCATTTCAAGCTAAGATGAATTCACAATGTATTTGATGAAATCTTTCAAGTTGTGCTTGCAGTTATTCCTCGCTAAGTACACACCAATGTCAGGGTGCAGTAGGTCAATATACACGGGTCTGTGCAACGTAATCCCTCGTTGAGCAGATCAGTGTGTTGGCTTACGTGTACTCTCTCTATTGGAGTGTACTTACTTTCAAACACAGGGTTAAGAAAGATCAAGAGCAGACAAGGAGCAAGGATGGGACAAAGACCAGCTCAAGGGAAGAAAGGCGAAAATCGCCTAAGTAGAAATCGTCGAGAATCACTAAGTGATTCTCGCCGATTCGACGAGAATCACTAGTGATTCTCGCCGATTCGACGAGAATCGTGATTCTCGCCAAATCGACGAGAATCACTCGCTGACTCTCGTCGAATGCTGGCGGTTGTCTCGACGCCGCCCTGAATTCTACTAAGGCAGAATCGTCGAGAATCACGAAGTGATTCTCGCCGATTCGTCGAGAATGACTCTGCATTCTCGACGATTCGGCGAGAATCAATTATGATTCTCGCAGATTCTTTTCGGCTTGCTATTTCAATGAAGCTAGAATTTTGCTAAGTGGAATTCGGCGAGAATCGTAGGTGATTCTCGCCGATTCGTCGAGAATCACCTTCGATTCTCGCCGAATTTGACTTGGGAAAATTTCTGCTATTCTCTGGACCGGTCCAAGTTAACTCGTGCTGTTTGGAGCCGGACTTAGGGTTTCTTTCTGGTGGTCGACGTTTTATCTCAAGCTGAGATCGACGATTTATCTAAAGCTGCGTTCGACGCTTTCTGTCCAAAGCTCAGGTCGACGTTTTCCAAGCTCAACTATGCTAGAACGTCGAGCTCCGGTCGACGTTCCCTATGCTGGAACGTTGAGCTCCGGTCGACGATCTCCGAGCTCCGTTCGACTATTTGTGTCACAGGCCAACTCCAACATCTGCCAGCTCAGATCGACGATAGTCGATCCCAGATCGACGATCAGCAAAGCAGATCGACGATTTCTGCCAGATCTCAGAATGCAAGTTTCCAGGCGGATTTTCTGGATATCTTTTGTCCTATTAAAGCCAGCTGTTATTATTCCAATATAGCTATATTAAAGGACTATTACAGGAATGCTTTTATGAGTATTATAGCCGTTGGAGTATCCAAAAGGAAGCAGTAATAAATGTTATTATTCAAATGTCTGCTGCTCATCTATCAGGATATATATACACAGATTTACAGAGGAACAATATAGTAGTGAAGAAAGAAGAAAGCAGAATACAGTGAAAATAAATTACAGGAATCAGAGTTCCAGGAAGAACTCAACTCCACCTGTACAACTAAGTGCTCTTCTCAGATATGCTGTTCCAGGAAGCCTGAAGAGACAACTTCTCTACATCAGTCTGAAGGCTTACTGGAAGATCATCATCAAGGCTTCATTATTTACTCTCCAAGACAACTAACATTTCAGTCATTGCTGAAATCATCATTTGCTGGAGCAGTCATCCATTGAAGGCCTATCACCCTGTGCAAAGCTTCCACTCCTGAACCATTCTACATCTCAGGGGGAGCTTTGACATCATCAATCCACTTGTGCTTCTCTCATTTGATTGAGAACAGAGAAGACACCTTCAACTCTTATTTTTCTTTTCCCGCTGTAAAAGGGTTCTTGAACTCCCTTCAAAAGTTCTGTTTGGTTCTGAGAGCCTTGTCAAGACTCAGTGGTGGCAAGACACCTGATCAAAAAATCTAGCTTTGGTTTTTGAGCACCTTATGTTGGGTCCGGCGTTCCTTCACTTGACCCGTGGCGCTCTGCTACTTATATAAAAAATTAAGTAGCGCCCGCTCAGTGCTTAAGTCCGGGCTTTTGTTAGGAATAAGGCTAGGCTAGTAGCTCAAGGCTATAGACAGGAGGAAGGCATAGATTATGATCAGACTTTTGCCCCTGTAGCTAGACTAGAAGCCATTAGGATTTTCCTAGCCTATGCTGCCTATAAAAGATTTAAGGTCTTCCAAATGGATGTGAAGAGTGCCTTCCTCAATGGAGATTTAAAGGAAGAAGTGTTTGTTGAACAACCACCAGGGTTTGTTTCATCAACCTTACCCACTCATGTGTTCAAACTCCAAAAGGCTCTATATGGACTTAAGCAAGCTCCTAGAGCTTGGTATGAGACCTTAGCAAATTTCCTTCTAGAACACAAGTTTGTGAGAGGTGTAGTAGATAGAACCCTGTTCATTAGACATCATAAGGACTCACAACTGTTAGTTCAAATCTATGTAGATGACATTATATTTGGCTCTACTGATCCCAAACTATGCAAGAGGTTCTCTGAACTAATGCACTCTAAGTTTGAGATGAGCAGCATGGGTGAGTTATCCTATTTCCTTGGTCTCCAAGTGAAACAGAGTGTTGATGGCATTTTCATTTCTCAATCAAAATATGCCAGGGGGTTAAAAGATTTGGAATGTCTGATGCTTCATCAATGAGCACACCTATGGCCTCAAATACAGTTATTGATTCTGATGTTAATGGCAAGCCTGTTGATCAAAAGAATTATAGAGCCATTGTTGGTTCCCTGCTGTATTTGACTGCAAGTAGGCCTGACATAATGTTTGCTACATGCCTATGTGCTAGGTTTCAGGTCAACCCAAAGGAATCTCACTTAACTCTTCTCAAGAGGATCTTGAGATACCTTAAGGGATGCCCTAACTTAGGACTGTGCTACCCAGCTGAGTCAGGATTTGAATTAATTGGATATTCAGATGCTGATTATGCTGGTTGTAGAGTTGACAGGAAAAGCACCTCAGGGACTTGTCAGTTCCTGGGAGAGAGACTTGTCTCTTGGTTTTGCAAGAAACAGGCATCTGTGTCTACTTCAACTGCTGAGGCTGAATATATTGCAGCAGCTAGTTGTTGTTCACAGATCCTGTGGATTCAAAATCAGCTAGTGGATTATGGGTACACACACTCAAACACAAAAATTCTGTGTGACAGTACCAGTGCAATATCAATTGCTCAAAATCCTGTGCACCATTCCAGGACCAAGCACATTGAGATTAGACATCACTTTCTGAGAGATAATGTGGAAAAGAACAAGATAGTAATGGAATTTATATCCACAGACCTGCAGAGAGGAGATATTTTCACTAAGCCCCTTGATGAACAAAAGCATTTGTTCTTCCTGAACCAGCTTGGCATGATTAATGGTTCAGAGTAGTGAAAATTTGGTTAATTTTGTTTTCTGTCTAAAATCGTCGAACGACTGCTCGACGATCTTCGACCAGGTCAGAACTATCGTCGACCAACCGTCGACGACAGCTCGCTCTGTAGTAAGGCAGAAATCGTCGACCAACTGGTCAACGATCTCTCCTTAGGTATCTATCGTCGACCAATGGTCGACGACAGATTTTCTGTGCTGGGTGGAGAATCGTCGACCAACATTTATTGATCGACGATCGTGGTGATTGCTTGTAGTCGGTCGATATTTAACGATTAGTCAAACATTGACTATCGTCGATCTTTATTCGACGACCGATTTTATTCCGGGTTCGACGATCGCAGATTTGGTTCTAATAGTCGATTTAGGTCTGGAGATCGTCGTCCTTCCGCTCCGTCTTTTCATATTCCTTCTTCTGGTTTAGAATTCGCTCTCGAACTCTAATCCCGCGCGATTCTCTTCTCCCCTGCTTTGCTTCTCGATTCGCCATTTTCTCTCAAATCCTATGGCGATTCCTTCTGCTGTTCTCTTTGGGATGAAGTTCGACAATGGCTTCTGTGTCGACTTCGATTCTTTCAGCCGATGCGATCAACCAATCCAAGATATCCTGCAGCTGTGTGAAGAGCAAGGCCTCAAGAGATTCATGTCATCCGCACCTAAGATTAACATACCGGAGATACGAGAATGGGTATACACTTCGTCCTCCAGCGACGAAGCCATGACTGGAAAAATAAATGGAGAGGAGGTCATCCTGACTCCTGAAGTTCTGTCTGAGTTGTTTGGACTACCAACAGGTACTGAGAAATATGAGCAAAGCACAGAGGAATATGGCCGCATGCTCACTGTGATGGGCCATGCCGAAGGGATTCCGGCTAAGTTGCTAAAGATAAACCTGGCTCTGATACCAATTGAAGGATCAAGCGCATACCCAACTGCACCAAAAGCCCGGACTGTTGGAGAGGGCGCTACTTAATTTTTTATATAAGTAGCAGAGCGCCACGGGTCAAGTGAAGGAACGCCGGACCCAACAATCCCCCCCGGCATCCAGCACAACCCGTCGGCTCAGAGGTGGGGTTACCACATGGCCCACACGGCTCAGAGGTGGGGTTACCACATGTCCACGGTTGCCTGACCCACCGGACCCACACAGGTAGAAGGGAAAAATCAGGATTTAATAGCGCCCTCCTGGTCTTGAACCCGTAACCTCCCTCTGATACCAATTGAAGGATCAAGCGCATACCCAACTGCACCAAAAGCCCGGACTGTTGGAGAGGGCGCTACTTAATTTTTTATATAAGTAGCAGAGCGCTACGGGTCAAGTGAAGGAACGCCGGACCCAACACCTTATCAAAAGCTCATTGGTGTCAGGACACCTGATCAACTCATCCTGAGTGGATTCCTACCAAGGGTGGTAGAAGAGTGGACGTACCCAAGTTGTTGGGGAACCACTATAAAATTCTTGTGTCGTCTGGATTGCAATTTTTATTTCTTGTATTCTTGTTGTGTGTGTTTGCTCTAATCTCAAGGATAGATCTGACTTTCATAATTATACAACAACAAGATTCAAGCCTTTATCCCACTATAGTAGGGTCGGCTATATGGATCCTTTGTCGCCATTGTGCCCTATCTTTAATCATAATCTCACTAATGCCTAAGTACATCATGTCTTTCCTTACAGTTTCATTCCAAGTCTTTATTGGTCTATCCCTCCCTCGTTTAACATGTCTAGTGACTAGACTCTCACAATGCTTAACAAGTCCCTCTAATGATCTCCTTTGTACATGTCTAAACCATCTTAGATGAGCTTCTCGCATCTTCTCTGCAATTGGAGCTACTTCTTTCTTATCCCTAATACTTTCATTCCTAATTTTATCCAATCCCGTGTGTCCACACATCCACCAAAGCTTTCTCATCTCCACAACTCTCATTTTTGCTCATGTACACAATTCACTGCCCAACACTCAGAACCATAGAGCATCACGGGTCTAATTGCAGTACGGTAAAACTTGCCCTTAAGTCTTAGTGGTACAATCATGTCACATAATTAAACATAAAAAACACAGTTAAAAAAGGGGGCTATTATTAGTAGCTCATGTTGGGTATTGTATCCACAATTACCTGGATTTGAGGAAGCCTCCTGTCAAGCTAAGATGAATTCATAATGTATTTGATGAAATCTTTCAAGTTGTTCTTGTAGTTATTCTTCGCTAAGTACACACCAATGCCAGGGTGCAGTAGGTCAATATACACGGGTCTGTGCAACATAATCCCTCATTGAGCAGATCAGTGTGTTGGCTTACGTGTACTCTCTCTATTGGAGTGTACTTAGTTTCAAGCACAGGGTTAAGAAAGATCAAGAGCAGACAAGGTGCAAGTATGGGCCAAAGACCAGCTCAAGGGAAGAAAGGCGAAAATCATCTAAGTAGAAATCGTCGAGAATCACTAAGTGATTCTCGCCGATTCGACGAGAATCACTAGTGATTCTCGCCGATTCGACGAGAATCACTAGTGATTCTCGCCGAATCGACGAGAATCACTCGCTGATTCTCGTCGAATGCTGCCGGCTATCTCGACGCCGCCCTGAATTCTACTAAGGCAGAATCGTCGAGAATCACGAAGTGATTCTCGCCGATTCGCCGAGAATGACTCTGCATTCTCGACGATTCGGCGAGAATCAATTGTGATTCTCGCCGATTCTCTCCGGCTTGCTATTTCTATGTAGCTAGAATTCTGCGAAGTGGAATTCGGCAAGAATCGTAGGTGATTCTCGCCGATTCGTAGAGAATCACCTACGATTCTCACCGAATTTGACTTAGGCAAATTTCTGCTATTCTCTGGACCGGTCCAAGTTAACATGCGCTGTTTGGAGCCGGTCTTAGGGCTTCTTTTTGGTGGGGCCCACAACGGTCATTTTGGATGACCAAATGTATAAATACATCGGTATGTTGAACAGTAAAAAGGACGAACAGAGAAGAAGAAAAGTCGAGCCGCTAACGTAACCTAGATCGCGAGGCTTGTTCCGTCGCCGTCGCCGCTCGTGTTAGTTGGTGGCCGCCACTGATCGTGGTTACTTCCTGATCTCCCGGCGACAGAAGCTCTGTCTCGCAACGCGTCTCACGAGTCCTTCTTGAGAACCTTTGTCTCTTGATTTGTAGATCGTGAATACCTTCCCTATCCGAATCGATTGAGACGATTGATCCAAGAAAGACCGTTGGTAGACCTTGCCGGCTTAGCTACGAAGTGTGGATCTACATAGCATTGCCGTCTCATTCTTTGCCGTCGCCGATCTAGAGAAGATCCTTTCCAAGTTAGATCTAAGGTCGTGGACTCTTCGTCGTCTTCAAGAACACGTCATTGAACGAAGAGGGACACCTTATTCTCCATAAGTAGTTTGTATTTCTTATACACTCCATTTTCAATTTTGTTGTAAAGGAACATTGGTTCTTAGTTGTAAGGGTTGGGTGCAACCCGTGGTGTAGGAGTGGTGACTCCTTCGTTTGGAAGGGTTCCTTCCGTTAGTGTGAGGATTGGATTTCAATCCTGTTGGTGAAGTGACCGAGTCGTCCCTGGTTGGGAGATAGGTCGAAGGGGGAGAGTGGACGTACCCAAATCGGGAAACCACTATAATTTGCATGTGTCTTTTTGTGTTGTGTTGTTTGGTTTATTTGTGCAGGTACAATTTTAATTCCGCAAAAACGATGCAAGACACCTATTCCCCCCCCCCCCTCATAGGTGGAGGTAGTTAGCACTGGGTGGACTTTCAATAACGACCCCACCCACGTATTGGGGTGGCGGTGCTCCTTACTTGCAATACATCAGTATAATCCAACGATTAAGGTGAAAGTACAGTATTTGCACAATACACTACAGGTGCAGTCCCGCGGCCACACACCCCGTGCTCTCAGAGCACTTAATCGGTGAACCCTGTGAAAATCCGTGGTCTCACCACCGCCTCTAGGATGGCAAATCTCGTGAGCATTTTTGTCTTTCTGGCCTAAGCCTAAGACCCTCCATCTATGCCAATATTAAGTGGCATGTACTTTAGGTCTCTTTAACCGAACGACAAAGAGTGGGTACGCTTCCGCCTAACCCGTTGCTCACACCGCAATGCCAATTTAAGCCATATGCGCGGGTCAAGCTTCCTCGAGTCCCAAAATGATTAAAAAAATTTTACATAACCCAGTTAGGTACAAGTTGGCTCCCAGGCCACCAAATTGGCAGAATTACGCTTCTGCCCGGTTTTCCAGGTACACCTTGGAGTTAATCCACAAGATTCCCTGATGCAATCTACCACGTAGAAAACCCGAAAACAACTATCAGCACGGAGTCCTCTATGACCATTCATGCATAATGAAAGATCACCGATCTAGACCAACTTTTCTGAGTAGGCTTCACACACCATGCCTATGTTCATACTTCGATTCTGGACTCTACATGCAAAATAATGGGGACTATTCATGTCTACTCGAAGGAAAACCACAAACTCACCGCATAATCGTGAGAGCGGGCTTCCTATGTAAAAAGGAAAGGGGAATTCAGATGTCCAAGTAGACAATCGTTATCCTAGCATTTCTCTTTGGTGCCATGAAGATCTACTCGGATGGAAAGCACCGTTACAGCCTTGCCTTTACATATCTGAACTCGATTTGCGATTTGGTGCTCTGAAACTCCTCCAGTGGCCGGATCTCCACTCCTTCTTCCTTGCTCTCCTCTCTCTCTAGAACTTTAGAAAGAGAATAGCCCAAGAAAAATGTGGAAGAAAACCCTCATCTCTCGGACTTAAACCAGCAGGGAAAAGCCTGAACCATTGGATACCAAAATAAGGAAACGAACGGCCACAATTTGCTCTTAAAGTAAAATTACTGGGACGAACACGGCTTGTGACACGCCCGTATCATGGGCTGTGTTCCTCAATCAACGCTGAAACTGTCACGTCCCGAATGGGACACATACTTAGACACTCCTGTGTCATAAATGACACGCCCGTGTCCTACAGTACATGCCCATATTCAGGGGCGTGTTCCCTGAACATACACAGGATCAAACTATCCCAAATAGGACACGACTCTATGATACACCCGTGTCACAGGCCGTATGCTAGACACGCCCTTGTCCCATGCCGTGTAACTCTTTCCACATAGCCCAGCAAATAGCCTAAGAAGGATACGGCCCTAGACACGCCCGTGTCTTAGGTCGTGTTCTCTACCTTCCACGATCGTCGACTGCAACTCTTCGACCTCAGGAAAAATCGTGTAACCTGAGCATGAATTGCTCTGGGACACGCTAGTGTCCCAGGCCGTATGGCCCTCACCAAGACCCAAACAGGCTCAAACGTGCTGCCCGTTTCTCTTTTAAGTTTCGGGGCATTACATGACGTCACCAGAAGTCAACAAAGTCAAAGTATTTCATTTCGTTATGAGAAAGCTATAATAGTGCTGGAAGCTAATGTTTGACCTTTTCTGAGGGAGGTAGCGCTCACCATCCTTGGCTGGGCCAACATTCAAATAGTGTTGTTAATTCAAATCAATAGATATAAAAAGTAAAGAGAAAAGGGGATTAGGGTTGTGGAAAATAGAGGCGACTGGACTTCATCTTCTTCGACGATCTTGAAAGCCAAGTCCAGCAGAGCAATCCTGCAGGAAATAAAAGATAGCTGAAGCTTTTCCAGTTTTGCAAGGTTGTTCTATGGAGAACAAGGTGGTTGATTTATCTAATCAGCAAGAAGAGATAGTTGTGTGAAGGCCGTCAATCTTCAACAACGGATAGCTGTTCTTCAGTGCAACAGAAAATCAGTTAGTTGTAGAAGACTACTAATTCCATCTACAGCAAGAGGGCTGGACTAATATCTTGAGTCCCATGTGGAAGGGCTCTCGCTCAATGGATCAAAGGTACGCCTCTACTTCTCCTGTTAGTTAGAGAGGAATAAAAACCTATCTTGTTGGTTCTTCTTCTTTTGAACCTTAACCATGAAAGTATGTCAACTCTTTAAAATCCTCGATTGCACAGTTGACCACACGCATTCAACAGTAAGTAGTAAGACCTTCTGTTTACACTTTTTCAGAGAAATTCCAAGGATACTCATCGAGTGGACCATACCAAGGCTCGAGAGACCTTCTTTGCTTTTCTGATCTCATTGTGTATGTGTAGAGATAGGCACTGCTCTGTGGGCCATTCGAATCTCAATCTTCAAGACAAATTCGTGAAAGATCAATCTGTGCATGGAAGTTTCATTGCTGAATGACTTGTCTGCTACCAACTCCTTCCTCAACCAATCTATCGATAACCTCGACCCTCTCATGTAAAGAGTGAAAGAGTGAACCAAGTGAGAACCAGGGGCACTTCTTCATCACCTCAAATAGGATGAGTAAGTGCGGGCCAAGAGGAATGATATCTGTGAGCTTGCCCCGCTAAAAAACAGAGTGACGACCTTAGGCGCTTGACCCGAGGCAGAAAAAAGAGATATGTTGACATTGTAAAATTCACCATAGTAGACGCGAACGACCTATAAATCAAGACCTGCATGCTCAGTCCAGTAAGGTAGACTCTGAGATTTATATCTGAGTCGGTGTTTTAAGTTATTTCAATTTCTTGATTAAATTCCTGTATGATTAAGGTTGTCTGAATCTGATCTATAGGGCCTTTTGTGCATGAGTTGTAGGTGTCTAATTAGTTACTTAGGTAGGTTCCCTACTGGGGTATTGAGGTAGGATCCAAGTGTGGATCTGAAAGTAGTGCTCTCCTCCCAGCCTGAGTAGTAGGGCCTAGTTCCTGAGGTAGGTGAATGCTGAGTCACTGAGTTATAGGTGACAAGTGTGTCACTGAGTTATAGGTCTTGGAGGAGACTGAGTGTAGGGATTTTTCACCAGATATAGGTGACAAGTTTGTCTCTAAGCTATATGTGCCTAGAAGGGCACTAAGGTAGGTACCTGGAAGGGTACTGAGATGTAGCAGTGTTACAGCACTCTGAGAGTAAGGCTTTATGCCTGAAGTTGTAGGGCTGAAAAGCCTGAGCTGTAGGCCTTAGAGATAAGGATTAGGTAGGTAGTTTGAGGACCATTGAGTTGTAGGAGCACTTCAGGGCTCTTAGGTAGGAACCTTTGTGGTTCCGAGGTTGGGTTTTGAAGAGAACCTGAGTGTAAGGCTGAGGACTTGAGGTGTAAGCTCTGAGGAGAATTTTGGAGGAGTTTGTGCCTTATCTAACATAAGTTAGAAAGGTGAGAGGGAAAGTAGATGAACCCAGTTGGGGAACCACTATAAATTTCTGTGTGCTTTGATTTATTATTTGTTCTTCTATTATATTGCAGGTACTAAGGACAAGCTCTAGATCACTTAGTAACAAAACAGCAAGAAGACCTAATAATTTTCAAATACCTATTCACCCACCCCACCCCACCCCCCCCCCCTCTAGGTGACTAGCTAACCTTAAGTTAATAACTTTCAGTTCCCCACCTTACACGCCCCCAAGTCACGGGCATGACCGAGGGGCATGACTCTCCAGAAAAATTCTATAAATTCCAGACAGTGTCAGGAGCTCAGGGAGAAGATTTTTGAGGAAGATTTATGTAGTTTAGAGTTAGATTTTAGCATTCCTTTCTTGTACTTTTAAATTTCATAGAGTAGTGTTAGTTTTGTTATTTTTAATTCAAGTACTTCCTTTCATTTTCTATCATGTTTTTCTTTTTTTGTAGTTTTTATATCATGTTAAGTAGCTAATCTTAAATTAGCACTTGATCATGATGATCTTTGAATAAAGTAAACTTCTCTTTCAAGCTCATTATTATTTCCGCTTCAATTTATCTTTTATTTTGATTTTATATCTGTATCCTAGATTTACCTAGAGGTTGTGGGTACGAGTAGATCACTCAAAGGTAGAAGTATTTGCATGCACTCCTTAAGAGAGGATGGCACGGATCTTTCGGATTGGAATCAAATCCAATAGTGGGGTTCACTGCATAAAGCGAGCTTAGGGGTTTCGACTAGCCGAGAGGTCTTAATCGATCGACCTAATTTTAGTGGAGAGTGTATTCTCGAGAGAGGCGCTTTTGTAATTTTGGAACCTCCACGGTCGAAGTAAATAAATTAGAAGTTTGCATTTTACGAAAGTTTATTTTATTTAAAAGGGAGTTGAGATCAAGTATTATCTTTTGGTCCTTTGTCTTCATTTAGTTTTAATTAATCTTTTTATTTACTGATAAAATAATAATAATTTGCATGAGTAGAAGTAGGCAACAAGCCTCGATTTTAATACGACACATGATCCTACACTCTAAAATGATAGGTACACTTGCCTTTTCAATTTAGAATCGCATGCTAGAGTGAATTTTAACCATCAAGTTTTTGGCGCCATTACCTGTGATTTATTTTTGTTGATATTTTGAAAGCTTCAATAATTTTACTTTTATCATTCTCTTTCTCCACCTCAATTTCTAGTTTTAATTTTATTTTTTCGAATTCATTTCTATTAGGTATCGGTTGTTTTTATTTTCTTTTATATAAAAAAAATTTATTCTCAACTGGCTGCCACGCTTGCCGAGCTTGAAAATCACCTGAATAATTTTGAAGTCGCACGCAGCCGAAAAATTTCTTATTATTATTGTGGTGCTCCTCATCGAAATGAGGAATGTTATCTTCATAATTATTATCATAATTTTTCTTATGAAAATAATTTTTATAATAATTATGAAAATAATTTTTATAATAATTATGAAAATAATTTTTCTCAATTTAATGATTATTCTTATTCAAATTTTCATGAAAACAATTTTTCTAATTTTCATGAAAATACTTTTTCAAGTTTTAATGAGAATAATTTTTTTGATTTAAATAATTCTTCTTCCACCTCTGATGTTGGTTTTTCTTGTTCGTAAGATCAACCGGGAGAATTCCCGAGTTATGAGAATAATTATTAGATCTGAATTTTTGTTCTTCTTTTTCCACACCACAAACTTATTCTAATTTTGGGGAAGCTTCACAATTTCAATTTGATCCTCCTCCCCAAAATTTAGAAAATATTATCACTTGTTCTAATAATTTTTATTCTAATTTTTGGGACTTTTCAAAACTTCAGTTTGATCCTCCTCCCCAAAATATAGAAAAAATTAATACTTTTTCTAATAATTCTCCTCCCTCTTCAAATATTTCTCCTATGGAGGTACATGAATCTTCATGTGCCCCCTTAGTATCTTATTTCGAAGAAGAAGAAAAATTATTATATCAAGAATTTATAAATATTATGGGCACACCGGGTAAAATAGAAGATGAACATATTTCTTCTCCTATTTCTCCCGATTTTCTTTCACATCATGAATTTTCAAACTCCACTTATGAATATTTAGAAATCCAAATTCATGAAAATGTTGTGCCCAATGATAATGTTTTAATTGAATTTTCGGAAAAGTATTTAAATTTAGAAAATAAACAATCGGAGTCTAATCAAATAGTATTGCAAGAGCCTCCTCCTTACGAAAATTTTTCTGACATGCTTCTTTTTTATTTTTCTTTCACAAACAAATTTCAGGAAGAAGTTGAGTCATTGTAATTAAACGTCTTCCACGATCCATTTGTCAATCCTCTACAAAAATTCAAATCACCTCAGGTATGGGTAGGCGATTTGAATTTAAATTTTCAAGCCAACCGTTCAAAGAAGGAAAATCAAGAAGCAAGCGGAGGAGTAGTTGGGCGAGCATCTTCGGCTTATTCACCAAAGCGTGAATTAAGGGAGTTGCTCGTCCACTTTAATTTTTATTTTTCATTCTCCTAACCAAAACCATCTTGCTTAAAGATGGGAAAAACAAAAACGCTCTTGTGAGACACCCCTTGCTTATCTTTTACTTTCTCGCATTTTTTTTGTTTGTTTTAAAAATTAACTAATCTATTTTCTTTTTCTCCCCCCCCCCTACTCGGTATACAAACATTGGGGACAATGTTTATTTTTTAGTATGGGGGTGGAATCTCCTTTACTTTTTTTTTAAAAAAAACAAAAAACATTGAAAAATCTTTAAAAATACAAAAAATTTTGTTTTCTTTTTATTTTAACCAAAAATAAAAAAAATTAGAAAATCAAAAATTAATTTCTTAGAAAGGGTCGTATTGGGCTTCATCCCACAAAACTGCCTAGTATCTGGTAAACCAGCCACTGGCTAGTCCTCTAGAAGTCCAAGAAATAAAAAAAAATTAGGTTTATCATTTATGTTTTTAGTATTTATGTCAACAAAATTAAAAAAAAATCAAAAAATCTAATAAACAACTACTTAATTTTTTGTGATTCTCATCAATTTATTTTGAGTTTATTTATAAGAATTTTTATAATTATTGATTTTCTAATCTTTTATTTCATCATTGTTAGTTAGATTTAATTTTTAGGTAATTTAATTTTAAGAAATACTTTATGAATTAAATTTGTTTAGAGTAATTTATTTAGTGCTTTTTCTCTCATATTCCAATTAGTGTCAATTTTATAGTACTTAGTTCAACAATTTCTATATTTCAATTATAGTCACTTATTCTTTAAGATTCTTAGGAAATTTTAGTTTACTATAGTTGCACTCTAATTATTTTAATTTAATCTAAATTTGTTTAGCCTTTCCCTTTGTTCTTAATTTTCTTGTTAGCTTATATATCACGGGGATAAGAGAATAAAATTCATTATGCCCTGGTAAATATATGCAATTTTTCAATTTCTGTTAGATCATATGTCATGGGAATCAAATATTCCTTTGTACACATATGCAACCCCAAAAATTAAAGATGGAGTAAGAGGATAAAATTCACTACTCCTGTTATTTTATTTTTATTTGAAGAGAGAAAAATATTTGTTCAAATGTCATGGAAAATGAGAGGATAAAATTCATCATTTTCTTGGTAAACATATGTGAATATCATATCAAAAAAAATTATCTGGGGTGAGAGGATAAAATCCATTACCTCCAATCAAAAACCTCATCATATTCCTAATCTCCAAATCCTAAAAATTTGCCTTAGTAGTAAATTAAAATACTAAGAGTGCATAAGTAGTAGTTTAAATTTTTTTTTCCTTTAAGTTTCTTTTTAGTTAAAAAGTGCTAATAAATTTTAGTCTAACTTTGTTTGCTAACTACTTAATATTGAAGTCTAATTAATTTATTTGAGAAAATTTTGTTAAATTTCTTTGCTCTTCACATTTTAATTTCATATTTTAGGACTTAAAACTTTAAATCCCTTAATTTTATTTTTAACTTTCCTTTGATTTAATAAATTTTTAGTTTAATTAAAAAATTATATTAATTTCTTATAAGTACTTCTCTTAATTTTATTCTGGAATAGCAAAAGCTTAAGTATGGGGGTATTTGATAAGTTAATATTTATAGTTATTTTAATATAGTTTTTATTTAATAAATAGTAATATTTTAGTGAGTTTTTATTAATATTGTTATTAAAATACCTTCTTTTCTTATTTCAAGTTAATATGGGCTATTAATATCAATTTAGAGCTTATAGGACTAATCAGGAGAAGAAACTGAAGAAATCTAGAAAATTCACATTTACACGCCCAGGTCACGGGCATGACCCTCAAGTCATGGGTGGGACCCATCCAGGACCTCCAGATTATATTCCCACGTTAGATTAAAATTACACGCCTCGGACACGGGCATGACATTTGGGTCACGGGCATGACTCGAAGGTGTGATGATCAGGCGTTCCGCGCATTATGAAGCAAGTTTTAGATCTAGACAGTTTTCAGCTTACTAGGTCACGTGTAACACCTCCATCCGTCACATGAAATATAATAGAGGGTCCGGTCGGGGCCCCACACCATATTCCATAAATATATGGCGGGGTCACGGGTTAATATCAAAAGTTACTCGAATCCTAACTTAGAGGATTCTAGCGGAAGATTTTAGGGTTGCATGAACTCATACCAAATGAATATACAGTATATATAAACCAAACCATTTATATATATAACAGAAATGTCAATTACAAATACACAAAAGTTATGGCCTTAAGGCCTTACAGTTATACTTCATAAATGTGGTTTACAAACATCATCGCGCAGGCCGGCCACACATGAAAACAGTAAAACTTTTCCACTCAACCTTCGAGGGCCAGCATAACAGCAAGAGCTTCAGCCTGTAATTTCTTGCTCGGCTCTCTAGCACCTGTACAGGGATAATCCACCACAAGGGTGGAAAATAAGGCCACGGTCAACATTCAGCTAACCATTTTATAAAGACCCCACCCTTTCCCGGGGGAGTGGTATTCCTTCCCTGCAGGCATAGCATCTTCACAAGTAGATATATCACAAGTATGTGCACTCACGCATAGTTCAATATATCACAAATGAATGCATCAACGGTCAAAGATTTCGTGCACTCAGGGCACATTTTTGATGTACCTGTTGACAGGGTTCCATCACCGTTCAGAGGTCCTAAATATAACGGTTAACTTTGAGCATTCACAGTCTCAACAGGCCCTGACCTGAGACTTTAGTCTTGATGGAGTATAGCCTAAGAGTCTCATTATGTGATCATAACAAATGCCAATAACTTAGGCACTCGAGTTAGACAACAATAACGCAGATACAGTTCAGCCATTGCCTATTGGTCAAATCATCAATTCAATGTCTAGACTTACTCGGGTCGGCTTCCCCTTGTCCATTCGGCTCACTGGCCTTTAGGATCTCACATATCAGAAATTAACCTCACAGTCTCCCAGAGACAGGCTTTACAATCAAAAGGGAGTTATTGCCAGCATTCGTCACGATCGCTTGGCGGGACTAACAGAAGCACTTTTTTTGTGCCCAAACTCAACCCAAAACCCTGCAGTATCCTACAGTGCCAGAAACACTGCTCTTGTCATAGCACATAGCATAAATAGCTCACCAAGAGCTATCATCGTTGGCGATACTCACTATAGCCTGGAAATATCCAACTGGTCATAAAACCATGGAATTCCTAGGGTATTTTCCTGGAATGCAACTCCAGTACTTCCTGCTACTTTCAGTTCACATATACAACCTCGCAGACCCCGTATATTACTCGTTTATACTAAGAGTCTTCTCCAGCATGCAAAATAAACATCACCAATCCAGACCAACCTGTCCGGATGGGCTTCACACAACATGCCTATTCAGTACTACACATTTCCGGATCTATATGCAAGACTCGCTAGGAATTTCACGAATCGACCCAAAGGAATTCCCTTTGCTTTTCAACCTTTTGGTGGGGGATTCCATGCATATGCCAAAATAAGGACTTCACTTATCCAAGAAGGAAGATCGTTACCCTTATAGTTTTTTTTGGGAGCCATGACCTTGATCTCTGATTTGGATGGAGTTGATTGTCACAACTTCATCTCCGCGGATCTAGCATCGACTCGCGATTCTAATCATAAGTACACCTTGGGATCGATCTCCTCTTAAGCTTCTAGACTTTTCCTCCTTTTACTATCCAGAACTAAGCAAGAGAGTGTATGAGAGAAAATGAGAATGAAGTCTCAAGTCCAGCTTTTATCTAAAAGCTACTGCCACGCGGTAACCCCTACATCAAAACAGTAACACAGGCGGTGACTGCTTTGACCAGCGGGCACCGCTATCTATAGTTATCGCCCGCGATAACTCGCTAGAACCTGGCGGTAGATTGGTTACTTGAGAAATCCTTCTTGACATTTATCGAGAGTCTAGCGCGGCGCGGTAACGCCTATCGCCTGGCGGTAACAACCCAAGTCCTGGGTCATTTAATTCACTGAGCTATCACTGACAATAAGACTATCGCTCGGCGGTAACCTTCAATGATCACTTCTCATTTTTGGGGTGTTACAACCCTCCCCTCCTTACAGAAATATTTTCCCGAAATTGCACGCATCTATAAGGAAAACCAGTAACTAATATGTTAAAAAATATTTCCTTTCGTAGAATAATGATACAACATCATTTTACAAATAACTCGGGATATTCTTCGCGCATGGTTTGCTCTCGCTCCCATGTCAGCTCTTCACGGCGACAGTTGTCCCAATAGACCTTTACCATCCCGACTGTATTGTTCTGTAGTTGCTTGATCTCCTTATCCTCGATCTGAATGGGCCTAATATTCGTCGTTAGCCCATGATTGACCGGTACTCAATCATTTACAATCACTTGCATCAGCTCTTTCATAGCTTTTCTTAGCACTGATTTGTGAAACACATCGTGCAAGACACTTAGTTCCGCTAAAAGAGATAACCAATAGGCAGCTTCTCTAACTCGTTCAACCACTTCAAACAGACCAAGATACCTCGGACTCAACTTTTTCCAGCAGTGAATCCTATACACGCCTTTGAATGGCTTGATATTCAAGTATACCGAATCGCCAACCGCAAACTCCATATTTCAGTGCTTGGCATTGTAGTACTTTGCTTTCCAGTCTTGGGTTATCAGTAGCCGCTCTTGTATAGTACGTATGGTTGAATTTGTATCTTCGACCTCTTTACATTTACATAGCTTTGACTTGCCTGATTCCGCCCAAGCTAACGGTATACGTCACTTCCTACCATATAACGCTTCAAAGGTCGTCATTTGTATACTAGCTTGATTGCTATTATTGTAAGCGAACTCAATCATATAGAGGTGATCTTCCCACCTCTTCCCAAAATCAAGGGCGCACATACGGAGCATGTCCTCCATTGTTCTGTTGGTCCTCACAGTCTGGCCATCTGTTTGCGGATGAAAGGCCATACTGAACTTTAGTTTAGTCCCCAACAGTTGGTGGATTAGCCTCCAATCATTATAAGTAAAGCGCCTATTTCAGTCACTGACGATGCTATGGGGCACGCCGTACAATCATACGATATTATCCACGTATAACTTAGCCCGTTTCTCAACTGAATCATCCTTCCTGTTTGGTATTAAGTGTGACACTTTTGTTAGCCGGTCAACGATCACCCACATGGCATCATTTCCACTCTGTGATCTTAGCAGCCTATGCACAAAATCCATAAAAATGTCATCGAACTTCCATACCGGGATTGGCAATGATTTCAAGAACCCTCCAGGTTTCTGGCATTCAGCTTTCACCAAAGCACAAGTTTGATATTTTGCCACATAATGGGATATGTCCTTCTTCAAACCAAGCCACAAAAACACCTATTTCATGTCCTTGTACATTTTTGTTCTCCCTGGATGAATTGAGTACTTTGTAAAATGTGCTTCATACATCAATTCCTCAAAATGTTTACCCACATCCGGGATACACAAACGACCATTTTTTCGCAAAAGGCCATCATCCAAGGAGAATTGAGCATTTGACCCATCCGTTGCATAGCGTTGTAGACTCTTATCGAGTTTCGATGCTCGCTGAACCCTATCCACGAGGTCATATTGAACCTTTATCCAGTACAGGCACGCATTTGTAGTGGCATTCTTATAAACACAAGAAATGTCTAATTTCTCCAATTCCTAGATCAGACACTCATCATGCATCTGCAACCAATTTGCCATTGTCGGAGTCCTACGACTCAAGGCATATGCGACCATATTCCCCTTCCCAGGTGTGTAATGAATCTTGAAGGTGTAGTCCCTAAGGAACTCCATCCACCTCCTCTGTCGCATATTTAGATATTTCTGATCTAGAAGATACTTAGGCTCTTATGGTCCGTGAAGATGTCAACTTTCATGCCATATAAGTAATGACGCCATAGTTTAAGTGCAAATATCACCACTGCCAACTCTAAGTCGGGATGGGATAGTTCCGCTCATGCACAATCAACTAGCATGAGCCATAAGCTTTCACTTTACCAAACTGGAGAATAACGTAGCCTAAGCCGCTCCTTGATGCATCACTATAAATCTCATAGCCGTCTGTACCACATGGCGACGTCAAAATAGGCGATGTGGTTAAACGATTATTTAGCACTTTGAAAGCTCGCGCGCACTACGTCGTCCAAACGAACTTCTGATGCTTTCACGTCAGTTTGGTGAGAGGTAAGGTTATCTGTGAAAAGTTCTCCATGAAGCGCCTATAGTTGCCCACAAGTCCAAGGAAACTTCGGACTTCAGCCACAGAAGACAAAACCGGCCACTCCCATATCGTAACTATCTTCATAGGATACACTGCTATACCTTCTCCACTTATCACATGGCCCAGAATGGCCACTGACGATGACCAGAACTCACATTTTTAGAACTTAGCAAAGAGCTTGCTTCTTATCAAGGTGTCCAGCACCATCCATAAATGGTTTGTATGATCTTCTTCAAACTGAGATTATACTGAAATGTCTCCAATAAAGACGATTACAAATAAGTTCTGGTACTCTCGAAACGTTCGGAGCATTTGGTCCATGAACACCAATGGCGTATTTGTTAGCCCAAATGGCATTACACTGAACTCGTAGTGCCCATATTGTGTACCAAACACTGTCGTGGGAATCTCACATTCCCGAATCCTCAACTGGTAATAGCTAGACTTCATATCTAGTTTTGAGTATACCGTTGATCCAACCAGCTGATCGAACAAGTCATCAATCTGTAGTATCAAATACTTGTTCTTCTCTATCAGCTTGTTCAATTCCCTATAATCGATGCTCAAATGCATGCTACCATCCTTATTCTTCACAGAAAGAACCTGGTGTGCTCCAAGGTGACATACTTGGGCATATATATCCTTTCTCTAGCAGCTCTTGCAATTGAACTTTTAGTTCGTCCATCTCCTTTGGCGATACACGGTAAGGTGAGTGGGCCACAGGTTTCGCACCTAGCACCAACATAATAGATAAGTCAATCTCCCGCTGGGGTGGTAACCCCGAAAGATCCTTAGGGAACACATCTGCATACTCTGATACAATCGGAATGTCACTCACACTGGCTTTTGGCTCAACAACCTTAATAAGTGTGAAGAATAACTATACGCCCTTCCGAACAGCTTTGACGACTTGGAGAGCAGACATAAATATCTTGCTCGATCACCGCATACCAGCGAATTTAGTCTCTATCTCGGTGTTTTGTCCCATTGTGATCTCCTTTGAGTTGCAATCTATAAAGGCATGCTGCTCCAAGAGCCATTCCATACCAAAGATTACATCAAACTCCGATATCGGCAGCATAGATGCTTCCAATCCAAAATATCGACTTCCTATCCGCGCCTCAATACAGCAAGACTTATTTGCCCTCATCACACATCCATTAGGCAACAATATAGATAGGCTAACCGTCTTTATACAAGTAGGCACTCAAATCTGATACACGAAGTCCTCAGATAAAAATGAATGCGAAGCACCCGTATCAAATAGTTCCCTCACCTGGTAGTCCTGAATAAGGACAAAGCCTAATATAAACAAATAATGCATAAGCCACACACAAGGTATGAAGTATGGAAAGAAGAAAAAATGTAGCTTAACTCGTACCTGTGATGACGTCACTCTACTTTATGGCCTCTTGTTAGCCAAGATTATACACCCTTGGCTGAGCTGGGGCATACTGGAATGCAATGGATTCCATCGCCTTTCCCTTTTCGGCATATGTTACTCCTGCTTTCTTATGACCCTTCGGAGGACCACTCTGACAATCACGGGCAAAGTGTCCTGTCTTTGCCACAGGTATAACATGTCTGATGGCCTTGCCCAGACGTTGCTCTAGAAGCAATAGTCTATCCAGAAGATTTGGACTTTCTACCGCGTTTCTTTTGGTAGCTAGATTTTCCCGGGTGCGACACTTTGAACTCGAGCTTTGTCATGGCCAAGTCCCTCTTACCCTGCACCCTTTTAAAGTCTTTATCTCGTGCACGAGCCGTATCCACTAATGCTTGAAACCCTTGGTTCACCAAGATCGAGATAAGGAATCTCAGCTCATCCCGCAGCCCTTCGTAGAACCTGTTGGTTTTACACTCTTCTTTAGCAAAGGTAGACCCCACCCTGTATAGCATCCCAACCTTTTAAACTCATGTAAGTAAGATATCGACACTACTTTCACCCTGAGTTAAATACTGAAACTCATTTTCCATAGCTATGAATTGCGTCGGCGGCAGATGCTTCGCCAAGAACATCCTCAAAAACTCCACTATCGAGACCTCCATTAGTTATCTGCCATGCTAAGTGGTTGAGCGTCATTTTGACCCACCAAAGTCGAGCTTATCCTTCCAATAAGAAAATGGCAAAGGTGACTTTCTATTCCTCCTTAGTTCGTAATGCCGCCAAAATTCTTTTGACTCATGCAAGCCAGTCTTCTTCCTGTATTGGGGATCCTACCCCCGCTAACGTAGGAGGACTGAAACTCATAAACTGCTTCAGTTGTCGTTCTGCTGCTCATATATCCACCACAGCCTCAACAGTTTCTAGCCTCACACCAATGTATTCTGGCACCATTGCAGGTTGCACCTACCCAGTAGGTTGTGCGTGTATCATTGTAAATAACGCCTCAGCAACTAAGAGCACTATCTCCATAGAAGGAGGATGTGTGGGCACCTCAACTGGTGTCGCACTTTCAACAAAACGCTGGGGCTCAGATTGCCCCGCACCACTGCGAGTCACCTATATGTGTAAAATACACACTTTAGCGACTTTGCAAAAGCAACAACGACGTGTAGGAAAGCGCAGGTTCCTCAAACAGGTGTATTTTCATTCCTAAGTGTACATTCTTGAGTTCATTTATGTTATAATGGTCCTTACTTACACGAGCTCTCCACCCCTCAAAATAATTCGATCACGAATTCGCAGGAGGAAGACCAAGACAAGCTGATACAAAATTGTAACTCCTCCATCTGTCACAAGAAATATAATAGAGGGATCGGCCGGAGCCCCACACCAAATTCCACAAATAGATGGTGAAGTCATAGGTTAATATCAAAAGTTACTCGAATCCTAACTCAGAGCATTCTAGCGGAAGCTTTTAGGGTTGCATGAACTTATACCAAATGAATGTCCACTATATATAAACCAAACAATTTATATATATAAAAGGAATGTCAATTACAAATACACAAAAGTTATGGCATTAAGGACTTACAATTATACTTCACAAATGTTGTTTACAAACATCGGCGAGCAGGCCGGCCACACATTAAAACAGTAAAAAAACTTTTTTGCTTGGCCTTCGAGGGCCAGCATAGCAGCAAGGGCTTCAGCCCACTATTTCCTGCTCGGCTCTCCAGCACCTGCACATGGACAATCCACCACAAGGGTGGCAAACAAGGCAACGGTCAGCATTCAGCTGACCAATTTATAACGACCCACCCCTTTCCCAGGGTAGTGGTATTCCTTCCCTGTAGGCATAGCATCTTCATAAGTAGATATATCACAAGTATGTGCACTCATGCACAGTTCAATATATCACAAATGAATGCATCAACGGCCAAACATTCCTTGCACTCAGGGCACATTTTCAGTGTACCTGTCGCCAAGGTTCCATCACCGTTCAGAGGTCCCATACATAACGATTAACTTTGAGCATTCACAGTCTCCACAGCCCCCAGCCTGAGACTTTATACTTGATGGCGTACAGCCTAAGACTCTCATTATGTGATCTTAATGAACGCCAATAACTTAGGCACTCGAGTTAGATAACCATAACGCGGATACATTTCAACTATTGCTCATTGCTCAAATCGTCAATTCAATGTCTAGACTGACTCAGGTCGGCTTCCCTTATCCATTCGGCTCACTGGCCTTTAGGATCTCACAGCTCACAAATTAGCTTCACAGTCTCCCAGAGGCAGGCTTTACAATCAAAAGGGAGTTATTTCTAGCATTCGTCACGATCACTTAGTGGGACCAACAGAAGCACTCTTTCTGCGCCAAAACTCAACCCAAAATCCTGCAGCATCCTGCAATGCCAGAAACACTGGTCTTGTCATATCACATAACATAAATATCTCACTAAGAGCTATCGTCGTTGGCCATACTCACTATCACCCAACGATATCCAACTGGTCTTAAAATCATGGTAATTCCTAGGTTATTTTCCTAGAATGCAGCTCCAGAACTTCCTGCTACTTTCAGTTCACAGGTACAACCCCGCATACCCCGTATATTACTCGTTTATACTCGCAGTCTTCTCTGGCATACAAAATGAGCATCACCAATCCAGACCAACCTGTCTAGATCGGCTTCACACAGCATGCCTATTCTAGACTACACATTTCTGGATCTATATGCAAGACTCACTGGGGATTTCACTAATCGACCCAAAGGAATTCCCTTCGCTTTTCCACCTTTTAGTGGGGGATTCCATGCATATGCCAAAAGGACTTCACATGTCAAAGAAGGAAGATCGTTACCCTTATAGTTTTCTTCAGAGCCATGACCTGTATCTCTGATCCGGATGGAGTCGATTGTCATAACTTCCTCTCCGCAAATCTAGCGTCGACTGGTGATTCTGATCACAACCACACCTTGGGATCGATCTCCTCTTGAGATCGTATACTTTTCCTCCTCTTCCTCTCCAAAACTAAGCAAGAGAGTGTGTGAGAGCAAATGAGAATGAAATCTCAAGTCCAACATTTATCTGAAATCTACTGTCATGCGGTAACCCCTACCACCGCGTAGTAATACAGGCGGTGACCACTTTGACTAGTCGGTGCCGCTATCTAGAGTTATCGCTCGGGATAACTCGCTAGCGCCTAGCGGTAGATTGTTTACTTGAGAAATCTATCTTGATATACATCGAGAGGCTGGCGCGGCGCGGTAATGCCTATCGCCTGGCGGTAATAACCCGGATTGTTTCCTTCCTCCTTTGGAAGACACCTCTATGGATATTCCGGTGTGCTTCATACCCGTTGAGGATGACGAGACGTTTCATATTTCTCATTCCGAAGACGTTGGTGATTCCATTACGCTTTCAAATTTAACTGTTCCAAATTTTCCTAGTTTTAGCGAGTCTTCTTCTTCTTCTTGTCTTTTAGATATTTCTTCTTTAGTTCTTCCTTCTCCTTCTTCTCCCGAAATTTCACAAGACTCTCCTTCTCCTTGTGAAATTTCCGATGATGAAAATTCTTTTTCTACTTCTTTTATTCCTCTTTCTATTTTTTCTCCTTTTTATTCTCCTTCTTTTGACGTCCCATTCTTTCCAATTATACATACGGCGGAGTTCTTCTATAACTCCATCTGTTCATTTTCGAGCGTCACTCCTTTGAAGATTCCACCGCATATCAGTGCGATTCTTCAATTTTTCTTTTTTTTAGTTTACTCTCCTAAGCGCATACTTAGGGAGTTACCTCTTCATTTCAGTTTTTATTTTCCCTTTAGCTAACAAATAATGTCGGCTCGGCCGACGTTAAACAGAGAGCGCTCTTGGGAGGCACCCCTTGCTTATCCTTTTTCTTTTTTCTTTTTCTTTTTGTTTTATTTTGTAGGAATAAACACCCAGCGGTTCGTTTGGCTCCATCATTTCATCTCTTCCTTAGGCCCGAGCCGGTGTCCAGCTCAAGCATGGGGGAGCGACATCTGCAATCGGCCTTACGACTCCGGGGAAGTCATTTTCTTTTTTCTTTACTTTATTGTATCCCCCTCCCCTTTCTTCTTCCTTTTTCTTTTTTATTTTTATTTTTCACTGAGGGCAATGAAAGGTTTAAGCATGGGGGAGGGTTTTGTTGTTTTCTTTTTTGTTTTCTTTTCAAAAAAAATTTTGTTTCAAAATTTCAAAAAAATTAGTATAGTTTTATTAAGTTTTTTTTAGTACTTCTTCTATGTAGCCTTACAAAAACAAAAAAATAGAAAAAAAAAAAAATTCCAAAAAAGATAATATTTCAAAACCCAAAAACAATGAAAAATGTCAAAAAATCAAAATATAATAAACCTCATGCTTAGCTTTTTGTTATTTTCAGAAATTTAGTTTGAGTTAGTTTATAAGCATTTTTATTTGCTAATCTTTATTTCATCATGTTTAGTTAAATATAACTTTTAGTGATTTTGTTTTGAGGATAATCTTATTATTTTAATTTTGCTTAGAGTAATCTATTTAGCACTTCTTCTCTTTTATTTTAAATAGTTTCAATTTTGTAGTAATTTTGCTAAACAATTTTGGATTCCAAGTATTATTACTTCATGCTTTTAGATTCTTAGGAAATCTCAATCTACTAATAGTTGCTCTCTAGTATTTTAGTTTATTTTCTAAAATTTTGTTTAACCCCATCATTTTTCTTTTTATTTGTTAGATAATATGTCATGGGAATAAGGAGATGTTAGTTCCTTATTCTCTGGTACACATATGCAACCCAAAAATGAAGAGAGGAATTAAAAAGTTCATATATGTCGGGAGAAGTGATAGGATGTTAGTCTATCATTTTCTGGTATTACATATATATTATTTTTAAAAAAACAAAATTGTGTGGGGTGTGAAAAGAAAAATATGATGATCACCTCCAATAAAAGACCTCTTCATGTTAATTTCCTCCCCAAACCCCTTAGCCAATATCATTGTCTTAGTTTTTAAATTAAAATATGTGGAGAGCATAAGTAGTAGGTTGTCTTCTTCCTTAAGTTTCTTTTAAGTCATGATTTTTATAATCCCAATCTAACTTTGTTTGCACTTTACTCCATTTTGAATGCTAGTTAATTTATTAGAAAATTTTTGGCTAAATTCTTCTCTCTTGTCACTTTAATTTCATAATTTAGGACTTGATTCATAAATCCCTAAACTTTTATTTTTTGCTAGATTTTGATGTAAATAAATTTTTAGTTTATTTGAAAATTTCATAATGCCTTATAAATATTTCTCTTACTTTTGCTCTGGAATAGCAAAAGCCTAAGCATGGGGGAGTTTGATGACTAGTTTTAGTCATCGTTTTTGGTATAGTTTAATATGCAAAATTTCTTGTTTAATTATATGTTTTTAGTATATTTATGCTTATTTTGTTTTATTTCTTATTTAATGTCTTTTCTATTTCTATTTTATGTTTTATATGTTATGTCATGTTTGTATGTTAGTTTTATGGTTCGTGTTTTGTTATAATTTGTTATGTTATTTATATTTAGTTTTATGGTTTAGATTTTATGTTTTATAACATGTTATTTATGTTTTAATAACTATTTTATGTTATGTTCATGTTTGTATGTTTGTATAGTTATGTTATTTTATAATATTTCTTATTTATGTTTTGTTTAATATGTTTTTATGTTATTTATAATATGTTTTGTTATAATTATAATATGTTATTTAGTATAATATTATATGTTATACTATGTTATATATTTAACAATAGAATTAATGTTTTGTTTTACTTGTAGGTTCAAGAACATGCAGCCCAAATTTCATCCATGCTCGGCCAACCCAAGCCCTCTTCCATTTGGAGCAGTCCGGCCACCATGCAGCCCCCTACATGAAGCTCGGCCAGCCCACTTCCTCACCAAGCAGCCCACAAGATTTGGAGCAGCCCACCTACCTCTACTTGAGCCCCTCAATTCATGCATCCCATTCAGCCATGTGGAGCAGCCCACAAACTCAAACCCGACCACATACACCCTCCTCATTAAATGCATGCATGCATTTTCAACCCCTTGCAATTGACCGGCCATCCCACTCTTCCTTTATTATTTTTTCCTTTTTTATTTTGCATTCACCCCTCCTTTCCCTCTCTCTCATGCCCATTTAATACTCATCCATTCCCCCTCTTCATTTTATATTATTGTTTTCATATAGTGCATGCATCTATCTTCTCTCTCTCCCCTTAATTTAATACATGCATGAACTTTCCTCCCCAAGCAATGGCCGGCCACCCCTATGTCTCCCCCATCTAGAATGTTCTCCCTCTCCTATAAAAGGAACCCCTTCCCCTCTTGTTGATGTGAAGTTTTTTGAGTTTTAAAGTTGTTTTAGTTTTGGTAGAGTGCTAGTTCAAGAATGTTTCTCTCCTTGTTGTAATTTTCTTTTATTGTTGTAATTTTGCTTCATAATATAGTCTTGTTATTTTTAATATTGTATTCTCTTTTATTTTATCAAGCAATGCAAATAAATTTTCTTCTTCTCTTATTTTGATTTCCTTTTCAAATATGGATAGCTAAATAGTTTTTGTGCCCGATCGCGATAATCTTTGCGATGAAATAACGTATCTTTTATTTTATGTCTGGATTTGTTTCTTTCTATTTTTGATCCTTCCTTGATTTTTATCGTGTCGACTCCGTATTCCGGTATTCGGTAGTAGGCATCCGATCTCATATTTGAGCAGCCGAGAGGCTCATGAATATGAAAGATCACTCAAGGAAGGAAGGAGTTGAACGCACCCCTAGAGATAGGATGACGTAAATCCTCGGGATTGGAGTCAAATACAATAGCGCGGGTCACTTCGATAATGCGACTTTAGGCTATTTTGACTTGAAAGAGATTTCGGTCGAAACGTCTATAAGTTAGGGGATTTAATGCTCTAGCAAGATTATTTCCTAATATCGGATCCGTCACGGTCTTAATAGAAGTACAATTGCTAAACTATTTTATTTCATTATTTTATTTCAAAGTGAATCGTCGATCGCGCACTCTTTTCTCGTAATAGTTTATTTCTCTTTAAGCTTAGTTTATTTTCATTTTCAAACCCACTAATCGTTCGGAAGAATAATAGAGTCGTTGTGAGTAATAGTACTTGCCTGCCCCGAGTTTTTATACGACCTTGATATTTTTCATATCCTATGCTATATTTCGATAGGTACACTGCCTTAATCGAGTATAGATTGGAGAATACGATTTTCTCTATCAAGTTTTTGGTGGATATCAATTTTTTAGTCATCGTTTTTGGTATATTTCAATGGTGGATATCAATTTTTTTGATGACTAGTTTTAGTCATCGTTTTTGGTATAGTTTAATATGCAAAATTTCTTGTTTAATTATATGTTTTTAGTATATTTATGCTTATTTTGTTTTATTTCTTATTTAATGTCTTTTCTATTTCTATTTTATGTTTTTTATGTTATGTCATGTTTGTATGTTTAGTTTTATGGTTTGTGTTTTGTTATAATATGTTATGTTATTTATGTTTAGTTTTATGGTTTATATTTTATGTTTTATAACATGTTATTTATGTTTTAATAACTATTTTATGTTAGGTTCATGTTTGTATGTTATGTTATTTAGTTTTACGTTATTTTATAATATTTCTTATTTATGTTTTGTTATAATATATGTTATTTATAATATGTTTTGTTATAATTATAATATGTTATTTAGTATAATATTATATGTTATAATATGTTATATATTTTACAATAGAATTAATGCTTTGTTTTTCTCTTGTAGGTTCAATGTGTAGCAACCAAGCCTACATGATGCAGTCCAAGAGCAGCCCATTGAAATACATGCAAGCCGAGCCCTCCTCCACTACATGCAGCCCACCAATCAACTACAAGCAGCCCACTTCATCACCATGCAGCCCACTTCATCACCATGCAGCCCATAGCCTACCCGAGCCCAATTTGGAGCAGCCCATAGCCTACCCGAGCCCACTAACAAGCCCCCAAACACCTCACCCGACCACATACTCCCTCCTCATTAATTTCTTCATCATTTAATATATTGTATTCATGCATTTTCTTCATGCATGTGGTCGGCCACTCACATCTCTCTCCCTCCACATTAATTTCCCCATGCATGCACCTCTCCAATATGCATGGCCGGCCACTCTCTTTCCCCTTTTATTTTATTTCTTTTATTCTACATTCACCCCTTCTTTCCCTCTCTCTCATGCTCATTTATTCCATTCATCCCCCTCTATTTTATTTTATATTTTCCTTTTCACTTCCATAAATATAATACATTGCATGTAGCCATTCTCTCTCCTTCCATTTAATATCATGCATGCACTCCACACCATCTCTCTCCCCCCTCATTTACACCATGCATGAACCTTCTCCCCTATGTGGCCGGCCACCCTTAGGCTTCCCCTACATTTCCTTGCCTTCTAGATCCTTCTCCTTCATCTATAAAAGGAACCCCTCCCCCTCTTGTTGATAGCAAGTAGTTTTTAAGTAGTTTTTGTTTATGTTAAGTAATTTTTAGAGTGAAGTAGTTTTGAGTTTCAAGTAGTTTGGTAGGGATAGCTAGTTCAAGTGCAAGTTTTCTTCATTGTTGTAATAGTCTTCTTTAGTGCAATTTTATCTTGTCCTTTTTTAGTATTATTATTTTTGTATCTCTTTTATTATGCAATGAATATATTTTCTTTTTCTCTTATTCTCATCTCCTTCTCAATCATGCGTAGCTAAATAATTTTTGTGCCCGATCGCGATGATCTTTGCGATATAATAACGTATCTTTATTTTTATATTTTCCTTTGTAGTTTTCTATTTTTGATCCTTCCTTGAAATATCTCGTATCGACTCCGTATTTCTAGTATACGGTAGTAGATTCCGATCTCATATTCGAGTGGCCGAGAGGCTCGTGAATATGAAAGATCACTCAAGGAAGGAAGGAGTTGAACGCACCCCTAGAGATAGGATGACGTAAATCCTCCGGATTGGAGTCAAATCCAATAGTGCGGGTCACTTCGATAATGCGACTTTAGGCCATTTTGACTTGAAAGAGATTTCGGTCGAAACGTCTATAAGTTAGGGGATTTAATGCTCTAGCGAGATTACTTCCTAATATCGGATCCGTCACGGTCTTAATAGATTTACAATTGTTAAACTAAATTATTTCGTTATTTTATTTCAAAGTGAATCGTCGATCGCGCACTCTTTTCTCGCAATAGTTTATTTCTCTTTAAGTTTAGTTTATTTTAATTTTCAAACATCATTAATCGTTCGGTAGGATAATAGAGTCGTTGTGAGTAATAGTACTTGCCTGCCCTGAGTTTTTATACGACCTTGATATTTTTCATATCCTATGCTATATTTCGATAGGTACACTTGCCTTAATCGAGTATAGATTGGAGAATACGATTTTCTCTATCAAGTTTTTGACGCCGTTGCCGGGGATTCTTTTTGGCAATATTACGAAAGCCTCGAATTTATTACATCTACTAAAAAAAACAAAAAAAATTATTATTATTATTATTATTATTATCCACCCACCTCATCTTATTTCTACGCAACCTAAAATCTCTCGAAAAGGGTAAGGGGCTTTAAGCGCCACCATTTTACCTAGTACCGGGCGAACCCTTCACCGGGTAGTCCTCGGGAAGTTCGAGAGCCAATCCATTAAAAAACCTATTTTAAAAAAAAATAATATATATATATCTAAAAAAAAACAAATCAAAAAAATTTGTATTTCTTTTTCTTTTTGGTAACAATTCTTTTTATGGAATCGTCATATTTTTGCGCTTTTTGCGGGTCGTCCGACCATTTTTATTCTGAATGTCTTTCGGGAACCCCTCCCTCTCTTGATTTTAATTTTTCTGGGGAAGGTCAAACTGGCCAATTTGACCCTTACTCCAATTTTTGTCCAACTTGGGAGATGGGCAACCTGTATTTTTCTTATGATTTTGCCCCGCAAAGCGCCGCGCCTCCTACTTTTAATTTTAATTCTCTCGATATGGGTATTTTGGGTATTTTGAGTTGCAAACTTCTCTTAATAATATTAATTCGCATCTCAAAACCATTATGGATTCTTTTTCTCGTGAGGCCGCTTCTTTTTCTTCGTCTTCTTCTCCGTCTCCTCCAATTTCTTTATGTAAGGAGTCACCGGATATCCCGGCTTGTCTTGTTCCTCTCGAGGAGGATAACTATTCGGATATCCCGGATTGTTTCCTTCCTCCTTTGGAAGACACCTCTATGGATATTTCGGTGTGCTTCTTACCCGTTGAGGATGACGAGACATTTTATATTTCTCATTCCGAAGACGTTTGCGATTCCATTACGCTTTCAAATTCAACTATTCCAAATTTTTCTCTTTTTAGCGAATCTACTTTTTCTTCTTCTTTTTTAGATAATTCTTCTTTAGTCCACTCTACTCCTTCTTCTCCCGAAATTTCACAAGTCTCTCCTTCTCCTTGTGAAATTTCCTTTGATGAAAATTCTTTTTCTACTTCTTTTATTCCTCTTTCTCTTTTTTCTTCTTTTTATTCTCCTTCTTTTGACGACCCCTTCTTTCCCGTTTTACATATGGTGGAGTTCTTCTATAACTCCGTCTGTTCTTTTTTGGGCGTCATTCTCTTGAAGATTCCACCGCATATCAGTGCGATTCTTCAATTTTTCTTTTTTTTAGTTTACTCCCCTAAGCGCATACTTAGGGAGTTACCTCTTCATCTTAATTTTTATTATCCATTTAGCTAACGAATAACGTCGGGCTCGGCCGACGTTAAATAGAGAGCGCTCTTGGGAGGCACCCCTTGCTTATCCTTTTTATTTTTATTTTTCTTTTTCTTTTTTGTTTTGCAGGAATAAAACCCCCGGCGGTTCGTTTGGCTCCATCATTTCATCTCTTCCTTAGGCCCGAGCCGGTGTCCAGCTCAAGCATGGGGGAGCGACATCTGTATTCGGTCTTACGACTCCGGGGAAGTCGTTTTCTTTTTTTTTCTTTACTTTATTGTATCCCCCCTCCCCTTTCTTCTTCCTTTTTCTTTCTTATTTTTATTTTTCATTGAGGGCAATGAAAGGTTTAAGCATGAGGGAGGGTTTTGTTGTTTTCTTTCTTTTCAAAAAAAAAACAAAAATGTTTAGTATAGTTTTATTAAGTTCTTTTTAGTGCTACTTCTATTTAGCCTTATTAAAAACCCAAAAAAATTAGAAAAATCAAAATTTCAAAAAAATGAAAAAATGTCAAAAAATCAAAATATAATAAACCTCATGCTTAGATTTTTGTTATTTTCAGAACTTTAGTTTGAGTTAGTTTATAAGAATTTTTTATTTGCTAATCTTTTATTTCATCATATTTAGTTAAATTTAACTTTTAGTGATTTTGTTTTGAGAATCATCTTATGATCTTAATTTAATTAGAGTAATGTATTTAGCACCTTTTCTCTTTTATTTTAAATAGTTTCAATTTTGTAGTAATTTTGCTAAAACAATTTTGGATTCAAATTATTATTACTTCATGCTTTTAGATTCTTAGGAAATCTCAATCTACTAGTAGTTGCTCTCTAGTGTTTTAGTTTATTTTCTAAATTTTTGTTTTGACCCATCATTTTTTCTTTTATTGTTAGATCATATGTCATGAGAATAAGAGGATAAAATTCATTATTCCTTGGTAAACATATGCACTCAAAATAAAATGAAGAGAGGAATTAAAAAGTTCATATATGTCGGGGGAAGTGATAGGATGTTAGTCTATCATTTCCTGGTATTACATATATATTATTCAAAAAATAAAAATGAGTGGGGTGAGAGGATAAAATTCATCACCTCCAATCAAAGACCTCTTCATGTTAATTTCTCCCTAAAACCCCCCTTAGCCAATATCATTTTCTTAGTCTTTAAATTAAAATATGTGGAGAGCATAAGTGGTAGGTTGTCTTCTTCCTTAAGTTTCTTTTAAGTCATGGTTTTTATAATCCCAATCTAACTTTGTTTGCACTTTACTCCATTTTGAATGCTAGTTAATTTGTTAGAGAATTTTTGGCTAAATTCTTCTCTCTTGTCACTTTAATTTCATAATTTAGGACTTGATTCATAAATCCCTAAACTTTTATTTTTGGCTAGATTTTGATGTAAATAAATTTTTAGTTTAATTGAAAATTTTATAATACCTTATAAATATTTCTCTTACTTTTGCTCTGGAATAGCAAAAGCCTAAGCATGGGGGAGTTTGATGACTAGTTTTAGTCATCGTTTTTGGTATAGTTTAATATGCAAAATTTCTTGTTTAATTATATGTTTTTAGTATATTTATACTTATTTTGTTTTATTTCTTATTTAATGTCTTTTCTATTTCTATTTTATGTTTTTTATGTTATGTCATGTTTGTATGTTTAGTTTTATGGTTTGTGTTTTGTTATAATATGTTATGTTATTTATGTTTAGTTTTATGGTTTATATTTTATGTTTTATAACATGTTATTTATGTATTTATAACTATTTTATGTTAGGTTTATGTTTGTATGTTATGTTATTTAGTTTTACGTTATTTTATAATATTTCTTATTTATGTTTTGTTATAATATATGTTATTTATAATATGTTTTGTTATAATTATAATATGTTATTTAGTATAATATTATATGTTATAATATGTTATATATTTTACAATAGAATTAATGCTTTGTTTTTCTCTTGTAGGTTCAATGTGTAGCAACCAAGCCTACATGATGCAGTCCAAGAGCAACCCATTGAAATACATGCAAGCCGAGCCCTCCTCCACTACATGCAGCCCACCAATCAACTACAAGCAGCCCACTTCATCACCATGTAGCCCACTTCATCACCATGCAGCCCATAGCCTACCCGAGCCCAATTTGGAGCAGCCCATAGCCTACCCGAGCCCACTAACAAGCCCCCAAACACCTCACCCGACCACATACTCCCTCCTCATTAATTTCTTCATCATTTAATATATTGTATTCATGCATTTTCTTCATGCATGTGGCCGGCCACTCACATCTCTCTCCCTCCACATTAATTTCCCCATGCATGCACCTCTCCAATATGCATGTCCGGCCACTCTCTTTCCCCTTTTATTTTATTTCTTTTATTCTACATTCACCCCTTCTTTCCCTCTCTCTGGTGCTCATTTATTCCATTCATCTCCCCCTCTATTTTATTTTATATTTTCCTTTTCACTTCCATAAATATAATACATTGCATGTAGCCATTCTCTCTCCTTCCATTTAATATCATGCATGCACTCCACACCATCTCTCTCCCCCCTCATTTACACCATGCATGAACCTTCTCCCCTATGTGGCCGGCCACCCTTAGGCTTCCCCTACATTTCCTTGCCTTCTAGATCCTTCTCCTTCATCTATAAAAGGAACCCCTCCCCCTCTTGTTGATAGCAAGTAGTTTTTAAGTAGTTTTTGTTTATGTTAAGTAATTTTTAGAGTGAAGTAGTTTTGAGTTTCAAGTAGTTTGGTAGGGATAGCTAGTTCAAGTGCAAGTTTTCTTCATTGTTGTAATAGTCTTCTTTAGTGCAATTTTATCTTGTCCTTTTTTAGTATTATTATTTTTGTATCTCTTTTATTATGCAATGAATATATTTTCTTTTTCTCTTATGCTCATCTCCTTCTCAATCATGCGTAGCTAAATAATTTTTGTGCCCGATCGCGATGATCTTTGCGATATAATAACATATCTTTATTTTTATGTTTTCCTTTATAGTTTTCTATTTTTGATCCTTCCTTGAAATATCTCGTATCGACTCCGTATTTCTAGTATACGGTAGTAGATTCTGATCTCGTATTTGAGTAGCCGAGAGGCTCGTGAATATGAAAGATCACTCAAGGAAGGAAGGAGTTGAACGCACCCCTAGAGATAGGATGACGTAAATCCTCCGGATTGGAGTCAAATCCAATAGTGCGGGTCACTTCGATAATGCGACTTTAGGCCATTTTGACTTGAAAGAGATTTCGGTCGAAACGTCTATAAGTTAGGGGATTTAATGCTCTAGCGAGATTACTTCCTAATATCGGATCCGTCACGGTCTTAATAGATTTACAATTGTTAAACTAAATTATTTCGTTATTTTATTTCAAAGTGAATCGTCGATCGCGCACTCTTTTCTCGTAATAGTTTATTTCTCTTTAAGTTTAGTTTATTTTAATTTTCAAACATCATTAATCCTTCGGTAGGATAATAGAGTCGTTGTGAGTAATAGTACTTGCCTGCCCCGAGTTTTTATACGACCTTGATATTTTTCATATCCTATGCTATATTTCGATAGTTACACTTGCCTTAATCGAGTATAGATTGGAGAATACGATTTTCTCTATCAGTAATGCCTATCACCTGGCGGTAATAACCCGATACCTTGGTCATTTAATTCATAGAGCTTTCGTCGTGGATAAGACTATCGCCTGGCAGTAACCTTCTGTAACACCACAAAAAGACTCAAAAATGGTTTTGAGATGCAGGTCATTTTACACGGCCTGGGACACGGGTGTGTCCCAAGGCGTGTCGGGGGGTACACGGCCTGGGACACGGGCGTGTCCCAGGGCGTGTCACTCAAATAAAATGCGTTTTGAGTCAGAAAGTTACACGGCCTAGAACCAAGCCTTGAACACGGGCGTGTCAGGTTGGACACGGGCGTGTCCGATGCCGTGTGCCGACCCGTGTACTGCTTGCAGCTCGATGAGGCAGGGGTGACACATGCGTGTCTCTGGAATGACACGGGCATGTCAGGTTCGACACGGGCGTGTCGATGCCCGTGTTCTGGTAAATCTCAGTCGGTACGAATACTGCGTGTGCCGCTTAAGGGTACACGGCCTGTGACACGGGCGTGTCACAGGCCGTGTCAGCCAAAAAAGTGAGTTTTTGGGCATATCGTGGCCGTTCAGATTTCTCTCCTTGGATCCAAGGGCTCAGGTGATTCCTGGCTGGATTTAATCAGTAGAGGCTGAGGAAGAATTCATTCTTCATTTGATTAAGAAAGAGAGAAAGAGAGAGGAGGAAGAAGAAGGAGGAGGAGATCAAGCCACCGGCGGAGTTCCCGTGGTCCGATTCGTGATCCGAAGCCGGCGTTGTGAAGACAAAGCTGCTGCGGTTCTTTCTCACCGGCTAGTTTGCGATGGCTCCCAAGAGATCGACAAGGGTAACGATCTCCCTTCTTGGACATGTGAAGTCCTTCTTTTCTGCATTGCATAGGGAAAACCCTTCCCCGCGAGTGTGCGGTGGGTTGTGGTGTCCCTTGGGGTAGATATGTGAAGTCCCCCTTGTTAGAGGCCGGAATTGGAGTACGGCTCTAGGCATGCTGTGTGAAGCCCATCTGGACATGGTCTGGATTGGTGATGCTTGTTTGTATATCGAAGAAGGCTCCGTGATTATGGCTTGTGTTGCCTTGTGCCTACCTATTTCTTGGTGCAGCAGGAAGTACTGGATGATGTCCAGGAAATGAAGAGGGTTGGATGCAACTCTTGTGGCCGTGCGTTGCCACTTTATGAGCGGTTGAGCCATTGGGCTGCAACTCGATGAAAAGGCAGATGCCGAACAGGAAAGGTGAAACCGACCCGCGCCTATAAATAGCCATGGATACTTCCGTATTCGAGGTGGCACGGCGACTTGAGCAACGGGGGGTGGCTGATCCGTACCTGCGTTAGGTCCGTCCGACTTGGAAGCCTGGTTATAGGTTTTGTTGAAGCGCCTAATGAGTGTCTCAGGCCCGCGCGCCGGAAAGACTGGAATGCTCAAATACCGTGTAGACGGTGGTGTTGACCCTGGTATTCCGGTACACCAAGAATGTGCCCTGAGTGCACGGACTATCGGGTCGGGGGGCCGATAGTTGTGATGGCTTGAATGTGCCTGCACGCACATAGTTGCTATATGATGATGTCATGCTATGCAGGGAAAGAATGCTAATGCCCCGAGAAAGGGGTAGGATTGTTATAATTGGGTCAGCAAAATGCTGACCGTTGCATTGTTTGCCACCGGTTGGGTGGATTGTCCCTATGCAGGTGCTGGAGAGCCAAGTGGTAAATGAAGGGCTGAAGCCCTACTGCTGTTGCTGCTGCTGCTGCGGCTAGACCTTGAAGGCTAAGCGAATGTTTTTGCTTGTTTTCTTTTACTCATGTATGGACGGCCTGCGCACCGAGGTTTGTAAACCATACGGTGTGGAAAGAGGAACTGTAAGGCCTTAAGGCCAAACTCTATGTATTTGTTGTACATTCCGTGGCATATATATATAAAGGTGGTTTATATATTGGACATTCCTGGTTAGAGTTCAAATTACAACTTAAAGCTTCCGCTAGAATGCTCTGAGTTAGGATTCGTGTATGGTTTGGTATTATCCTGTGACCTCACCGTCTGTTTGTGGCATATAGTGTGGGGCCCCGGTCGGACCTTCTACTATACGTCATGTAACGGATGGGGTCATTACACCTTCAATGACACTTCTCATTTTTGGGGTGTTACATCATAGGCGTGACCTAGTGGTGTGACTTCCCACAACTGCTAAATTTTAATTCCCGTCGTTTCTAGATCCTGCCGTCTCCAGTAATAGTAAAGATACACCACCTAGGGGCGTGACCCACAGAACAGCAAATTTTGTCAGTTTTCTCCCAAGTTTGCATTTTTATGAAAGTTTATTTTATTTCAAAGGAAGTCTAGATCAAGTGCTATCCTTTAGTCCTTTGTCTTCATTTAGTTTTTATTAATATTTTTATTTACCGATGAAATAATATTAATTTGCGTGAGTAGAAGTAGTCAACAGGCCGAGTCTAATACGATACTTGATCCTATACTCTACAACGATAGGTACACTTGCCTTTTTTATTTTGAAATTCGCGCGCTAGCATGAATTTCAACCATCAGTCACTGCATTTAACTTTCCCTTCCCTTTATCCAAATGTTTTCGTGCCGACAATGCTTGAAGTGGAGCTGGCTTGTAGCGGGAGCTGAGACTGCGGGCACTTTGACTTGAAATGTCCTTTCTGTCCACACTAGAAGTAGACCTTCTCCTTACCCCAAATAATGGGTTGTATCATGCCCCTTTTTCTGATGCGAAGTACAAACAAAATCTCCTTTGGGAGTGCTTTGAATAACATGCACTTGTTACTGCTTCTAATCTTCTAACCTCTTGAAACACCTTTCAAACGGATGGCCCGACCAACCACAGAAACTACACACCTCCTTGCTTCTTTTTTTCAAAGCGGGACTAGAATCTCGAGAGTTCTTACCATCATCGGACTTCAACTTGTCCTTCCTCATCTTTATGCCCCGATTCTTGGCATTATCAATGGCTTTGATTTTAAGAGAAGCTTCTACTGCCTTAGTCTAGTTCTCAAATCCATAAGCGCTAGCCAGGTGCTTGATGTCACTCCTAAAACCACCTATAAATTGCTTAACTCTGCTGGCTTTAGAAGTAACAAAATTCGGGCAATTCCGGCTCAACTTACTGAACTCTACCTCATATTCATTGACCGTAAGTTATCTCTGTTTCAAATGCAGGAAGTTGTTCATCAAGCGATCTCTCTCGACCGATGGTAGAAACTCAAGCACTGTTAGCCACTAACATTGGAACAAGCGCCTAATGCCTCGTGCTCTCAGGGGACATTCTTGTTGCACAGGACCGCAAGGGTCGCACCACCATTCTCTGTGATTGCAACAATGCTTGAGCTTTTAGTCTCACAAGGGCCAAGGCCAGAGACAACGCCTCAGTTCTATGACAAGTCATGTGATTTACACATTGACCACTCCAAGTCGACCGGCATAGGGGAGGGTACAGTTCAGCCATATCTCGTGCTCAAATCTTCTAGCTCGCAGGCCTGACCTGGGTCAGCATCCCATTTCCCTTTTCCACGTGATCCATAACCCTGTAAGGATACTAGGATATCACTAATGGCTACCAAAGCTGAGCAATTTAAGCTCACGCTCAATCAAATTATAGCCCTCAGGTCTCCCAAAGACAGGCTTCACAAACAATACATAGCCTACTGGAAGCTATCGCTGGAGGTAGAACTACCGCTGTGCGGTAGGGCACAAACTATCGGTTCTTCCCCTTTTTTGGTTGTTTTCCTGGAGAGTTACCCCCAGCCCTCTCAACATAGTCATCTGCACACCCCGCAACTCTGAAATATACATGATAACCACAGAGTCTTCTTCGGCATAGAAAACATACAAATATTACCAATCCAAACCAACCTATCCGGATGGGCTTCACACAGCATGCTTATTCCGTACTTCGATTCCGGATCTAAATGCAACACTTCGGGGATACACTGATCTACCTATTGGGAGAAGCACATCAACGTGTTTGTGGAGTGTTTATCCTCTAATACCAAAAGAAAGGACTTCATATGTCCAAGGAGGATCGTTCCCTTTGATGTACGCTTTGGCGCCATGGGTTAAATCCAGACTGTTGAAAACGACCGCTCCGACCTTGCCTCCATAAATATGAACTCGCCTTGTGAATCCAAGACCCGAAACTCTAACGGCGGCAAGAACCCTTCTTCACAGCGCTTGTGCTCCTCCTCCAAAAATCTAGGCCAAGATGTCCAACTCAAGAATAATGAAGAGGAAATGGCCGAACCAGGCATATAAATAAAGATACCACTGCGCGGTAACTAGCTTATGCCGTGCGGTACCGCCTCATTTCCCGTATAACCTCCTAGGTCGTCCAATCACAGGCCGACACATGGACACGCTGCTATAGTTTCACTATCTCTGTGCGATAGGATGCTAACGCCGTGTGATAGCCGATGTCGCTTACAACATGACAACGGTTGCTATCGCCGCGTGCTAACTGCTACCACCGTGCGGTAGAATCCCAAGAGCCTCATCTATTAAATTGACCCATCTATCACCAACGGTAACCCTATTGTCGGGTGATAGCCTCCCGAGATCTCTACAAGTTTAATTCCCCAGCTACCGCCGCACAGTAATAACTTTCCGCCACGCGATAAGTCCAGCTGCTGAGATGACTCAACGTTGTCAACACTCTCAATGCTGACGACGCTAACCCTGGAGCTACCGTCACGCGGTAACTAGCTACCGTCGGGCGATAACCTCTAGAGAACCATTTCCTGCCCTCAAAAATTTGGGGCGTTAAAAATCTCCCCCACTTAAGAATTTAGTCCCGAAATTAAGTTATGCAAGAAACTAAGGAATTAAATCAACTTTAAACTGTGTACCTCAATTGAATAACTTTGGGAACTCATACATCATCGTTTGCTCCCGCTCCCATGAAAGCTCCTCTCGGTCATAGTTGTCCCATTGGACCTTGGCCATCCTGATCTCTTTATTACATAGTCTTTTGACTTCTACATCCTCAATTCGAATGGGCTTGACCCTCGTTGTCAACCCACTATCAACTGGTACGTGATCTGCAGTAATCACTTGCGTAGGCTCTTGCACTGCCTTTCGCAACACTAATATGTGGAATACATTGTGTAGACCACTCAATTCTGTTGATAACTTCAACCGATAGGAAGTTTTTCCAATACGCTCCAATATCTCAAACGGCCCAAGATATTTCGTACACAGCTTTTTCAACCGTCGAACCCTTGAGACACCCTTTAAAGGCTTAATTTTCAAATATACCCAATCGCCTACGGCTAACTCAACATTCATGTGCTTGGCATTATAGTTTTTGGTCTGCTTATCCTGAGTAATCAGCAATCACTCCCAAAATTTTCTGAATAATTGAAGTCGCATCCTCAACTTCCTTCTGTTTGTACATGTTGGACTCACAAGTCTCCAACCATGACAATGTAGTACGGCACTTCCTACCATAAAGGGCCTCAAAGGGCGCCATTTGAATACTCACTTGGTAGCTGTTGTTGTACGTGAACTCAATCATATATAGGTGATCCTCCCACCTTTTTCTTAAATCTAAGGCACGCATACGAAGCATGTCCCCCATCATCTTGTTAAATCTCTCAGTCTAACTATTTGTTTGCAGATGAAAGGCAATATTGAACTTCATCTTGGTCCCTAACAGCTGATGTACTAACCTCCTATCATTGGACATGAAATGCCCATCCCGGTAACTCACGATGCTATGGGGAACACCGTATAGACGAACAATATTCTCCACATAAAGCTTTGCTAGCTTATCCACCGAATCATCCTTCCTATTCAGGATGAAGTGCGATAATTTCGTTAAATGATCAACGATAAGCCAAATGGCATCGTTTCCCTTATGCGATCTCGGCAAACCATGCACGAAATCCATGGATATATCTTCGAAATTCCATTCTGATATAGGCAAATGCTTCAAGAATAATCTGGGTTTATAGCACTCTGCCTTCACCAAGGCGCACATTTGACACTTCGCTACACAAAGTGTTATGTCCTTCTTCAGTCTCGGCCACCAGAATAGCTTTTTCATATCTTTGTACATCTTTATGCTCCCCGAGTGAATTCAGTACTTAGTATGACGAGCCTCGTACATCAATTCCTCCAATAGTGTACTCACACTTGGGATGCATAAACGGTTGTCCTTCCATAACATCCCATCATCGACAGTAAATTGGGCATTTGACCCATCCAAATCCACAGCCATGAACTGCTTCATGCAATCATCCAACTCCAAAGCCTGTCAAATTCGATCAACCAGGTCATATTATACCTCAATCCAACTCAAATGTGTTTCAGCACTCGATCTCCTATCAACACAAGAGATCTTTAAGGCCTCCAAATCTCGAACGAGAAACTCATCATGCATCATTAACTAATTGGCCTGCGCAGGAGCTCTGCGACTTAACGCATTCGCAACCGCATTTCCTTTGTCAGGTACATAGTGTATCTGGAAGGTGTAGTCCCCAAGGAACTCCATCCACCTTCGTTGATGCATATTTAAGTCCTTCTGATCCAATAGGTACTTCAAGATCTTAAGATCAGTGTAAATGTCGACCTTCATACCGTACAAATAGTGCCTCTAGAGCTTCAACGCGAATATCACCGCCGCCAATTCCAAATCATGGACCGGATAATTCCTCTCATGCACCTTCAGCTGGCGCAAACCATTAGCTATTACTCTCTCATGCTATAACAAAACAAAGCCTAAGTCACTTCCTGAAGCGTCGTTATCGATCTCAAAGACTTCTATCCCTCATAGCGAGCAAATAATAGGCGTCGGGGTTTGATAACTTTTCAATTCTTTGAAATCTTCAGCACATGCTGGAGACCAAATAAATTTCTGATTCTTCCTCGTCAGGGTCGTGAGAGGTAACGCTATCTGCAAGAAATTCTCCACGAAGCTCCTGTAGTAGCCGGCTAGCCCTAGAAAACTATGTACTTCCGCCATAGAAGAAAACATGGGAAACTCCTGAATAGCCACAACCTTCGCCGGATCCACCGCGATACCCTCACCACTGATAATAAGACCAAGGAACGCTACAAAAGATAGCCAAAACTCACACTTAGAGAACTTGGCATACAACTGATTTTTTTCTCAAGGTCTCCAAAACAATATGCAAGTGCTCCGCATGATCATATTTGGATTGGGAGTATACCAGGATATCATCAATGAACACAATCACGAATAGATCCAAAAACTCCTTGAACGTTCTATTCATTAGATTCATAAACACTGATGGCGCATTCGTCATCCCAAAAGGCATGAGCATGAACTCATCATGCCCATATCGTGTACTGAACATCGACTTGGGAATATCACTTTCCCTGATTCTTAGCGGATAGTAACCAAACTTAAAAGCCAGCTTCGAATACACAGTCGATCCAGCTAGCTGATCGAACAAATCATCGATCCTCAGAATCGAGTACTTATTCTTCTATGTTAACTTGTTCAGATCTCGATAATCAATATTAAGTTACAGACTTCCATCCTTTTTATTCACGGAGAGGATCAGGGTACTCCAAGGTGATGAACTTGGATGCACATACCCCTGCTCTATCAATTCTTGAAGCGGTGCTTTCAACTCTTCCATTTTCCTTGGTGCTAAGCGGTAAGGATACCGTGACACAGGTTTGGCACCTAGCACCAACTCGATGGTGAAATCGATCTCTCTCTGAGGTGGAGCTCTAGGGAGATCTTTGGGGAAAACTTCAGCAAACTCCGACACCACCGAAACACCGACCAAACTAGCTTTGGATTCTTAGTCTCTAATAGAGTTAATAACAACTCCGCGCCCTCAAGGATTTCTAACTTAATCTCGCATTCGGTGTTTTGCCCTAGTGTGACCCCTTAGGTTTGTAGCGAACCTATGCATGTTGCTCTGAGTGTCAGTCCATGCCTAAGGTCACACCACATAGGATATTTAATGATAATGTTTCCATTTGGTTTGTATACACATAATCAATACAATGGGAAGCACTAGGACGAACCACATGAAAACCTTAGATGCTAAGGAGCAAGAATCCCTACAGCTAACAGTACTCTCCACCTCCAAAAGTGGAACAAAACCTACTTACATAAGTCATGATCAAGTAACAAATCATGTCATAGGTATAAAATCTATAAGCTAACTCGTACCTATCACCTCGTCGCTTTGCTCATGGCCTCCTGCTTTTTCCTTTATCTTCGGAAGCCCACTCCAAAAATTACAGGCTATATGACCTGGCTTACCAAAAGTATAGCATATCGTTTCATCTTTCCCAAAGGTTTCTCCAGATCCAGTCTTCTTTACCACTGGAGTACCACTCTGACATTCTCTAGTAATATGTCCTATCTTGCCACACGTATAGCATGTAAGTGAAACATGCCCTGTAATAGCTCCTAACTTAGCTTTCTTTGTCTTCGAGACATCAGCATGACAATTGTGGGCAAGGTGTCTTGACTTTCCACAAGTGTGACAAGCTTATGGAGCTTGGCCTATAGATGTTATAGACCCATTATGCCACCTCCTGTGGTATTTAGACTTTGTAGAAACTGTAGAGTTCAGTACCCTGCACACTGGCTACTTGTGGACTTTTCCCAAATCTACTTCCAACAATCTAGCCGACTCCACCAATGCTCAGAATCCCACTAACTTCAGTCCTACCAATAGAAGTGGTAAATCATTACGCATACAGTTATAAAATCTATTAACCATAGTCTGCTCATCCTCCAACAAACTCTGCATAGCGCCTTATCATGACAAATGCATATAAATACTCATCAACTGAGTTCGCTCCTACACCACATGCATGTTCAATTGCTGATCTGATGCTCTTCCTATTGCATTTTTCTCCATAGTGCCAACAGGCATTAACACCATCCCAGGGATAAGGAGACATACATGCTTCAAATGATGGGTATTAGTCATTGAAAGTTCTTAAGTATAAGGCAGCTTGCAACCTAGATGGGGGTGAATAGGTTTTCTTTTCCTTTTTATATCTTTTAGTTTCTTCCTTTAATGCTTAGTGAGTTGGCAGTAATTTTCTTTCAAGTACCTGTACAAAAAGAACACCACAGAAAAGCACACAATGATTTATAGTGGTTCCCCAACTTTTGGGTACATCCACTCTCCTCCCACCTTGCTAACTTCCTATTAGTCAAGTCACTTCTCCAAAACAATGCTCCACAGAGCATACACCTAAGATCCCTCAGGATCTCTCAGTTTCCTCCAAGACCTACTGCTCAGCCACAAGGGCCTATAACTCAGCGATCAGCTGATCACCTACCTCAGGCTATTAAGCCCTACATTCAAGCTGGGAGGACAGCCCTACCTCAGATCCACAAGGGATCCTACACTCAGAGAGCAGCACTATCCTACAACTCAAGCAAGTTGCCCTACCTCAGGCCAGTGGCTCTACAGCTCAGATCCAGTTTGATCCTAAAACTCAGAGATCTTCACTCTCCTACTACTCAGGCAATCTTGCCCTACCTCAATCCAGAGGCCTTACAACTCAGATCCAGATAAATCCTATAGATGAAAGTAATTTTGTTATTTTGACCCAGAGAAATTTCCCTGAGTCAACAACTAGAGCTGAGTAACCACAGCTCTTACCTTCTTCATAATAGAAGGAAGAAATTTTTGCCTCTGTTGGAAGAAACTCAGAATATGAATTCTGATCTTACTGAAGAAGGAAGAACAACTAGTTCTTTAACTTCTTCAAACAGCTAACTGGGCCTCATGTGGATTATATGCTTTCCTTTCTTCCTTAACAAGAAGACTTTCTGATCTTGCTATAACAGAGAGAAATTCAACAGCTTACTGAACTCCTGGTTCTTCTGGAGGACTTCAAGCTTTATCTCGGTTAGCAAAGGCGAGAGCGATGAAGTCTAGCCGCACTTTTTTTTTCTCAATCCAAGCCCTAAAAAGATGTATTGCTTCTTTGCCCCTCACTTCCTTTTGTAGTTCGTCGATCAACGGCTCTTATACATCAGTAGGCCCCACCTGTAGCTTCAAGCTGCACCTTGCTTCAATGGAAGAAGACGTACAATAGCTTCTCGGCAGAGTTTGTCGTGTTCTGTAGATTCTCTGTACTTTATTTGAACTTAGTTTACTTTGTTGATTTTGCTGACGTAACACCTATGGACTTAGCAAAAATCGAGCATTAGTAGAATATGTGTTGAGTGAATGAGCTTCACTCAATGCAAAAACACTTAGACAGAATTCTATCTATCTAGGCATTGACAACGTTGAGTGAGCAAGCTCCACTCAACACTTTTTGCCTTTGCATATTCTTCAGCCACTTCTGCATGATTGGCATTGAGAGCATTGAGTGAGCATGCCTCACTCAGCGCTTTTTGCCTTAGACAATTTTCTGCTACTTGGCATTGAATGAGTAAGCTCCACTCAACGCAAAACTACTTAAAAGACATTTATTTTATCTGGCGTTGAGTGAGTGAGCTACACTTAACGCATTTGGACTTAGCCTAATTTGTTTTTCTAAAAATAACACTCCCTTTGAGAATTAGTCAACACATTATCACATGGTGTTGAGTGAGCTTGCCTCACTCAACTCCTATAGACATAGCCAAAATCGAGCATTAGTAGAATACGTGTTGAGTGAATGCAAAAACACTTAGGCAGAATTCTATCTATCTAGGCGTTGACAACGTTGAGTGAGCAAGCTCCACTCAACACTTTTTGCCTTTGCATATTCTTCAGCCACTTCTGCATGCTTGGCGTTGAGAGCATTGAGTGAGCATGCCTCACTCAGCACTTTTTCCCTTAGACAATTTTCTGCTACTTGGCGTTGAATGAGTAAGCTCCACTCAATGCCAAATTACTTAAAAGACATTTATTTTATCTGGCGTTGAGTGAGTGAGCTACACTTAACGCATTTGGACTTAGCCTAATTTGTTTTTCTAAAAAGAACACTCCCTTTGAGAATTATTCAATACATTATCACATGGTGTTGAGTGAGCTTGCCTCACTCAACGCCTATGGACATAGTAAATATTCATAGTTTTCCTGTGGCATTGACTGACTGAACTATACTCAACAATTATTAAGTTATGGCGTTGAGTTAGTGAGTTACACTCAACGCCTATGGACTTAACCACTTTTCTTCTCATTTTTACATAGGCTATTGTAGCATGAGCATGTCTCGCGGCTTTTTGTTGTATGGCATTGAGTGAGTTGACTTGACTCAATCCCTATGGACTTAGCCACTTTTCCAGCCTGCCACTACTTTGGATTTGACTCTATAGGCTCCACTCAGCACTATAAGCCATCTGGCATTGAGTGAGTAACCTTCACTCAACGCATGTGTACTTAGATAGATTTCTGTCTTTCCACTTCCTTGCTTGGACAATACCTGTTTTGGCCACTTAGACAACCTGTCCAATCATGTTTCAAGAACTAACCTACATGCATGAACTTAGGCACACATCAAATACATCTTTTTGTATGTCATTGTCATGATTGACTTCTTCAAATTGAGGACATTGTGGGCAATGGATCCAACAATCTCCTCTTATTTGAAGAAGTCAAAACCCTCAATCAAATGAGTCAATGATATATATAACTCTTTACAACAATACCACTTAATATGAATTGGAGAATATATATATCCTTACCTGCAGAGTGATCACCACACCTGCTCCCCCTGTATTGATGCCACCACTTTTCTTGATATCGGGTATATAGCAGACCAGGTCCTACTCCTCCCCGTTTTTGGCTTCTGTAAATAGGGAGGTATAAATGTTCTGCTCCCCCTCAATTGAAGCATCATCTTCCATGATTTCTGATACCACTAAGGGTACTATTTTGAAATGTCTCCATGCCACTGACGAACAATTCCAACTGGAAAACTGAAAATGGCTTGCATCCATATGAGAAGCACATGAAGCTATACTAAGTTTAACATACCCTACTCAAATTTGAATGTGTTAAACTTTGCTTCATCTAGTGGCTCAGTGAATATGACAGCCACTTGCTTGTCTGTTGGAACAAACTCAAGGGTGATGTCTTCACATTCCACATGCTCCCTAATGAAATGATATCTAATCTTTATATATTTAGCCCTGCTATGAGAGATAGGATTCCTAGCAATTGAGATTGCACTAGTAGAATCGCAGAATAGAGGATTTCTACTTATCTAGATGTTGTAGTACTGGATTTGATGCTAGATCCACAACAACTGACCATAGCGGCTTCCTGCTGAGATGTACTCTGACTCTGCAGTTGAGATTGCAACACTAGTTTGCTTCTTGCTGCTCCAAAGTACTAGTCTCCCTCCTAAGAACTGATAGTTGCCAGATGTGCTCTTCCTGTCCTCTTTGCAGCCTGCAAAATATGTATCTGAATAGCCTGTTAGTTCAAACTCCCCAATTCTAGGGTACCATTGGCCAAGATCTGGAGTGCCCTTAAGATACCTCAAAATTTTCTTAGCTGCAGAGTAGTGAGATTCTTTAGGGAAAGCCTGATACCTAGCACAAACACATGCAGCATACATGATGTCTGGCCTACTTGTAGTAAGATAAAGAAGGGAGCCAACTATCACTCTATATAAGGTCTCATGAACAAGCTTCCCTGCTTCATCCTTGCCAATAAGCAGATTTGACCACATGGGAGTTCTTATGGTGGAGGAATTCTCCATGCCAAATTTCTTTATTAACTCCCTAGTAAACTTAGACTAGGATATGGACAAGCCATCATCAGTATGTCTTACTTGGAGACCCAAGAAGAACTTAAGTTCACCCATACTGCTCATCTCAAACTTCCCCTCCATAAGTTTAGCAAACTTTTTACAGAGGTTGTCATCAGTAGATCCAAAGATGTTGTCATCTACATAGATCTTAATTAGGATGATCTTACCATTTGATTTCCTTAGGAATAAGGTTTTGTCTATCTTCCCCCTTGAGAATATGTTCTCAATAAGGAAGCTAGACAAAGTTTCATATCATGCTCTAGGGGCTTTCTTCAGCTCATATAGAGCTTTTATAAGTCAATAAACAAACCAGGTGAGTTAGGAACTACAAAATATAGAGGCTGCTCAACATAAACTTCTTCCATTAAGTCGTCATTCTGAAAGGTTGACTTTACATCCATCTAGTAGACCTTGAATCCCTTATGTGCAGCATATGTAAGGAATAATATAATGTCTTCCAATCTACCTACACGGGCAAAGGTTTGATCAAAGTCAATGCCTTCTTCTTGCATATACCCCTCAGCAACTAGTCTTGCTTTATTCTTGATTATAATGCCACTTTCATCAAGCTTGTTTCTATTGATCCACTTGACTCCAATGACATTATGTCCTTATGGTCTGCGAACCAGCTTCAAGACCTTGCACCTCTTGAATTGGTTTAGTTCCTCGTACATATCTCCAATCCAATGTTGATCTATGTTGGCCTCTTCAAACTTCTTGGGCTCTACTTGTGATAGAAAGCTTGAGTACTGGGATGTATTAAAGCCTTCTGCTCCTTGTTATTACTCCATGGCTTGCCACACCAATGATCTGGTGTGCCGAATGATCTCTCATATGTCTGAATACAGGTGGCAGACTTCTTTCAGTAGCAGCAACAGGTGCAGCTTTAGGTGCAGCCTTTTATTGATCTTCATCCACTCTATGTGTCCCTGGTAGATCTTCTGGAGTATACACTTCATCTTGGATAACTGGTGATGCTTTCTTGATGGTTAGTTTGTCCATCATCTGTTTTGTACCTGCAGTACTACAAGAGGAGCTTGGCAGCTTATGGTTAATCATAGTAGACTCATCAAAGACTCCATGAATTGATTCTTCTATAACTTGGCTTTTCAAGTTGTAGCCCCTATAGGCTTTGCTATAATTTTTGTACCCAACAAAAATTTCATCAAAGGATTTGGCAGCAAACTTAGTCACATAGGACTTTCCATTATGAAGCACAGAGCACTTACTACCAAAGATTCTGAGATAGCTTAGGTTTTGTTTTCTGCCTTTCAAGATCTCATAGGCAATTTTCTTGAGGTTCTTGGTGATAGAGCCTCTGTTGAGGACATGACATGCAGTGTTTACTACCTCAACCCAGAAATATTCTGGGAGAGATGGGTCATTCATTAGGGTCCTTCCAGACTCTATGAGAGTTCTATTTTTCCTCTCAACAAAACCATTTTGTTGGGGTGTTCTAGGTGAAGAAAATTCTTGATGAATCTCATGCTCTTCATAGAACCTTGTCATGCTATCATACTGGAATTCAGTCCCATGATCACTTCTGATTTTGACCACAGAGCTATTGAACTCATTCTAAATTTGCTTGACAAACTTAATGAAGATATCAAGGGTTTCATTCTTTCTCTTGAGGAAGAACACCCAAGAAAACCTGGAAAAGTCATCAACCACCATAAGGGTGTAGACCTTCCTACCAAGACTATGAATCGGCATAGGACAAAACAAGTCCATATGCAGGAGGTATATGCACCTCAAAAAATCTTTTGTCCTGATGCCTTTGAAGGTAGATTTTGTCTGCTTGCCCTTCTAATAAGCAGAACATATGCCTTCCTTGGATCACTTTACATTGGGACCATTCCTAACTAGCTCTTGACTAAAGAGCTTACTAATAGTCTTGTAGTTTACATGGGCTAGCCTCTTGTATCATAGGACACAATAGGAGGCTTTCTCATTTTCCACTAGACAGATAGGAGAGTTTGTATCTCAACATAGAAAGTTTAAGCAATAAACATTTCCACTCCTAGTGCCTATCAATATGACCTCTTGGTCACTTGACCTCCTGATTAGGCACTCATCCTTATGGAAGACAATAACATAGCCAAGATCAAGGAGTTGCCTTATGCTTATAAGTTTGTGTTGCAACCCTTCAACATAAGACACCTTAGTAATGGCGACTATGCCATTGGTGATCATACCATAGCCTTTTGTTACTCCTCTATCTTAACCACCAAAGATTACTTTGGGTCCATCTTTTATTGGAGTGTACTCCTTCAAGTTGCCCGTTGTCCCAGTCATGTTCCTGGAAAAACCACTATCAAAGTACCATATAGGGGTATGGACACTTGGTCTATCTTGCAATACGCAGTTTAATTTACCTTAGGACCCAAATATATATTGGGTCCTAGGTGCACATTAGTCTGAAACTGAACATCTCCACCAGCAAGTTTTTTGACTGGTGGACAAACTCTGATCCTGGCCACATTAGGATTATGCAAGCAGTCAATGGAAAAATGGCCTACCTTACCACAGTGCCAGCAATCATGTATGTTGTCTTATTTTTTGTGTAGGCCTTACAGCTAAATTGACTGCAGTCTTAATAGAAGGAAGAGGTGCAGCAGCCAGTTTCAGAATTCTTTCAGCATGGATTTGACTGAAGGTTAGTCTATTTGTTGGCTTGTGTGGCCTATTCTGAATCTTATCAGCAACAACTTTCTTTTCAAGCAGTGTGCTCTTGATAGCATAAGAAATAACCATATTAGGCAAGCTGGCAGTCTGACCCTTAGTCATATTCTGTGATGATAGGTTTTGAGAATGGGCTGCAGCCATATTTTTTAGAGAGGTCATTGTTGCACCAAAAACAAATGGTTCATGATGGGCCTTTTGAATTTCTTCATGGACAGCCTTAAAGGCACTCACCCTACTATACCTTCCATAATGGATGAGAACATCTTTTGTTCCACTTGTAAAAGCACTATTCATATAGTGACCATATATGCTTTCCTGGTCATACCTATTTGAGGGGAATATCACCCTCTTGAATGGGATAGGTGGCTTAGATACCATTGGCACAACTGGAAGATTTCCTCTCCCTTTAGGATGCCCTGGTCTTGTGTTACCCTAAAATCCAAACCCATTCTTACCCTTCTGTGAGGAGAAGAAGTCTATCAAGGGCAACACTGTATTAGGATGTGAGAAACTGGCCACAATACCTTTCTCCCTCTAGAGTTTTTCCTCAAGATCTCTAATGAGACTATCCTTGCTCTTATTAGTCTCCATCTGGATTCCTGAAAGGGTTTTCAGTTGACTGAGTTCCCTCATGGTCTGATTCAGTATTGATGTTGCTTCAGCAAGCTAGGAAGCAACTGGCTAAAGAGACAGAATCTCCTTAGCCTGTACCTTAGTCAACCTCTTGCACCTTTTAAAGGCATCAAGAAGTTCAGCATATCTGTCAATAAGTTGATTGACATCACCTTTTGAGACAGAATCATCTTCACCATTAGATGAAGAGGCTTCTGTACAAGAACTAGTCTTATACCCAAACACAGAACTGGAAATGTACCTTACTTTGACAAGGCTGATCCTTGCTGCCCTCTCTATCAGTCAGTGCCATCAGCTCTCTATAGCTATGGGCATCTTCATCCACCTCTGAGTCACTATCTGATAGTATCAGAGGGGCCCTGATTCCTATCCTCATTGGAGGATAGACTTCTCCTGCTGTAACAGCTTTTTCTTTAGCAGCAAAAGCAACTAGTTCAATATAGGCTTCCTCTTCTTCAGACTCAGATGATTATGAGTCTGTCCAGCTTTTCTCTTTCATAGCCACAAAGGAATTTTCTTTCTTTACCTTATGCTTTTGGTGAGATTTCTTCTCATTATCGTCCCTTCTCTTCACTGGGCAATTAGCACTGAGATGTCTTGGCTTGCTGCAGCAGTAACAAATAATATTAGTGGAATTGTGTTTACTGGGTTTAGATCCATACCTATCCTCCTTGGAGGACTTCTTACAGTGATGTGTTGAGGATGAGGGTCTACTCTTCCAGTGCCTCTTCTCCATCAACCTGTAGAGCTGCCTGGAGAAGACAGTAAAGTCCTCATCAGATATATCACTGTTTTATGCTTCTGATTCAGAGCATTCAGACTCTGTTGGATATGGTCTTGTTGGAGGAGAAGGAATCCTCTCCTGGCTTTTCCTTATGCTTTCTGCTCTGAAGGCCAAGGACCTTTCCATGGCCTGGGATTTGCTGGTGGCCTCCTCCTCTTTCTTGATTGCTAGCTGCATCTCATAGGAGAGATCTTTCCAAATAATGTTTGGGGAGGAGTTTCATCAAACTTGGCCTCCTCTCTTATGACAAAGATCAAAGTATCCTAGTCTCTAGTGATAGATCTGAGAAACTTGTAATTTATTTCATAATTATTAAAGACCCTCCAATAGGTCTCCAGCTCATTTATGATCCTGAAGAATCTTTCATAGCAGGTAGTTATGTTCTCTTTCAGAGTTTGCCTGAAATCCCCATACTCTTGATTGAGCAGAGACTTTCTGTCATCCCTTACCTCTTCAGTACCCTCCATGTAGACTATAAGAGTATCCCACATCTCCTTAGAGGTCTGGCAGTGAACCAAGTTCTGAAAATTAGAATCATCTACTGCAGAAGGGTGTCAGGCGAAACAGCTACCAACAAAACAGTCAGTAAAAACAACAGAAGAGGCATATAGCACTAACTATGCTGCACAATATAACCAAGAACACGACGGGGAGCAAGGCAATGCATATATATATATATATTCTTTCATTTTATAGCTTTTAAGTTTAATTGAAGCGAGACTGATCAGCTCCAAATGGCATCAAAACACCGGGCAAAGCATGGGTGTGAGACCCACAAACAACAAGAAACTGAGGTGGCGGTCCTTTATCCACTGCCTACCAAAAGTCTATAAAACAAACCATCAAAAGTAAGGCACTGAGGTGGCGGTCCTTTATCTACTACCTACTAACAGTCCATCAAATATCATATATTTTATTATATATATAAGTATGCTTATATATGCATCAACCAAAAAGAACTCTGACTAACAAGCTGACCAAGAACAAACCTTTTTCTTGCAATGACCCGGCTAAGCGCGCATGGCGCCGTTAATAGCATATGATCGACATAAAGACACAAATTTTCCTAGCAAAACTCCAAGGCCTTAACCACAATATTTTCTAAGTCAAACAACAATAAGGCACGAAGTCGGGGAAGACCTCTACGCGCATAACCCACAGTTCAAACACAATAACAACATTTCTCAAGACCCAAGGCATACACCGATGATTTGACGATGTTAACGACAAAATATTTTATCATAGCAGGATACATGATCAAATCAACATAGTGATCTAAACGATACCACAAACAAACCAAACGGCGAAAAGCGATAAGGATTCCGACAAAACTATACTTCAACGAAAGGCAACAAGGATTTCACCATAATGACAATATCAAAGGAAGCGGCAAGGCTTTTGACAACGCGATTCATCAACAGAAGACGACAAGGCTCCCGACAAGTTGTAATCCAGCGGTACATATTACACGAGTAATCAACGAAGCAATTAACTTGGTCAAGACAATGCGACGATCTAAACATTGCAAAGACAAAAACACGACAGAAGAGAACAAGACTTCCGACGTACTAAACTTCCAATGGAAAGCAACAAGACTTACATAGAATATTTTACAATAACGAAGTAATTCATTGAGTCAAACGACGTGACAACGCAAAAGGGCGCGGCAAGACTCCGATACTTTCACAACGAAGTTTTTCCCAAGTCCACAGCATACCCTAAAACGATTAACAAAGCTCCCGATGAAACATCAACTTACCTCGTCATTCGATGAGTCAATCCATACATTACGAAAAAAATTAGAGATAAAACACATATATTACACGACGGGAGGCAACGAGGCTTTCGGCTACGGTACTCTGTCGGAAAGCGACAAGGTTTTTGATAACCATACTTTTGACAAGTTTTCTACAAGCTATACTACACTAACATTTCCAAGGGTAACCACACAAGATCCTACGCACTTATACCATCAAGATCAAATGAAAATAGTATAAAGGGGGAAGAAAAGGGGAAGAACACCACTTGCCTTAAAATCGCCCAAAAACATCCACCAAAAAGCTCAACGCTGCAGATCGGTCCAAGAGAAGGAATGAGGAAACGAAATCTACAAGAAAATAGACTAAACGGAGGTTAGGGCCGAAAAACCCTAACGCTAAACATCGACGAAAGGCGAGATACTCATTACGTATGCGAAGCCCTCGTCGAGAGCATTCCGGATCTATGTTCGGTTTGCGATTTCGAGCATCGGTGCTCCGTCGGCGGCGATTCGAAATATGGCTCTCCTCCTTTTCAGCGGCTCTGGTTCGGGCGAGATAAATAGGGGAGAAGAGAAGGAGTATATAACTTATAAGAACTAAAATGCTAACTATAAATGATGTTATTAACATCACTAATTTTGGTATTTAATTACCAATGAGGGGGAAGCGCTAGACCTACAGGCTCTGTAGAGGTAAGCCGGTAGAAATGAAAATAAAATGGCGTCAAATGATGGATAAACAGCGCCATTCGTTTTTATAAATTGTTCTGTATATATATTTTTTGGATATTATAATGATATAATACTTTAGTAATAAAAAATGGCTAACTCGAAATAAAGGGCCAAACGCGCGTCAAATTCAACGAAATTCGCACCATAGGTGAATGCCAACGCAACGAACCCAACAATGAAGTCGAAATCAAAATCCTATAAGTCGATCTCAAGATAAAAAATTTCCAAAGTCTACGGAAAACATAATTCTATAAAAACTTCAAAAATGCGCCGATGCTCTAATAACGCACGGATCGTAACGAAATTTGACGAGCATGTCAGAAATTAATTAATCTAATTTCTTAACATAAAATCTCACACTTTCGGTGCAAATCCCAAATTTTGGTTCGCTAGACCTAACGGATGCGAAAATGCACCAACGACGATGCGCCGTCAACTCACGGAAATGTAACGCCCTTACATCATAATGACGTCACCATGATAATAAAGTAATTATCGAGAAAAAATCAGGGGCATTACAGCTAAGATGACCTCATCCTTTATTATTTCAGAGTATGTCTTTGGTGTCTGGATATTGGTATCTAGAGCAGAGACCTTCATAAGAATGACAGGTCCCTCCCTAACTATTGCAAAGATCCTAGGATCATTGGCTTCCATAAATAACCTCACCCTCTCTTTCAATATTCCAAAATACTCCTTCCTGCAAATGGGGAGTTTCATGGAACTCAGCTCTCTCTGGCTCTCTCTAGAGACCATGATCACTTAACTGTAGCTACCTTGAAGATCACTCAGATTTTTAAATTTTTTTGAGCAACCTGCCTCTGATACCACTTGAAAGTTCTTAAGTATAAGGCATCTTGCAACCTTGAGGGGGGTGAATAGGTTTTCTTTCTCTTTTGATATCTTGTAGTTTCTTCCTTTAATGCTTAGTGAGTTGGTAGTAATTTTCTTTCAAGTACCTGCACAAAAAGAACACCACAAAAAAGCACACAATAATTTATAGTGGTTCCTCAACTTTTGGGTACATCCACTCGCCTCCCACCTTGCTTATTTCTTATTAGTCAAGGCACTTCTCCAAAACAATGCTCCATAGAGCTAACACCTAAGATCCTTCAGAATCTCTCAGTATCCTCCAAGACCTACAGCTCAGCCACAAGGGCCTACAACTCAGTGATCAATAGCTTATCACCTAACTCGGGATGTTAATCCCTATACTCAGGCTGGGAGGTCAGTACTACCTCAGATCCACAAGGGATCCTACACTCAGAGAACAACACTCTCCTATAACTCAGGCAAGTTGACTTACCTTAGGCTAGTGACCCTACAGCTAAGATCAAGTTGGATCCTACAACTCAGAGAGCTTCACTCTCCTACTACTCAAGAAATCTTCCCCTACCTCAATCCAGAGGCCCTACATCTCAGATCAAGATGGATCCTACAGATGAAAGTAATTTTGTTACTTTGACCCATAAAAATTTCCTTGAGTCAACAGCTAGAGCTGAGTTACCACAGTTCTTACCTTCTTCATAGCAGTAGGAAGGAATTTCTGCCTCTGCTTGAAGAAACTCAGAATATGAATTCTTATCTTGCTGAAGAAGGAAGAATGGCTATGTTGGAACACCCTATTACTAATTTGGGTAAGGATCACTATGCTTGTCTTAGGAATCCCAGTTGACCTAGTTGTATAGTTAAGAAGGTCAACATTAGAATGAGTCTAGGGCTTAAAACTTAGGTTTGGAGCTGCCCCCAGGATCATTCCAAGATCAAGGTTGAAGAGCTAAGTCTAAGGCAATTTTCGTCGAGCTCAGGTCGACGAATCGTCGAACTCCGTTCGACGCTCTCTGAGCTCAACTTCAATAAATCGTCGAGCTCCGGTCGACGATCTTCGAGCTCAGATCGACTATCTGCTTTTGGCTAGCTTCTGCTTGATCGTCGAACTCCCCTCGACTATCTTCTAGCTCAGTTCTACGATCCCTCCCTGAAGTTATTTCTCAGGTCTCTGAGCTCGGTTTGACGATCGTCGAGCTCAGATCGACGTTTTCTGTCTGCTTGTCCATTTCATCTCTGAGCTCAGTTCGACGATCGTAGAGCTCAGATCGACGTTTTTTTTGGAGAGATCGACGCTTCCAGGAATTCAAATGCTGTTGTTCTTTGGAATGTCTTTGAATATTATCAGCATTTATGTCAGAAGATCTCCCAGCCGTTTGTCTTTATTCTGGAGAATGTTTCAAGGAATTATTCAGAGAATGTTTGCTGGACTTTCCTCTAGAAGACAAGACTATTTTTGGAAGACATTTATGACTCCCAACTGCTAATTTTGGACAAAAAAAACGTCAGAAAATTAATTCCTCTCTCCTGTGTTTTAGAGATATACAGAATAGACAAGAAAAAAGATACACAGAGATTGACAAGAAAGAAAGTGAACACACAGAATAGAGAATACTGATAGCAGAAGAATAACAGAAGAACTGTGACTCCAAAAATCTTCTTGCTGACTGAAAAGTGTTCACAATCTCATCTCAGAACTCCAGACACCTTATTTTCAGCCTTCTTGCTGAAACCATCCTGTGCTGGAGATCAAAGTTCTGAAGACCTATCACCCTAGAGCAAAGCTTCTTTTCCTGAACCTTTCTATATCTCAGGGGGAGCTTTGACATCATCAATCCACTTGTCCTTCTCTCATCTGATTGAGAACAGAGAAGACACCCTTCACTCTTATTTTTCTTTTCCTGCTGTAAAAGGGTTCTTGAACTCCCTTCAAAGTTCTGTCTGGTTCTGAGAGCCTTGTCAAAACTCAGTGGTGGCAAGACACCTTATCAAAAAATCTAGTTTTGGTTTTTGGGCACCTTATCAAAAGCTCAGTGGTGTCAGGACACCTGATCAACTCATCCTGAGTGGATTCCTACCAAGGGTGGTAGAAGAGTGGATGTACCCAGGTTTTTGGGGAACCACTATAATTCCTTGTGTCTTCTGGTTTGTTTGTGTGATTTGTCTGCTGTGTGCTGTGCTCTTTACTTCTTGGTTTTTAACCTCTTATTAGCACTCTACACTATATCATAAATTAAATTTTATATGTGCTGTTTATTTCAACTGTGAAAAATTATTTTAAAATACTCTATTCACCCCCCCTCTAGAGTTGAGATAGATCTTAGCCTCACTTTCAATTGGTATCAGAGGCAGGTTAGGTTGCTCATACAGGCTAACACCTGAACCAAAAGATCCTTGATAAGATCAATCTCTTAAGGAGCTTATTTTCTATACATCTACCTATTTATTTAAAGACATGGCACAGAACAAAGATTATGCAAGCACCAGACCACCAGTGTGCAACCTTTCCAAGTTTGCACTCTGGAAGGCAAGGATTAGATTATACATGAATTCTATTGATGAGGATATTTTTAATTCTGTCTTGACAGTGTGTCCAACTCCACCAGCAAGCTCAAGTACAAGTGTTGTTCCACCTCCTTCTGGAACAGATGCAGATATAAAGAAGTGGAAGACTGCAGATGCTAAGGCTATGAACATTTTAGCCCAAACAATGTCTGATGAAATCTTTCAGAAGGTAGCTGAATGCCACTCAGCCAAAGAAATCTGGGACAAACTCTCTGAAATTGTCTCAGGATCTGCTGATGAAAGGAAAGATAGAAGATCTCATCTGATAAGCCAATATGAGAACTTCAAAAAGGGAGAAGCTGAATCAGTGGCTGACATGTACAATAGACTAAGTCTAATTATCAATGAGCTAAAAACCCTAGACAAAGAAATCTCACTGACTGAGCTGAATGACAAAATCCTGATGTGCTTCCCCAGTACTTGGGATTCAAGAATCTGGCCAATCAAGGATGCCAGAAGTTTAAATGAGATTACCACTGAAGCTCTCCTGGGCAAGCTCAAATCCTATGAGCTGCTCATTAAAAATAGAGAAGAAGAACAAAAGGCTATCTCTCCAGCTACAAGGAAAGAAAAGACCATAGCCTTCAAAGCTGTAGAAGAGGAGCCTGAAGATAAAGCTACAGGAAATGATGAGCTCATAAGTCTACTGGCCAAAAGATTCTACAAGATGGCCAGAAAAGACTTCAGGAAGAGACCATACAAGGGTCATGATAAACCAAGGTATGTTAAATCAAATAACAATAAAGAAATCATATGCTTTGGTTGCAGGAAACCAGGCCACATTGTGCCTGACTGTCCAGAAAACAAGAATAAGGACAAAAGGGAAAGAAGAGAAAGAAGAAAAGAAAAGGATTACAAGAAGAATAGCTCAGACAAAGCCTCCTCCAGCAAGAACAAACATACAAGGAAGGGCTTTGTTGCTGAGACATGGAGTGAGACTGAAGAGGAATCTGAAGCCTCATCCAGCTCCAGTGATGATGAGGATGATGCAGATGAAAAAGAATTTTGCATGATGGCTATCAATGCATCACAGCAAAACTCTGATGAAGAATCAGATTCAGATTCAGAAAGTCAACCAGATGAGGATCAGGTAATCAACTCTTTTGATTTTAATTCTGAGGACTTCAAAGATGAATTTAAGACACTGTGTCTAGATCTATTAAAATCTGAGAAGGAGATAATCTCTCTCAGGAATCAATTATCTGAGCATAGTGTCCTAAACTCAAAGAACCTCAAACTCTCTGAGGAGTTAGAATGCTGTAGGGAGGAGATAGCTTCACTGAAAAGTGAACTATCAAAGGCCAAAAAGTTTGAAGAATCCCTAAATGGGAGAAGTATCAGACTGATGGACACACAAGCACAGTGAACTCTAGATTTAATAGCACACTGGGCTTGGGTGCCTCATCCAACCAACCTATAATTTTGACAACTCCAATCAAGTTTATCTCTGACAAAGGAAAGGGAGTAATAGAGGTACCCAGGAAGAATGCAGATCTGTCAGAGAAGAACTCAGTTCAACAGATGGCGTCGAGCAGAGCTCGACGATCGTCGAACAGAGCTCGACGATCTAACTACAGATCGTCGACCTCAGCTCGACGATATCCAAATTCTGAACTTCAGCATAATCGATCTTCGAACAGAGGTCGACGATCTGACCCAAGATCGTCGACCTCAGTTCGACGATCGTCGAACAGAAATCAGGACTGTGAACAATCCTTCAATGGCACATCTAGATTCAATCCTAGAAGTCCCACATCCCAAGGCTTTAATCCCTATACTGAATGGATAGTACCTCCTAGGAGATACCATCCTGAAGGTTATAAGGATCAACCTGGGATGTCCTTTATTTCAGAATTCAAGGGATATCAACCTAGGCCAAAGGTTAACTGGGTCAAAAACAAATAAGCTGTTTTTGTGTAGGTGAAGACCTATCCAGCATCAAACCATCAATGGTATCTGGATAGTGGGTGCTCAAAGCACATGACAGAGGACAAGGACAACTTCACTTCCTTCAAAGCCAAGCTTGGACCCAAAGTAATTTTTGGAGACTCAAGCTTTGGAACTACAAAAGGATATGGTGCAGTCAAAATTGGCCCAGTCACATTCAAGAAGGTGGCATATGTTGAAGGACTCAAGCACAACTTGATAAGTATCAGTCAACTGTGTGATGAAGGATATCAAGTGACATTCAACAAAGCCATATGCAAGGTCAAGATAGAGGACAACACAACTGTGTTGACAGGTAACAGAAGAGGTAACATTTACTTGGTGGATTTTCATTCACCTATAGTAGATATTTGCCTGTTCAACTCCATTTCAAAATCTAATATTTTATGGCATAAGAGACTATGGCATATTAACCTTAGAACCATTGCTAAGCTATCTAAAGACAACCTTATTAAAGGACTACCTTATGGTCCCTACAAGAAGGAAGGACTTTGCAAGGCTTGTCAATTAGGCAAGCAAACTAAAAGTAGTTTTAAATCAATTAATAAGAGTGATTCACCTAGGATTTTGTACCTGTTGCACATGGATCTTTTTGGACCCATATCAGTGCAAAGCCTAGGAGGGAAGTCCTATACTTTAGTGGTTGTAGATGACTTCTCAAGATTCACTTGGGTATTCTTTCTGAGGAAGAAGTCTGATAACTTCAAGTGTTTGACAGATTTTCTCAAATGCATTCAGATTGAGTTCAACACTCACATTGCCCTGATCAGAAGTGATCATGGGACAGAGTTTGATTCTCTTCTCATGCAAGAGTTCTGTCAGAGTGAAGGGATCAGGCACACTTTCTCAGCTCCTAGAACTCCTCAACAAAATGGGGTAGCTGAAAGGAAAAATAGAACACTCATTGAATCTGCAACTACATTATTGGCAGATGCTCACCTACCTCTGTCCTTTTGGGCTGAGGCAGTGAACACCTCTAACTATGTATTGAACAGAAGCCTGATACACAAGCTGAAGGGCAAGACTCCCTATGAATTGCTCAAAGGGAAGAAACCTAAAATAGGCTATTTCAAAGTTTTTGGTTGCACTTGTTTTATTCATAATAATGACAAGAAATATCTAGCAAAATTCCAAGCTAAAGCTGATGAAGGAGTGTTTCTGGGATACTCCATGATCAGCAAGGCCTATAGGGTTTATAATAAATCTTCCTGTAAAATTGAAGAATCTATTCATATTATTTTTGATGAAGCTAACATGTCTTTCAAGGAGAAGAATGCTTCTACCATAGAACCTCTGCAGGTACATTCTCTAGCTGAAGACTTGAACAAACTGCAAGTTGCTGAAAAGAATGAGAGCAGTGATGATGAAGAAGAAGTTCAACATCTTGAAGAAAATCATCCTGAAAAGCCAGTTGTTGTTCCACTAGGGGAGACAACAACACAGGCTGGTGAACAATCAACACTCCATGTTGACTTAGTAACTACAAGAGATCATCCAATCACCCAAGTAATTGGAGAGATCTCAGCTGGTGTGCAAACTAGAAGTCAGGTCAACCAGAACCTGATGCACACTTGCTTCCTATCTCAAATTGAGCCTCAATCCTTTCAAGATGCAGAGCAAGATCCACACTGGATAATTGCAATGCAAGAGGAGTTGCATCAATTTGAAAGGAACAAGGTTTGGGAACTAGTGCCTATGCCAAAGGATCATCCCATTGTTGGAACAAAGTGGGTATTCAGGAACAAGCTGGATGATCAAGGAGTTATCGTCAGAAACAAGGCAAGGCTAGTTGCTCAAGGGTACTCTCAACAAGAAGGAATAGAATATGATCAGACATTTGCACCAGTTGCAAGGTTGGAAGCCATCAGAATATTCCTAGCCTTTGCTGCCCACAAGGGCTTCAAAGTGTATCAAATGGATGTAAAGAGTGCATTTCTCAATGGGGACATCAAAGAGGAAGTCTATGTTAGACAACCTCCAGGTTTTATCTCTCTAACTCACCCTGATTATGTTTACAAATTGCATAAAGCATTATATGGTCTCAAGCAAGCTCCTAGAGCATGGTATGAGACCCTAGCATGCTTTCTTCTGGAAAATGATTTTGTTAGGGGGAGAGTAGACCAAACTCTTTTTATTAGAACCCATAAGTCCCACACCCTACTAGTGCAAATTTATGTAGATGACATTATTTTTGGTTCTACTGATTCAAAATTGTGCAAAAAGTTTTCCAAGCTTATGCACTCTAAATTTGAAATGAGTAGCATGGGTGAGCTGTCCTTTTTCTTAGGACTACAAGTCAAGCAACATGCTGAAGGCATATTTATTTCTCAGACCAAGTATGCAAAAGAATTGGTTAAGAAATTTGGTATGTCTGATGCATCATGTATGAAAACACCCATGCCCTCAAATGCTGTAGTAGATGCTGATGAACATGGGAAACCTGTTGATCAGACAACATATAGAGCAATAATTGGCTCTTTATTGTACCTTACAGCTAGTAGGCCTGATATAATGTTTGCCACATGTATTTGTGCTAGATTCCAAGTTAGCCCTAGAGAGTCACATTTAATCTTAGTTAAGAGAATTCTTAGGTATGTTAAAAGTTGTCCAAATCTAGGTCTCTGGTATCCAAAAGATTCAGCATTTGATTTAACTGGATTCTCAGATGCTGATTATGCTGGATGCAGAATAGACAGGAAAAGCACCAGTGGAACATGTCAGTTCCTTGGTGACAGACTTGTCTCCTGGTTCTGTAAGAAGCAAACATCTGTGTCAACCTCAACTGCTGAAGCTGAGTATATGGCTGCAGGCAGTTGCTGCTCACAAATATTGTGGATACAGAATCAGCTCTTAGACTATGGCTACAACTTAGAGAAGTATAAAATTTTCTGTGATAATACTAATGCTATCTCTATAGCTCAAAATCCAGTCCTCCATAGTAGGACAAAACACATAGAAATTAGGCATCATTTTCTAAGAGATATTGTAGAGAAAAATAAAATTGAACTTCAATATATTCCTACTGATTTGCAAAGGGGAGATATTTTCACCAAACCTTTGGATGAAAAGAAACACAGTTTCTTCCTAAATCAGTTAGGCATGTTAGATGGAGGAAGCCTTAATTAAATTACAAGATTTTGAAAAGCTAAAACAGACCAAGACTAGGCCAAAAATCCTTCTTTTTGTGTCTGTAGAATGTGTTTAGACTCTGAACTGCGCTCGACGTTTTCCCCAAAATCGTCGAACAGAGATCGACGATTTTCCAAAAATCGTCGACCAGAGATCGACGCTTTTGCAGTCGTCGATCTGAGTTCAGAGCCCTCGCTAGAACTAGGCTTTCTCTCTTTCTGATCAGAGGCCGTCGAACTGAGCTCGACGTTTTTCAACATCGTCGAACTAAGATCGCCGATTTTGAAGACTCTTCAGATTCCCTCTGTAGCCCAAATCGTCGAGCTAAGCTCGACGTTTCGACGAGCTAAGCTCAACGATCTTCCTTTTCGCCGTCAAACCCTTATATAAAATCTTTCTTTCAGCCGTCGTTCTCCTTTTGCGCTTTCATACTCTGCAACTTTCTTTCTTTTCCCTCCAAACTCTCTACGCTTGGTCGTTTTTGGTTTTCTATTGCAGGTGAATATGGGTGAATCAAGTGCTGCTATTGCTAAGATGAAGTTCGACACAGGCTTTGACATTGACATAAACTCCTTCGACGGAAGCGACCAGCGCTTCAAGGACATCCTAAACTTATTCAGAGAACAACAGCTGACTCCAATAATGACTACAAGGATGAAGATCGCCTCAGAAGAAATTAAAGAGTGGTGTTTTACCGCAACAGACGAGACTGGGAATTCTGTTGTCGGCACCATTAAGGGGACTCAGGTATCTCTATCCCCGACTCTTTTAACAGAAGTCTTTCAACTCAGTACTGGAGAAGACTCCATTGAACTGTTTGGAGAGGAGTATGACTCCATGCTGGATAGGATGGGTCACAATACAGTCAACACTAATAAGCTACTGAAGAAAAATCTGGCTATAGAATTTCAATTCCTGGCTGATGTAGTTGGGAAGGTGCTGTTGGCCAAGCATTCAGCCCATGACACCATTTCCAGATATCAGTTCTGCCTGATGGGAGCTTTACTAGATAAGAAACACCTGGACTGGGGCTCCATCTTCTTCACTCTGATTAAGAAGAAGATCAACAAGAATGCAGTTAGTTATGGGAGAATCTTAGGGGTCTTTCTGCACAACAGATGCCCTGACCTATTAACCTCCTCTGGCATGTTTATCAATGCATCCAAGAGGCTTTCCTGTGCCCTCTTCAGTAAATGGGACAGGCAGATCATAAACCCCTCCAGGGCTGCTGCACCACTTCATTCAGGCACAAGGACTATCTCAGTCACTCCTCCAGCAGAAGAGCTGTCTGCTTCTTCCCCTCCTCCAGCCACATCCACCCAAGCCATCACCTCCTCACCACCAGTCACCACCATAATCATCTCATCCCCAATTACCATTTCCTCACCTATGTCATCCCCTCCTCTATCCACCTCAGAGGAATTCCATCCTCTCTTTTCCCATTCAACCTTCACCCTACCATCCTTCTCATTCATTGATGATTCCTTCATGGATGATTCACCCTCTACTCCTCCTGAACCTCCCTCAACTTCCTCCTTTCAACAAATGCTCCATGACATTCTCTCTCAACCCTCCTTCTCACCATCTCTTACTTCCCCTATCTCCACCTCAACCTTCTCTATCTCCATAATTCCATCTTCTAAACCAACCATTCCCTCTCCACCTTTCTCCACAATTTCAGTTTCAGCCACCATCCCTCCATCCACCTTTGCCTCTACCTCTGCTCAAGCCCCACTTGAGCATGTAGATCTTCCTAATTTGGCAGACAGGCTGTATGAGTTGCTAGCTCCCAAGCTGACATCTCTACTGGAGTCTTCCCTGGCTCCACTCCTGAAGCAAGTACAGGAGCTGTCTACCAAGATTGCCTTCCTTTCCTCCTCCCTGGCTATCCCATCCTCTGTGTGCCTTGATTCACCTCTCTCTGAACCAAGGCAGGGGGAGATGCCTTATGAAGAAGTGGATGTGCCAGCTGCTGATATTATGTCTGCTCCAGCTCCAGCTCTTGGATGTGCTTTTGCACTGAATCTGCAGAGGCTGCTATCTATATTTGATACGGTCCATTTCAGCTGTCTGCCTGCAACTCCTACTGAAGATTTGTCTAAGTCCATTGTGCCTGTAGCTACCTGTGATCCCAGCCATATTGATTCCTACATCAAGTCCTGGAAGGCTATGGATATCTCTGATGCTACTACTAAGGCCACTGTGCCTCTTTCAATTGCTACTAAGGCCACTGTGCCTCTTTCTGTTGAAATTGCTGCTGCTGTTACTGCTAGCATAGAAATGATTCCAGCAACTGATGCTGATGAAATTGCTGCTCCTGCTCTAGTGTCTGCTCCTAATTCTGTCTGCTCTGCTGCTGCTCTCTCTCCTCCTGCTCCTGCTGTTTCTGCAAAACTTAAAGCTCAAGAAGAGCTTATCAGAAGAATTGATGATCTGTATGATCAACCTCAAAGTTCTGAGAGTGACCAATACAGGACTGATTCTGATGATTCTGCTAGCACTATTGCCAAGAAGAGAAAAGCCAGAAGTAAAGCAATGATGTCAGTCCCTCCTGCCAAAGCCAAAGACTCCAATGATATTCCATACTACATCCTGCATGACTGCCCCATCTCTGAGCCTTGGATGCAATATTCCAAAAATCAACTGAAAGCTATGAAGAAGAAGAGGAAGCTTGACAAATATGAAAAAGGATCTTCTCAATATCAGCCTCCTCCTCCTCCTCCTCCTCCAGATTCTGGCTCAAGTTCAGCCCCTCAAGCTCCAGTCTCCAGACATAGTTCTTCCCAGTATTATCAAAGATCATATCAAAGGGGACAGCATCAAAGAGGATATCAACCCAGAAGGGGTAATTACAAAGGAAATCAAAGAGAACAAAGATCCTATCAAAGGGAAGGACAAGGCCACTCTGACTCTTCTTCAAGTCCTTTCCCTTACAAGCTGAAAGACACAACTGTCTCCAGGACTCCTTCTACTGTTTCTGAAATCATCAACAGATATGAACCTCCTATTCCTTTTGAAGATCCTGAGAACAACCCTGTATCCTGGACAGCCAGAATGAAAGAATTGGCTGCCCTTGATCAAATAAAAAAGGCCAGAGAACAAGGCAAGGATACTTCAAACATAACTACCTTATCAGAGCAGAGAAAGAAAGAACTGGAAAGATATGCATCAAGAAAAATTTTCAACCCAGAAGATTACATGAAGCTGCACCCTGAGGCTGTTGTTCCAAGGCCCAAATCTCAAACTTCTCTAGGTGCAGAGGATGATAGAAGGTCAAAGAAAGAAAGTCAGAATCCAAATAGAGAAATTTTATTTAAAAAGGGATCTGAAAGGAAGTGAACTGTGTAAGCTAAAACATTTCATCCACCTTTGGATATCTGCTGCTATTTATCTGTGATATGCTTTGCTGCCATATAACTTCTCTGTAATTTTGTATTAACTTCTGTACTGTTGTATGCTTTTCATTTCCTATGATTGTCTGTAAATAGTAATCCTAACCCAAATAGGGGGAGATTGTTGGAACACCCTATTACTAATTTGGGTAAGGATCACTATGCTTGTCTTAGGAATCCCAGTTGACCTAGTTGTATAGTTAAGAAGGTCAACATTAGAATGAGTCTAGGGCTTAGAACTTAGGTTTGGAGCTGCCCCCAGGATCATTCCAAGATCAAGGTTGAAGAGCTAAGTCTAAGGCAATTTTCGTCGAGCTCAGGTCGACGAATCGTCGAACTCCGTTCGACGCTCTCTGAGCTCAACTTCAATAAATCGTCGAGCTCCGGACGACGATCTTCGAGCTCAGATCGACTATCTGCTTTTGGCTAGCTTCTGCTTGATCGTCGAACTCCCCTCGACTATCTTCTAGCTCAGTTCGACGATCCCTCCCCGAAGTTATTTCTCAGGTCTATGAGCTCAGTTCGACGATCGTCGAGCTCAGATTGACGTTTTCTGTCTGCTTGTCCATTTCATCTCTGAGCTCAGTTCGACGATCGTAGAGCTCAGATCGACGTTTTTTTTGGAGAGATCGACGCTTCCAGGAATTCAAATGCTGTTGTTCTTTGGAATGTCTTTGAATATTATCAGCATTTATGTCAGAAGATCTCCCAGCCGTTTGTCTTTATTCTGGAGCAAGTTTCAAGGAATTATTCAGAGAATGTTTGCTGGACTTTCCTCTAGAAGACAAGACTATTTTTGGAAGACATTTATGACTCCTAACGGCTAATTTTGGACAAAAAAAAACGTCAGAAAATTAATTCCTCTCTCCTGTGTTTTAGAGATATACAGAATATACAAGAAAAAAGATACACAGAGATTGACAAGAAAGAAAGTGAACACACAGAATAGAGAATACTGATAGCAGAAGAACAACAGAAGAACTGTGACTCCAAAAATCTTCTTGCTGACTGAAAAGTGTTCACAATCTCATCTCAGAACTCCAGACACCTTATTTTCAGCCTTCTTGCTGAAACCATCCTGTGCTGGAGATCAAAGTTCTGAAGACCTATCACCCTAGAGCAAAGCTTCTTTTCCTGAACCTTTCTACATCTCAGGGGGAGCTTTGACATCATCAACCCACTTGTGCTTCTCTCATTTGATTGAGAACAGAGAAGACACCCTTCACTCTTATTTTTCTTTTCCTGCTGTAAAAGGGTTCTTGAACTCCCTTCAAAAGTTCTGTCTGGTTCTGAGAGCCTTGTCAAAACTCAGTGGTGGCAAGACACCTTATCAAAAAATCTAGTTTTGGTTTTTGGGCACCTTATCAAAAGCTCATTGGTGTCAGGACACCTGATCAACTCATCCTGAGTGGATTCCTACCAAGGGTGGTAGAAGAGTGGATGTACCCAGGTTTTTGGGGAACCACTATAATTCCTTGTGTCTTCTGGTTTGTTTGTGTGATTTGTCTGCTGTGTGTTGTGCTCTTTACTTCTTGGTTTTTAACCTCTTACTAGCACTCTACACTATATCATAAATTAAATTTTATATGTGCTGTTTATTTCAACTGTGAAAAATTATTTTAAAATACTCTATTCACCCCCCCTCTAGAGTTGAGATAGATCTTAGCCTCACTTTCAGGCTAGTTCCTTAACTTCTTGAAATAACTGACTGAGCCTAACGTGGATCGTAGGCTTCCCTGTCTTCCTTAATAAGAAGACTTTTTGATCTTGTTGTAGTAGAGGGAAATACAACACCTAACTAAACTCTTGGTCATTCTGGAGGACTTCAAGCTTTATCTCGGTCAGCAATGACGAGAGCGATGAAGTCCAACCGCACTTTTTTTACTCAATCCAAGCCCTAAAAAGTTGTCTTACTTCTTGGCCCATCACTTCCTTTAGTAGTTTGCCGTTCAATGGCTCTTAGAGATCAGTGGGCCCTACCTTCAGCTTCCAGCCTCACCTTGCTTTAACGAAAGAAGACAAACAGTAGCTTCTCGACAGAGTTTGTCGTGTTCTATAGCTTCTCCGTACATGATTTGAACTTAGATGACTTTGTCCATTTTGTTGACGTCAGCACCTGTGTACTTAGCAAAAATCGAGCATCAGTAGAATAGGCTTTGAGTGAATGAGCTTCACTCAACACCAAAACACTTAGATAGAATTTTGTCTATCTAGGCGTTGACAGCATTGAGTGAGCAAGCTCCACTCAATGCTTTTTTCCTTAGCATATTCTTCAGCCACTTAAGTATGCCCGCCGTTGAGAGCGTTGAGTGAGCATGCCTCACTCAGTGCTTTTTGCCTTAGCAAATTTTCTACTACTTGGTATTGAGTGAGTAAGCTCCACTCAATGCCAAACTACTTAACAGACATTTCGTTTATCTGGCATTGAGTGAGTGAGCTACACTCAACGCATTTGCACTTAGCCAAATTTATATATCTAAAAAGAACACTCCCTTTGAGAATTAATCAACGCATTATCACATGGCATTGAGTGAGCTTGCCTCACTTAACGCATGTTGACTTGGTAAATATCCACAGTTTTCATGTGGCATTGATTGACTAAGATATACTCAATGATTATGAAGTTATGGCGTTGAGTTAGTGAGCTACACTCAACACCTATGGACTTAGCCGCTTTTCTGCTCATTTCTACATAGGCTATTAGATCATTAGCCTGTCTCATAGCTTATTGTTGTATGGTGTTGAGTGAGTTGACTTCACTCAATGCCTGTGGACTTAGCCACTTTTCCAGCCTGCCATTACTTTGGCTTTGACTCTATTGTCTCCATACAGCTCTATTAGCCATCTGGCATTGAGTGAGTAACATTCACTCAACGCCTGTGGACTTAGACAGTTTTTTGTCTTTCCACTGCTTTACTTGGATAATACCTGTTTTGTCCACTTGGACAACCTATCCAATCAATGTTGCAAGAACTAACCTGCATGCATGAACTTAGGCACACATCAAATACATCTTTATGTATGTCATTTTTATAATTGACTTCTTCAAATCTAGGACATTGTGGGCAATGGACCCAACAATCATAGCAAGCACCGCTTCCACAATCCTTCGTATGAATTCTGTAGAAAGAGGGGTTGCAAACGCGTCGTTAAGCTCGCTACTATCTGCGGAGTGTTATTGATGCGACTGCCCCGCACAGCTCCTAATCACCTATAGTTGTAAAAATACTCGATTAGGCGACAAATAGATTGCCAAAATGCAATCATTGGAATACTCAGGTTCCTCAACCATGTGTATTTTCATTCCTAAGTGGACATTCATGGGTTCTTTTATGTTATAACAGCAACGCACATACAAGTGCTCACAACTCCTTAAAAGAATTAGTCCATGAATTCTAATAAGGAAGACCGACACCAGAGTCTGATACTAACTTTGTAACACCCCCATCCATCACTTAGTATATACCAGAAGGTCCGGTCGGGGCCCGACGCCATATACAACGGACAGACTAAGGAGTTAGTAAATTGAAACCAAAATATAATATTTTGCATCCTAACACAGGGTTCATTCTAGCGGAAGTAATTTAAAGGTTGTAAATAGAACCCAGCAATAGCATGAATGTCCACTACTACAACTAGGAATGTAAATCAAATACACAAATAAGTTCTTGGCCTTAAGACCTTACAATGTTAAACATTAATTTAAAATTTGTTACATACTTCTGCACGCAGGCCGGCCACACATGAATGGTAAAATAACACGAGTATTCTCTTTGGCCTTCGAGGGACAGCACAACATTTCTAGGCTCCAGTACGCTACTTCCCGCTTGCCTCAGCAGCACCTGTACGCAACATTTCACCGCAAGATGGCAAACAAAAGCAACGGTCAGTATTAGCTGACCAAATTATAACGACCCCACCCCTCACCCGTGGTGGCGGTGCTCCTTCCCTGCAGGCATTACCTTAAATAACATTTGGTATTCAATACATGCAACTTAAGCACCGTTATCCACATACATTAACACAAGCGCCCAATACCCCGTGCTCTCAGGGCACATTTTTCAGGCACAAGACCGCAAGGGTCGCACCATCATTGTCTGTGACGGACAACAATGCTTGAGCTTTTAGTCTCACAAGGGCCAAGGCCAGAGACAATGCCCCAGTGCTATGACAAGTCATGTGATTTACACATTGACCACTCTGAGTCGACCAGCATAGGGGAGGGTATAGTTCAGCCATACCCCATTCTCAAATCGTCCAACTCGTAGGCCCTAAGTGGGACAACATCCCTTTTCCCTTTTCTTCATGATCCATAACCCTGTAAGGATCCTAGGATAGCACTTATGGCTACCAAAGTTGAGTAATTTAAGATCACAGTCAATCAAATTATAGCCTCGGGTCTCCCAGAGACAGGCTTCACAAACGATACATAGCCTACTGGAAGCTATCACTGGCGATTGAACTACCGCTGCGTGGTAAGGGACAAACTATCAGTTCTTCCCCTTTTTTGGGTTTTTTCCTTGAGACCTACCCCCAGTACTCTTAACGTAGTCATCTTAACACCCCACGACTCCCAAATCTACACGAGAACCACGGACTCTTCTCAGGCATACAAAATATACAAACATCACCAATCCAGACCATCCTGTCCGGATGGGCTTCACAGAGCATGCCTATTCCATACATCGATTCCGTATCTAAATGCAACACTATGGGGATACACAGATCTACCCATTGAGAGAACCATATCCACGTATTTGTGGAGTGTCTACCCTCTAATGCTAAAAGAAAGGACTGTACATGTCTAAGGAAGATGATCGTTACCCTTGATGTATGCTATGGCGCCATGGGAGAAATCTAGACGGTTGAAAACGACCACTCTGACCTTGCCTCTGTAAATCCGAACTCGCCTTGCAAATCCGATACCCAAAACCTGAACGGCAACAAGAACCCTCCTTCCCAGTGTTGTTGCTCCTCCTTTAGAAAACTAGGCAAAGATCTCCAACTCCAGAATAATGAAGAGGAAACTAACGAACCAGGCATATAAATAAATCTACCACCACACGGTAACTATCTACCGTCGTACGGTAACTATCTACCGCCGTACAGTACCGCCTCGTTTCGTGTATAACTGCCCAGGCCCTCCAATCACAGACCAACACATGACCACGCTGTTAACGGTTTCACTATCGTTGTGCGATAGGATGCTAATGCCGCGCGATAGCAGACGTCGGTTACGACATGACAATGACTGTTATCATCACGCGCTAACTGCTACCATCAAAGCGGTAGAATCCCGAGACCCTCAATAATTAACTTGACCCAGCTATCGCCAGTGGTAACACTATCGTCGGGCTATATCCTCTCGAGAGCTCTGCCAGTTTAATTCCCCAGCTACCGCTACGTGGTAATAACTTTCTAGCATGAGGTAAGTCCAGCATTGAGTTGACTCAATGTGTTTTACGCTAACCCTGGAGTTACCGTTGCGCGGTAACTAGCTACCAATGGGCAATAACCTCTAGAGAACCATTTCCTGCCCTCAGAAATTTGGGGTGTTACATATGTCATCATGTAGATCTTTAGCATGGCGCGTGTGCTAATGATATGTTATGACATGCATGTTGTGCTATGCAATCTAATAAAGGCCTTAATGTATGTTATGAGCGGCGTACATATGAAATATTATGCATATCATATTACATAATATCGCATGCAACGAAAAAGAAAAATCTAATGTGCATTCATTTGATGATTGTTATGCATCTCATGCTACATAACAGTCACATGTTGCTTCTTTTGAGGATCCATAACAAACATATATTATGCATCCCATATTATATAATATACCCCGTATAGTTCATGTCATGCTTATGAGTGTAATATTCATGCTTCACCCAAGACATATTGTTGACACATCAGTGTGTGTATGAAATGAAACAAGACAGTACTAAAACTAACCAAGAGATTGTCATTCGACAAATTGCCAAATAACCAAACCCTCTGATACCAACTGTCACAACCCGCATTTTCACTACAATTTTTCGATATAAAAGAGTAAGAGATAACACACATCATGATGCCACACCGTGCAGGGGATAACTACAGGCGCTCAGGCTAGAACCCGAACCTAACACTTTATAAGAAACCCTCAAGTTTATTATGAGGAAAACTGTAATTTAAGTTAAGTATAAATGGTTGTATCCCTCAACTCAGTGGATCAACAAGTTCTCGAGTGAAAATATGAGTATACGCTATGGAAAATAATTTGTTTATATTGATTGACATCCTACTTGAGCATAAACATCCAAATAGGACAACTCATGATATGCATACCTCTAAATTTAATATAAGTATAGAAATAGCTTTTATGTTCATTAAAATATAGTGACTTTGGTTTAATACCATGCTATGAATGAGATAATTAAAATGATATTTTTATACTTTATAAGTAACTGACATGCAATCCTAGTATAAAACCTTCCTAGAGAGCAAGTAAATGCAACAAGTCATCAAGAAATAGATTTAGCAGCTACCAAGTAACTTAACAATATAAAATCTCTAGTGGGTGTCAACACGAACCCACAAAAAATAGCATGTATGTCTGAACTAAACGATAAAAAAACAACACTACCTCACAATGGTGAGGAAAAGATGGCTTCAACAGCTGCAGAACACCATCAACCACCAACCCTAGTTGTTCAACCGGTTACTGCTCCAAACTTGAGGCATTCCAAAGAAAAACACCTCAGCAAGAATGTATAAGTGGTGAATAAAATCAATTTCACATGAAATCAAAGGATTCTAAGGGTTACCAACCCAAATAGGAAAGCTGAAAGGAAATCACCAGTACTTAACCATAAAGTAATAAGTAAGAGGGACTCATAAGGGTCAGATATCCAAAGTTGCACCAAGTGTGATAAAGATTTATGGTTTATAGAAAAAACATTTGTATAAGTAAGTGTATCAAAATGCATAAGAGTAGCAAACTCATCATAGGATGAGCATAAACACTGGTAAAGTTCGGCACCTGGGGTGGTTGTCTCCTCCTCCACAGACCAACAACAAAAACTTCACTAGGGCCCAAGGAAAGGTGGTCTCATTTTTTGACACACCCATAATAGGGGAAAAACCGGCACCTGCGTTGGTGGGAAGCTACCCAGCACACCAACAGTCACAAACCCACACTAGGTAAGCCCATTCAGGGAAAAGATCCAGAAGTTGGCCTTAGGTTAGTGGTCCTTTATCCACTCCAATCATGGACCACACCAAAAACATCCATAAAACTTCGATAAAACCCCATCGAAAACACAAGATTACTCCATTGGCAAAGAGGAAGAAGAATCCCAAAAGCCATACTCAACGAATTTGACTCAAATCAGCGAGAAAAATACCAAGTCCATACTGATTCGTTGAGTATACTCGACTAAGGTAGTAAATGCACGATGAATTATACTTAGCAAAATTAACCAACTTAACTATACTCGATAATTCAGCTAAAATTACCTTGATACTCGACGAATTGGCAAAAATACTCTGATACTCGACGAATCGACAAAATTACCCAAGTCCACTAAAAATTCGTCGAGTATACTAAATGAATCTGGAGTTCATTAAATGCTCTCAATGCCAAAGCAGTCTTACTCGATGCCTGGACTTAACTCAGCGAATTTACTTCACTCAACGCTTTCACTCGACGCCTCACAGAGTCCACTCAACGTACTCGATGCTAAATTCAGTAACACTCAAAGCACTCAATGTTGTTTGGTTCACTTGATGCTCTCGACGATAAATTGATAATACTCGACAAATTCGTTCGAGATTAGACGATGCTTTTAACTTAGTCTCATAGACTACTCGACGCTATCAATGCCAAGTCAACTTCACTCAATGCCAAGGCTGATATTCGACGAATGTGTCGTGAATACTCGACGAATTTTCCTTAGACACCAGGATCACTCGACGCTAAGATTGATTCAGTCAACACACTCAGTGCCAAGGCTACACTCAATGCCAAAGGCTAATACTCGGTAAATTCATCAAGATTACTTGACGAATCTGACTTCACTCAACGCCAATACTTATTTGACGAATTAAACTTAATCCAAAGACCCATACTTAATGAATTTTATTGAGGCTAACCCCACCATACCCGACAAATTATAAACCTAAGCTAAAGGTCATATTCAATGAACTTATCTTTACTAAGACTGTCATATATGATGAAATTACCTTACATTAATTGTCCTAACAGTCATACACTCGACTGGTTAACCTAGACTAGCAGTCATATATGACGAAATTTCTTTTACTTGGCTGGAAATCTTACACTACTCAGCAGGTCAAACTTGGCTAATCCCTACACTACCCCTAATTCTAAGGAGGGAAGAAAAACAACAAAGAACACAAGAAAAAATACTTGGCAAGGGGAATAAATCACCACTTGCCTCAAACTCCAGAAATTCCGGCCACACAATCTCCCTTCCTCACGGTTCTGGCCGTAAGAACACATTGGCAACACTTCCTGAAACTTTTCGAGGAAAAAAGGGGTCAAAACCAAATAACCTAAGGTCAAAATTTCAAGAAACGGGAAAAAATCACCTCACACATGCAGATCTCGATGAGAGCAATCTTAATCTACCTTCTGATGACGATTTAGAGCACCGGAGCTCCTTTAATCGACGGCCGGAAGCCTAGCAAAGTCTGTCGTTTCTCTCTTTCGCAAAAACAGTCTGAAGGCTAAGGAAGAAGACGATGAATAGGGTTCTGTATAAATCGTAAGGGTATTTATACTTATAATATTTAAATCAAATAATATAATATATTATTATTACACTAAATGTCCAAACGACCGAAAATTCCAAACCAACCTGGATTTCCACAAAAATCGCACCTAAGCTAAAGATTGATGTTACGTACCAAAGGTGGAGTCGATATCAAAATCCGACAAAGCAAACTTGGGTAAAAATTCGCCGAAGTTAAAACACCAAATATCCCAAAAAGGCTCCACCGAGTTCAAAAACAAACCTGGCTTGCTAGGGAAATCTCAAAAACACACTACAATTTAGCCATGCTAATATTCTAATCCAAAACCTCCGGTACCAAATGAGCAAAATTCATGCTCTAGTAATGGTACTCGTCAATTATGCGTCAACATAACGCCCTAACGTCAAAATATGCCACTAAAAGAATTAAGTTAAACATTAGAAAATAAGGGGTGTTACGCATTGGGTCGTTTGAGTTTTTAGAGCGTGTTTGTGAAGCCTCCATCGATTGAAGCTTTTAACAGAGCTTAGTGGTATGCATGACATATTCAACATATCTGTTTTGTGGAAGGCGGTGCAAGATCCTACGCAGGTGGTTGCGGCGAATCAGGTACCGAATGATGGTTGGCTGACAACAAAGGTCAGGCCCATTCGTATTGAAGACTCGGAAGTCAAGCAACTTCGCAATAAATCTATCAGGATGTTCAAGGCCTATTGGGACAACTGTGTCTGAGAGGAGCTATCATGGGAGAGGGAACGAACCATGAAGGCAGAGTTCCCCGAGCTTTTTGTTTGAGGTATACTTTTATAGTATTTATACTCTTATGTTTTCTTGCAATGTGCAATTACGGGACGAAATTATTTAAGTGGGGGAGATTTGTAATTGATGTAGGCTACGCCTTAAGGATAAATCACGCAAAATTTGTCCACCACAAGAACTATTCAAAGAGGGAAAACTCTTATGTAGGAATTTCGTTACCATACTCGGAAACGTAGATCCGAGATGTTGGATCCACAAAGAACGAGCGCTCTTCCTTTGAACTCAATGGGAAACGCACCGCGGATGAAGATCTTGTTCGTCTCCTTCGCTTCTTGCCGTTGATGATTACCCCACACCTTGATTCTTCCTTGCATGAGATCTCTCTCCTCCAAGGTGGCTGAAAACTTCAAGAGGGTTGAAGATGAATTGGTGGAGAATAGGTAGAGAGAGGGGAGAACGTTGGATTGTTGAAGGTAGGGGGAAAGTGGAGGGGGCGGCCAAGTAATGGAGAAGAGGGGTGGCCGAATTTCCTTGGGAGGAAAACTAGAGGGGGCGGCGGCTATGAAGAGGAGGAAGGGAAGATTAGGTTTAAGCAAGCAAATGTTTTTGATTTCAATATTAGTCTCCATAACAAATGACAATTTGGCCTTATATAAGGCTTACAACCATGTGGTTATTAACACCCAAAATAAAAATGTTGCAGAAATGAAATGACAAAATAACATAGTGTCAAGGACCACATAAACTAAGATAACGGCAGACCAAATAATAAAATAAATTTTAAGCTTATTCTTGTTGCGTGGGCGAATATTGTAGCCGTGCCCGCTACGGCGCCGAAAGTCTCTTGATGGTGGAGCATCGTCGTCATCTTCTGCCACGGTAACACCGCTATGGTCGTCATCTTCATCACCCAGTTGGCCGTCATGGTGGTCATCGCCATAAATCATCCTGCTCTCAAAAGGACTCATCACCGATGAGTGGGCTGGACGGTAACTGTGGAGGAGATCTGCATCGAGAAGAGCCAGTTCTACCGAAGAAATCCAAGATTCGTCCGAAGCTGGATGACCACGCCATCTGACCAAAAACCTGTGAATGTTGCCATCAGGAGTAGAAAACACTGCATCCTGCAAAATCTTGTCAGGCAAGAAATCGGTTCGGGGGAACCTCGGAAAAGCGTTAGGCAAAGAAGAAAAACAATTTGCATCATCAATAGGCAACGTACCTCCCGAAGAATCCGAAAGGGAGAGCGGTCAAGAAATATTCTCACCCCCACCCCTTTAGATGGTATAGTGGAAATATGTAACAGAGAGACTGACAGTTAAGGTGGTGGAGCGACATAAAGCGTTAAATTCGAAATGTTAAAAACAGGGGAGATTCCCCACTCAGCGGGTAACTTTAATAGATATGCATTTTCACCTAGCTTCTTCAAAACCCGAAAAGGACCGGCTCTCTTATTCGCTAATTTTTTATGGTGCCTGAAGGCAACCGTTCAGGGATAAGACGTACCATTACCAAATCACCAATACTTAAGGGGACTGCTCGCTTATGTATGTTAGCATTCGATTGATAAATAGCATATTGTTTAGCTAACGTCTTGCCATTGTGCTCATGGAGAGTGTGGACGTGTGAGGCAAAGTCCTATGCAAATTGACTTGATTTAAATGATGGTGGTAACGGAATCATGTCAAGGGGCACGGGCGCCTTATATCCATGCACTATCTCATTCGGCGATAACTCGGTGGACCTATTCTTAGAATTATTGTAGGCTAACTGAGCGTGAGGAAGAATAAGATCCCATGTACCCTTATGATCACCCACTAAGCAACGAAGTAATCCACCCAAACTACGGTTTACAACTTCCGTTTGCCCATCCGTTTGGGGGTGATAGACCGACGAAAACATAAGTTTAGTGCCCAACAGCTTCCATAGTGTTTTCCAAAAATAGCTAGTAAACTTAACATCCCTATCAGTCACGATGGTTTTGGGGACACCCCGATGTGCCACGACCTCCTTAAAGTACAACTTAGCGACATGCAAAGCATCGTTGGTGCTATGACAAGCGATAAAATAAGCCATTTTTGAGGATCGGTCCACTACGACCAAGATGGAATCGTGATGCCTAAATGTCAGTGGAAGGCCCAATATGAAGTCCATGCTAACATTCACCCATGGGGCAGATGGGATCGGAAGGGGTGTGTAAAGACCCGTATTGGTCTTGTTACCCTTGGCTAGTTGACATACGCGGCTGCTCCCTACGATTTTATTGACCATTGGTTTGAGGCCCGGCCAAAAGAATTTATCCTCTACAAGTATGATCGTTTTATCGCGACCAAAGTGTCCTCCTAATCCTCCAATATGTAACTCTCATATAATAAAATGGCGTAACGAAGAACGGGGAATAAATAGTTGCGTATGCTTAAATAGGTATCCATCACGGATGTAGTACGCCGAAATAGTGGAAGGAGATTTGTCCTGAGCGGCGAAATATATATCCTTAAAATCCGGTCACTGCACATACTCATCTTTGATTCTTTCAAATCCTATGACCGATACCTCCATAGTAGATAGTAATAGTGTGACTCGACTAAGGGCGTCCGCCACACGATTTAACGTACCCTTGAGGTGCTTGATAATGAAAGTATACTCCTGAAGGTATGAGACCCATTTGGCGTGCCGAGGGCTGATTTTACCTTGGGAGTTTACAAATTTTAATGCCTCGTGATCGGATAGGATTACAAATTCTTTTGAGATAAGATAGTGGCGCCAATGTTGGAGACAACGTATCACAGCATAGAACTCACAATCATAATTGGAATAATTCAACTTTGGACCGGCAAGTTTTTCGCTAAAATATCCTATCGGATGTCCCTCTTGACTTAAAACTCCTCCGATCCCTATTCTCGATGCATCGCATGATAATTCAAACACATTATTAAAATCCAGCAATCGTAATAATGGGGCTTCGGACATCCGGTCCTTAATCACTTGAAACGCGCGAGTGGCCGCTTTACTCCAAGAAAATTCTCCTTTTTTCGTGCATTCGGTGATCGGTGTCATGATACTACTAAAGTTTTGGATGAACCTTCGATAAAATGTGGCCAAACTGTGAAAACTTCTAACTTCCCGAATATTAGTTGGTTCAGGCCACTCTTTAATCACTTGGACCTTTTTTGGGTCAACATGAATGCCTTCGGAACTCACTATGTAGCCTAGAAACTCTACAGACTTCACACCAAAGGCGGACTTTTTAAGATTAATATATAAATTTTCTTGGCGCGAGGTTGATAAGATTTTCCTTAGATGTGTGCCATGATCCTCTTGTGAACGGCTGAATACTAAGATATCGTCAAAGTATACTACTACGAACTTGCCCATATATGGCTTGAAAACTTGGGTCATCAATCGAGAGAAAGTACTCGGTCTGTTGGTGAGCCCTTCTCCAAGCACCAACCACTCATATAGCCCATCCTTAGATTTAAAAGCCGTTTTCCATTCATCTCCTTCCCGTATCCTTATTTGATGATAACCGCTTTTGAGATCCAATTTTGAAAATATGGCGGCTCCCGATAACATATCCAATAAGTCGTCTAAACGGGGAATGAGGAACCTATATTTGACCGTAATTTAATTTATGGACCGGTAGTCTACACACAATCGCCAAGACTTATCTTTCTTCGGAACCAAGAGGGCCGGTACGGCGCATGGTCTCTTACTATGATGGATAAAACCCTTTGCAAACAAATCCGAAATTAAAGCTTGTAGCTCCTCATGTGCGGAGGGGTTGAGCCGATAATGGTGATGGTTAGGCAATGAAGAGCCCGGGACGAAATCAATCTCATGTTGAATATCTCTAATGGGTGGCAACTTAGATGGAAAATCCTCCAGATAGATGTCCTTATACTCTTCCAATATAGTGCGCAAAGATAACGGCATATTCTCTAACGTGGGCGAGTTTTCCTTATCTTGTAGACATACTAAAGCATACAGGACGCCGTCCAAGAAGGTCTCGCTTTCCAACTCCTTCTTACTTATCAAACTTATCAGTTTTGTTTTCGCCGGCACAATTGTGTCTTTGGGGGCAACCGAAGGATCCTTGGGCGGTGTGGGTTTCAGTACGATGTTCTTTCCATTATACTTGAACTCGTAAGTGATGGCTCGCCCGAAATGGGTCACATCATAATCATAGAGCCACGGGGGACCTAGGAGTACATGACATACATCCATGGGAATGATGTCGCACCACACTTTATCGACATAGCTCTTCAACGTAAGTGGCACTAAACAACGCTTAGAAACCGCGATAGACGTTTTATTCACCCACGCTATTTTATATGGATGGGGGTGTGGTTCAGGGACTAGGCGCATACGAGTGATAGCGTTTTCCTAAACGACATTCATGAAACTTCCGCTGTCTATTATTAACTTGCACCACTTTTCAGCACACTTAAAATTCACAGAAAATATGTTCATCCGATTGTGCTCATCCGGTGCACGCGGTGTTCTCCAAAATACACCTCATAACCATCATATAAGACTCATCTTCGATATCACTCGGCTCGGCATCTGATTCACCGCCAGCTTCATAGACGAGCTCGGCAGGCTCAGACGTGGAATCTAATAGTGCTAGTGGTTTACTCTTAGTGGGACACTCACTAGAGTAGTGCCCTTGAATTCCGCACGAATAACAGGTAGCATTAGTCTTATTAATTCATCCTATTGGAACTATCTCACCATTGGGATTTTTATTGTACCTAGCGGTAATTACTATGGAGCTTGAGTCAGTCGACCGGAACTTTCCTTTGTCTCGCATGGTTGATGAAGGTGGGGGTCCTAAGATGGATTTTCCTTTCTGGAAAGCTCGTCCCTTGGACATGTTGGCATTGTGCTTTTCTATATCCAATGCTGAAATGAATGTTGTGTTAAGGTCCGTGTGAGCATAACTCAAAAGCTTGCCTTGGATGTCCGTATTAAGTCCCTTACGGAAACGAGATAGTGTGACCTCGGGCATTTCTCGGATATTACAACGCACCATCATATCCTTGAGTTGTCCCATGTACTCCGCTACTGATTGGCCCCCTTGACGAAGGGTGACTAACTCGTCGAACATTTGGGTTCGGTGATACGCCGGGACATATTGGTTATGCAGGAGTGCCTTCATGGCAGTCCACCCAATTGGGGGTGCTCCATCCACAGTGCCTAGACGCCTCTCTTTGTTCAACCAGAACGTTTTGGCTCTACCCAGAAGTTTCATTCGTGGTACCCGCACCTTCTCATCGTCAGTCAGGTGGTGCCACTCAAAATAGCACTCAATATCCATGATCCAGTTTAGAAATACTTGGGGTTCACCCATGCCATCGTAGGATGGTGACTCAATTTTAACGGCCCTAGTTAAGTTGAACTCATGAGGGACTCGAGGTGTGTACTCGTAGTCCTGATAACGATGGTGATTTTGTCACTCTTCTCGTTGGTTGGTGGGCTGGGGTGGTGGCCCCGGTCGATTTATCCCAAAGCCGGGATGTTGAGGCGCCGTCTGATTTACAGCCAACCCTGGTATTAACTACGTGAGTGCATCGAACCTGGTCTTAAACTCTTCGCTAAGCGCTGTAATGGTTGCAGGAGCTTGCTCATCATCATGGTTGTCGGCCATGTGTGAGGTGGAGGGAGGGTACTCTGTGCCAAGCCTCATGCGCATGAACGACAGTGAAGCAGGGTGTCTCACCTAGACAAAAGACTGTTTGGACAAGAATTTTATAAATTAGGATTTTTATATGCTTAATGACTTTGAGAACAAAAATATTTTTTTAGACTTATATGCTTAGAAAAATAGGTAGAAAATTCAGATTTTTTTGTAATTTTTTTTGCAGAAATCTTTTTTATTATTATTTTTGTTATACGCAGACCAAAAGGAGAAAATTTCAGATTTTGTGACTACGAAACGTGCACGAGCAAGTGTGGGTCGACGTCCTATGACAGGGAAGCGAAGGACGGTGTCGATTGAGAAATCAACACGAACCTGGCTCTGATACCAAATTTGATGTAGGCTACGCCTTAAGGATCCTACACGGAAGGCGAGACGACAACCTTGACAACGTTTAACGCTCACTAACTTGCACACAAACGAAACGCAGCGGCCACAATGAATTTTATTTATCGTTCATACTAACATATGGATAGCCGATCCGCAAATGGAATGGAGAATGGCTATAGGCCAAAATCCTTTCCGGCTAAATGGAATAATATTGATTCCGACCGAGCTTGGAGTTGGACCAAAATAGATCCACCAAGAAAAATCACGATTCGAAAGTGGTAGGATCTATCCCAACAAAACAAAAGCGAGGAGCACCAATCCTCTCGCTAGATCTTTCGGAAAACCTCAAATCTATTATTAAAAACACCGCGAAAAATTAACGATTCGGGAAAATCACGCAAAATCCGTCCACCACAAGAACTAATCAAAGAGGGAAAACTCTTATGTAGGAATTTCGTTACCCGACTCGGAAACATAGATCCGAGATGTTGGATCCACAAAGAACGACTGCTCTTCCTTTGAACTCCACGGGAAACGCACCATAGATGAAGATCTTGTTCGTCTCCTTTGCTTCTCGCCGTGGATGATTACCCCACACCTTGATTCTTCCTTGCATGAGATCTCTCTCCTCCAAGGTGGCCGAAAACTTCAAGAGGGTTGAAGATGAATTGGTGGAGAATAGGTAGAGAGAGGGGAGAACGTTAGATGGTTGAAGGTAGGGAGAAAGTGGAGGGGGCGGCCAAGTAATAGAGAAGAGGGGTGGCCGAATTTCCTTGAGAGGAAAACTAGAGGGTGGCGGCGGCTGTGAAGAGGAGGAAGGGAAGATTAGGTTTAGGCAAGCAAATGTTTTTTATTTCAATATTAGTCTCCATAACAAATGACAATTTGGCCTTATATAAGGCTTACAACCATGTGGCTATTAATAGCCCAAAATAAAAATGTTGCAGAAATGAAATGACAAAATAACATAGTGTCAAGGGCCATATAAACTAAGATAACGGCAGACCAAATAATAAAATAAGTTTAAAGCTTATTCTTGTTGCATGGGCGAAGATTGTAGTCGTGCCCGCTACGGCGCTGCAAGTCTCTTGATGGTGGAGCATCGTCGTCATCTTCTGCCATGGTAACACCGCCAAGGTCGTCGTCTTCATCACCCAGTTGGCCGTTGTGGTGGTCGTCGCATTCAGGAATGCCTCAAGCTTTCATAGGAAGGAAAAAAGGTATTGTGTAGCATTAACGGTACTGCATGGCATTAATGGTACCACATGGAAGTAGCGTCAGGCGTCGAGAGCATCGAGTGAGGCACGTTGACTCGACGCATAGTCTACCGCGCGGCAGTAGGTTGTTATCGAGTGGCATTAGTCAATTAATTGGCCGAGCTCTCGGGAAGTTATCGATCGGCAGTAGGGATACTACAGGAGGTAGCTTGGGAAATTTATTTGTTGAAGCTCTCGAGTTTCTATCGCGCGGCGGTAGTAGAGGTCACATGGCGGTAGCAGGAGCGGTCGTGTTGTAACTGTCGCTAGCTTCCACGAGGCGTTAGCATCCTATCGCGTAGCGATAGCGAAATTGTAACAGCATGGCCATGTGTCAGCCTGTGTTTGGAGGGCATGGGCAGTAGTACGTGAAACGAGGCATCGATAATAAGTACCGCACGGCGGTAGCTAGTTAACGCGTGGCGGTAGCTCTGTTTATAGTGTTTGTTTGGCCTTTTTACTTCATTATTTTGGAGTTTGAGATACTTGGGCTGGGCGTTTGTAGGAGGAGAAGCAGTGCCGGAGAGAAAGGAGATGTCGCCATCATTTTAGATTAGTAGCTCGGATTCGCTAGGCGAGTTCGAATCTTCGGAGGCAAACCGAAAAGGTCGTTTTCATCTGTCTAGAATCCCTTCCATAGCTCCGAAACGGACTTCTAGGATAACAATCCTCTTTCTTGGACAAGTGAAGTCTTTTTTGTCATTTGAGGGCAGACACTCCACAAACACATGGAAGTGGTTCTCCCGACGGGTGAATCCGTGTATCCCCATTAGTTTTCCATTTAGATCCGAAATCGAAGTACGGAATAGGCATGTTGAATGAAGCCCATCCGGATAGGTTGGTCTGAATTTGTGATGTTTTATGCTTTGTATAACAGAGAAGACTCCGCGGTAATCGCGTAGATTTCAGAGTCGCGGGGTGTGCTGATTGCTACATTGAGAGTATTAGGGGTAAACACCAGTGAACGTATCTAGCGTCTACCTAAATCACCTAGAGGGGGGTAAATAGGTGATGTTTATGTCTTTTCGCAAAATAAAAAATTATCTAAAAACCAAGCACAAAAACACAGAGATTTATAGTGGTTCCCCCAGTTGGGTATGTCTACTTTCCCACCTCGCCTATCTACCATGAAAGGCTAGATTCGGCTACTTCAACAAACTCAGATTTCGTCAAATCTTACACCTCGAAGTAGAAACTCCTACAATTCAGAGACAATGCTCCTATAACTCGGAGAACAACTTCTCCTACAACTCAATCCACAAACTGGATCTACTACTCGATCCACAAATGGATCTACTCACTCGATTCACAAACGGATCTACAAAATCAGAGATAAATCTCCTACAAGAGTAAATTAATGTTACATCACAATAATGATTACAAGTCTTCGTTCCGACGTTCATTGTAAGATTAGATCTTGAAGCTTGGAGAACTCGGAAAGTTGAAATCTTGAAGAACCTGAATCTTGAGTCTTCACCCGTCTAGATTTGGAGGAATAGAAGTCTTTATAAGGCAGCGATCCAGATTTAGAGGTCAAAGAATACGAGATCTTGTTATGCTTGCGGTATCGGCCGATCAGAAAGTGTCACACGTACAAGAGGCTGGCGGGTTGCAGATTTTGGAAAGTTTTGTCGTTTTGAATCAGGGATCAAATTATCACAAAGGAAGATTAGAAATAAAGAAATAAATCCCTAGGTATTTATAGAGATAAACCCTCTAACGGTATAAAGGAAATTTGCAAAAACAAAAGCGGAAATTATTGTGCATGGCCGACAGAAACCCATAACTGGTTTTGAGAATTTTCGGAAAAATGACCTAAGTGAAATTCATCGAGTATCGTCGAGTATCATATTGATACTCGTCGAATACATCTTGTTATATGACAAAAATGACTTAGCCAAAACATTCGAGGCCGGCTGTACACTCAACACTATTGCGACAAGTCATACTCGAGGAATTCGTCGATTTTCACCAGGCATACTCGACGAATTCGTCGAGTATCGGTCAACAGACTCGACGCAATCAATGCCCTATATTCGACGAATTAGACTTTGAAAAATCTAGAGAAGTAGTGTCGGCTGGACTCGACGAATTCGGCGTGTATCACTTAGCATATTCGACGAATTTGACGAGTATCGTTAGATACATTTGACGAATTCGATGAGTATGCATAATGATACTCTGCGAATTTTACTTAATAGATTTTTCACTACTCCAATAAATTTACCCTAAGTATATACGACGAATCTGATGGTTATTGGTAAGTATACTCTACGAATTCGGCGTGTAACGGTGACGATACTCGACGAATTCGACGTGTATGCTTAACCATACTCGCCGAATTTTACTTAGGTAAAATTCCTATTTTTCCTGGATCTAACCCTTGACCATCCTTGAGACTTCTCCTGTACTTGGGATAAAAGTACACCCCAATATAGAGATTACACGTGAGTCAACACTTTGGCCTACACAATGAGAAATTGCATTGTGTAGTCATGTGTTTATTGACCCACTATAACCTGATATTGGTGAGTACTTAGCAATGTGAACCTGCAAGTACATAACTAAACTGTGGCATCAAGTACAATCTCAATTCATCTTATCTTGACTGGACCCTTCTTCAAATCAGGGTTATTGTGGATGCAATACCCAACAATCCCCCCCTATTTGAAGAAGTCATAATCCTACAAGCTAAGGTGAATTGCACATAATGAATAATAAAACTTTATGAAAAAATGAAATTAAAAATACCACGCATTCTAGATAAACAAGGAAATCATATAAATATATATATATAATTGTTCAGTTTTTAAGAGGGAAACCCACAACATTCAACAATATACATATGATTCAATGATTTTGTCTATTCTGCCTCTATCACGCTGTCTTGCAAAATATTCTTTGGGCTTCGGATAATATTTTGGAGGGGTTGTAGGCATTGGAATGACATTTGAGTTCTTCTTAAAATGAATCCTCCTTTTTGTACATGAAAGCTTGTACTTGTCCCATTCGTCTGGATTGTAATGCAGCTCAGGATTCTCACCACCCAGATCAACCAGGGAGAAGTTGTCCAAAATAATCCCTCTGGAGATCGGGCTCCATACTTCTTCCATTTCTATAAATGGTTTCTCTCTTGCTGGTTCTGGCCTGACTTTAAGCGTGACTTCCCCATATCTTCTTCTCTTGTGAATTTGGGGAGTAGGGTACTCAGTCCTCTGAACCTCTAGAAATAAAGCAGTAGCAACAACAACATCCTAATCAAAATTCTATAGATTCTGTCAGTCTGACCAGTACTGAGAGTAATCCTGGGGAGGATGAACCTCGTCAGGTGCTGGTACAGACACAACATGAGTTTGATTTCTGTTCAGCTGATTATATAGCCACTTTATATTATCATACATGTTGTCATTTGTTGCCTTGAAGTTTTTTCCCATAGAAGTTCCCAGCAAGTCCACCTTAGCTGTAAGGGCATTCTCCCCCTTTTGGGCTTCGACGGTGATCGTATTGACATAGTTGTGTAAGCATGTATCAAAATGTGCCATCGATTTGTTGTGGGCATCAATCATTTTTAGAACATTTGAATCAGCATTATTCAATACCACCATATTATTTTTTAGTCCAGACACAGTATGAACGATGGCTTGGCCACCCTGAAAAAACCACGAATCCAGCTTCTTATCCAGCTTGCTTAACTCAACTTTGACCTCTGCTAGGCCATTCAGCATATATTTTTCAGAATCCTTAACTCTTTTCACAACCTTTGCAATGAAGCCTCAAACTTAGCTTGTTGCTTGGCCAACATCAGTTCAACGGCTTTCAGAATAGAGTCATTTACACTAGAAGAAGAAATATCAGCAATCTGTGGCACTTGAACATCGGCTGGGATCTCAGAATTACTAGAGGACTCTTCAATTGGATAAAGATGAGATTTTGAAGTTCGTGCATGATCCCCATTATATAGGATAGGAGCATGCTCTTGTACATCTCCTTCCTCGTCAAAAATCGTGACCACCTCCTCTTGAGTAACTGGAGGGCCACCTGGTATCTGGCTAATTTATTTCTCAAGGTTACAGTTGTACTCCTCAACCTGAGCAGATGCAGTAATCTGGGACTGAGTCACCTCCACCTCAGAGACTGCAATAGAAGTCATCTTTTGGAGAGGAACTATTAGGTTGTCCTCTAACATGGGATCAACTATAGCAGCAATACTTATACTCTCAGCAGTAAAAACATCAATACCAGTAGTCTTGTCTGTATCAACTATATTCTCTTCAGCAGCAATCTCAGATTCATCAGAAGGAACATCAATCTCATAATCCTCAACCCTTAGGTCATCATCACCAATAGTCTCAACATCTAATTCATCAGCATCCTCTTAATCTAATGGAGCTGGAACCACTTCGTTAGCAGCCTCTTCTAAATAATCAATAGACACAGACTCTGGGGCTGTAAGTACTATATCCTGCATCTCTGTCACTGACTCAGTGGATACACTCAAGGGCACTGTGATATTCGTCACTTGTGTTTCACCAAACTCCCCCTCTATTCATGCACTCAATTCTTCAAGAATTTCACTAGGGTGTGGAGTAGCAATCCTGTCCTCAGGAGCCTACTCTTCCTCCTCCACTAGCAAGTTAGGGGCTCCCGCTTGCTTGACTGTCCGCCTATCCCACCTTGAGAAGATAGATGAGTAGATCTTCTTTAAGTGATGGATAGGTACTCCTTTGTTTATATCGAACTTGTCACCATCCATTTGATTCAAGTATAGGATGATAATCCTTCCAAAGTTGGGTGTGCGGAGACTGTCCTTTATTTTCTCAAACAGCATCGCACCCCAGTTCAACCTCTTCCTGTAGATAATTGCAACTAGCACTTTGAACATTTCTGTAGAAAGGTAGTCATGTGAACCAGTCTTTGATGAGTCCTCTTTATATACCTATTTTCGGACTCATCTAGGCTTATTTTCTTGTCTTTGCACACCGTTTAGCGTCATTTGCACTTCTTTTGGTTCGCTACGGTTTTCCACGTCTTGTGCACTCTTTTAGCCTATTTCTGTGTGTGTGTATTTTCCCTTTTTGTTTGCATATTATTTATGTCTGTGACTGCCATGATCGACATCCCGTCCAGTTTTCCTGCAGGTTCAGGGATCGTGTGGGCGTCCGGCATCGAACTTTCCCCATTTTTGGCAAAGGAGTCAATGGTCGTGCGTTTTTACCCACGCACGACCATCGACCTCTTTGGCGCACGATCATCGGTCGTGCGCAGTCATGACCTCTCCTGGGAAAGTTCTGTCCCGCCATATCGCACGATCACCAGCCATACCGCGCACGATCACTGCTCGTGCGCTGCCGGTCGTGCGCAGTCATTATATCTTTTTCCACTTTTCTGCCTCCATATCGCACGATCACTGACCATATCGCGCACGACCACTGGTCATGCGCCAGTGATCGTGCGCGCTGTTTAATTCTGCTTTCTATAAATACGCAGGTTCCGCCCTATTTTGGGAGATCGGGGATCACGCGATTTTTCCGCCGTTTCTCGTCCCGAACGAGGGTTTCCGCCGTCTTCCTCCATCTCCCACCTTAGGGAGGGTCTCCGGGCAAGCTTTCAACGCCGAATCAACGCCGGAGCATCCTCTCGGCCTCCTCCTTCATCCTAGAGCTTCAAGCGGAGTTTTGACCTAGCTTTCTCCATCAAGTTAGGAGGAGCTGGAGCCGCAATCTACGGGTCATTTCAACGAAGAAGACGGGTCCATTGGGAGTGAGTGACAGCCTCCTCTACCCCGGACGCAGTTGAGGACCGAGCTTGGACTCGGATTGACAACCCGGGATTCCAACCGTGAACCCTCAACAAGGCTTCGGATTCGGTCGATTCGCACACCTCTTCCTCTTGTTGTTGTTAGCTTAGTTATTCTCTTTGTATTGATGAAGAATGTTTACTTGTAGTTAACTTTTACTCTAAATCATGTCTATGTGATTTGTGTTTTCGTTATTTATTTACTTGAGGTGCGCCTTATTATTCCGCCATCCCTCCACCCTTGCCGCACTAGCAATTGCTAGTGGCGTGCGCTGCGAAGAGGTGCTTACGACCCTCATTCCGCCATTCTCACCACCTCATCCGCTAGCCTACTCTTCCATCCGCCAAGCGATTCGGTGCATAGCGGCCCGTGTAGTTTCCATCCCGCCTGGCGAAGCATCGCATAGCGGCGTTGCATAGGAGTAGCTTGTAGATTTTACTTTCTGTTTCCGCAACAACCAAAACCCCCCCTTTTAGATCCGCCCCGAGGACTTCAATCTCAAGTCCGCCTCGACATTAACTCATCCCTTACTGTGTTCCTCAAGAGACCGACACTCGGGGATTTATTCCCAAACTTTATTACTTGTGCGACCGGTGCGCTTGCCGTTTTCCACGCATCAAGTTTTTGGCGCCGTTGCCGGGGAACACAGTCGTTTGAGTTTTTTGAAGAGGTAGATGCGAGATAGTCGCCCTTGTCCATTTGTTCATACCCTGTTTTATCTTTATTTTAGTTTTTGAAATTGTTTACTTTATTTTTCTTGTCCCTTCCTTGTTTTCCTTTTTTTAATATTGCAGATCCTAGTTATTTTATTCTTGTGTGTAGTAATTTCCGGTAAATATTTTTGTTCGCGATGGATTCTGCTGCCGAGTGCCATGTATTCCATTGACGCTTTGCGGAGATAGGCATCGATGCCATGGCTGTTTCTAATGCCGAGCACTGTTTTCGGTGTATTCTATGTCAGGGTGTGGGCCATATGTTGAAGGATTGCCCTCGCTTGTGCAAGCCTTCTACCTCTGTGGACGCATCCGCAGCAATCCCCTGTTCGCGGGAGACTACTGTGGATGGGCCTACCAGGGTGTTGCCTGGCCCATACACTGACATGGCGCACCTTGCTCGATCTTTGCCCGTTGAGATTACGGAAGAATCTCTCGCCGTATATAGTTCCTTCATGGGTTCCTCAACCCCTTTTTACGATGGCCGCTCCCTTTGAGTGATCACTCTCACTCGGATGTTAGCCCGCAAGGAGTGGATCGGGAACTCATGGACGATCCTGTATGGGACGAGGAGAGTGTTCTACGGTCGTCGACGGGGTGGCATCTGCGGATGATGCCTTGCGATTCAGGGGCCTGCGCATTCTATGCCTGATTTTGTGAGCAGCCTTGCCCCTCCGCAATTTTTGCCGGAGTTTTCTACTCCTTTTTCTTGTGAGTCGGCTGATGAGGCTGTTATTGTGGATGATTCGGTGCCCGAGGTTGCGCCGAAGTGGGATGACGATTCTGCTATCTCCGATGGAGAATGTGGATCTTCGGACCACTATGACGCACCCCGGTGGGACGAGGAATATCCTCTTTCCGATGCGGAGGTTTGCACCTCTTTGTTGGACGAGGTCGTTCTTCTTACCACCGTGGACCTCGAGTTGTCGGATTCCCCCCGATACGACTCGTATGATACCGACGATGATCTTTGTTTGGATCCTGCTGAGAGTGAAGCCGGAGTCACTCTCCCATTTTCTGATTATTTTAGTTCTTCATCTTTTTTATTCCTTGATCCCCCTTCCATATCTGAGCCTGTGCGGGTTGATTCTCCGTTGGTGTGCTGGGATGACGATGAGCAGGTCTTGTGCTCATGAGGAGCCGTTGAGCCTCTCCTACGCGCCTGTGTGGGATGACCCCTTGCTAGGCAAGGATATTTTTTGTGGTGAGATGAGTGAGGACCAGTGCTTCTCCTCATCTTACTTCCTATTTCCTCTACCTGTGCGTCGCAGGTATTATTACTCAGGTAGAGGGGTAACTGCTCTTTCCCCGTATCGGTACTTGCTACCGCAACGGATAATGGAACAGTTACCTGTTCATCTTCTCTTCCATAGGCCCATTAGCTAGAACTTTTCTTTTGCTGAATAAGTCGTGCTGGGATGACAATAACCCCAGTGCTTATCTTTCATTTTCTGCATTTTTCTTTTTTTTTATGTCTAGCTTAGTTTAGTATTTCTTTTTGTATATTTTTCTTTTGTTTTTGCGGAGCTCACCCCTGCAGGTATTCATGGATACTACGCATTGGCGGGGTTGTGATTCTTCGTATGGCGGGCCTGCTCCTAGTTTTCACGCGTCTTCTGGTATGCTCACTAGCTGAGCATTGGGTAACCTCTTCCCTTAGCTCATTCTGATTTTAATTTCTCTATCATTTGATGTGTTGTTTAGTTTAAGTCTGGGGGAGAGCATGTTTACCTTTTGCACGTGTACATTTCTTTTGCATACTAGAAGCTTTTCGTATTTTATTTTGTTTATGTTCATTGCATCGCACACCACTACACCCACATGAGCGCGTGCTTAGCTGTTACCGTGCCGCGAGTTGAACTTGTATCTTTGTTAGATTTGGAAAATTTCTATGCTAGTTTAGGATTGTGCGACGGAGTAAAATGTTGGCCTTGCTGTGTTTCTAGTCAACTGCTCTCGTTTTGTATAGAAATTTGTGTAGATTTAATTTTTCTGTATGCTTATAGTTCTATATTTTTCTATTTGCGTACATATTTCTTATTCTACTCAAAAGTTGGTGAATCCGGTGTGAATCAAACTGTAGCGTAGGAATGTGTGTAGCTGCCACTAGACTCGTATTGCTTGAGTCGGGAGGAAGGATTATCTTTCTCGGTTGCTAAGAACTTGCCCCAAGCTATTCTTGAAGCATTGGTACACGGTTAGTCTAGCGTGAGAGTGATGTAGGCCACCTTTGGCCCGGTTGAGCTTTGTACCCATTCCTAACATCGCCCTTGCTAGCCCCTTTGTGCCTACCCTTCCTTTTGATTCAGCTCCACTATATTCGCCAAAGCCTCATAGCTGATCCTAGTCGCACACCCAAGTCGAGCTTAGTGTTTTATATTTTCATGTTGGGTTGTGATGTGGTATTTTTTATTCGTGAAAATGTGGAAGCGCGCCCAAGTTTTATTTGCTGAAATTGTATGTTGTGAAAAGAAAAAGTTGACAAAGAAAAATATTTGAAAAAGAAAAAAAAAAGAGAAAAGAAAAAGAGAAAGAAAAAGTTTGATTGAAAATCTTTATTTGAAATGATTTGGATTTGGAGTAGGCGGTGCACACACCCATTTAGTAAAAGTTAAGTCTGGGGGTGTGGTGCACCCGTGTTTATTTTGTGGGCAGCGGGTACTAGTTTTGTACGTTAGCTCATTTGGGTTAGGTGCATACCCTTCATGTTTATCCTTGTTTTCCTCACCGTAACCCAAGCCCCATTATTACCCGAAGTCCTACGGACTTGCGCTTGAGTTGACTAGTGCCGTGGAGGGAGTGCGATCGGGCAAGCTTATGGTTCCCGACATTGGTGGATTCCTTTGGGGGTAATCTTGAGCCCCGGTCTTCGGCAATGCTCACCTTAGTGGCCTGTCTACTTTCTTCCTGCGTAGGACCGGATGATTCACCGTGATTCCACTTTTGAGTAATAATAAATATTTGATACGCATTGTGAAAAATATAAAATATTTTGTATACTTAAAAATTTCCTCTACTTTATTTTTATGCACGCGAGCATGCGACTTCGCATGGTACTCCGTTTTGCAATTTCTTTGTTAGCTAGTTCATTTTCCCCGTCTGCTTAGGTTTTGTTTGCTCGGGACGCGCAAACGGTTAAGTCTGGGGGTGTGATGAGTCCTCTTTATATACCTATTTTCGGACTCATCTAGGCTTATTTTCTTGTCTTTGCACACCGTTTAGCGTCATTTGCACTTCTTTTGGTTCGCTACGGTTTTCCACGTCTTGTGCACTCTTTTAGCCTATTTCTGTGTGTGTGTATTTTCCCTTTTTGTTTGCATATTATTTATGTCTGTGACTGCCATGATCGACATCCCGTCCAGTTTTCCTGCAGGTTCTGGGATCGTGTGGGCGTCCGGCATCGAACTTTCCCCATTTTTGGCAAAGGAGTCAATGGTCGTGCATTTTTACCCACGCACGACCATCGACCTCTTTGGCGCACGATCATCGGTCGTGCGCAGTCATGACCTCTCCTGGGAAAGTTCTGTCCCGCCATATCGCACGATCACCAGCCATACCGCGCACGATCACTGCTCGTGCGCTGCCGGTCGTGCGCAGTCATTATATCTTTTTCCACTTTTCTGCCTCCATATCGCACGATCACTGACCATATCGCGCACGACCACTGGTCGTGCGCCAGTGATCGTGCGCGCTGTTTAATTCTGCTTTCTATAAATACGCAGGTTCCGCCCTATTTTGGGAGATCGGGGATCACGCGATTTTTCCGCCGTTTCTCGTCCCGAACGAGGGTTTCCGCCGTCTTCCTCCATCTCCCACCTTAGGGAGGGTCTCCGGGCAAGCTTTCAACGCCGAATCAACGCCGGAGCATCCTCTCGGCCTCCTCCTTCATCCTAGAGCTTCAAGCGGAGTTTTGACCTAGCTTTCTCCATCAAGTTAGGAGGAGCTGGAGCCGCAATCTACGGGTCATTTCAACGAAGAAGACGGGTCCATTGGGAGTGAGTGACAGCCTCCTCTACCCCGGACGCAGTTGAGGACCGAGCTTGGACTCGGATTGACAACCCGGGATTCCAACCGTGAACCCTCAACAAGGCTTCGGATTCGGTCGATTCGCACACCTCTTCCTCTTGTTGTTGTTAGCTTAGTTATTCTCTTTGTATTGATGAAGAATGTTTACTTGTAGTTAACTTTTACTCTAAATCATGTCTATGTGATTTGTGTTTTCGTTATTTATTTACTTGAGGTGCGCCTTATTATTCCGCCATCCCTCCACCCTTGCCGCACTAGCAATTGCTAGTGGCGTGCGCTGCGAAGAGGTGCTTACGACCCTCATTCCGCCATTCTCACCACCTCATCCGCTAGCCTACTCTTCCATCCGCCAAGCGATTCGGTGCATAGCGGCCCGTGTAGTTTCCATCCCGCCTGGCGAAGCATCGCATAGCGGATTTTACTTTCGTTGCACCCCCCCTTTTAGGAGACTTCAATCTAGTCCGCCTCGACATTAACTCATCCCTTACTTGTCAAGAGACCGACACTCGGGGATTTATTCCCAAACTTTATTTTACTCTCTGTTTCCGCAACAACCAAAACCCCCCCTTTTAGATCCGCCCCGAGGACTTCAATCTCAAGTCCGCCTCGACATTAACAGTGGATCATCCCTGTGATATTTACTGTGTTTTACCAAATCCCCTCTATTCATGCACTCCTCAAGAAAGAGATCCTGTCCCAGGAGACACTCGGGGATTTACTGTCCGCCTTCCCAAACTTTGTTTTTATTCACCACTTGTGCAGGATGACCGGTGCGGAGCGTCCTTTATTTTCTCAAACAGCATCGCACCCAGTTCAACCTCTTCCGTTTTCCACGCATCAGTCTTGCATAACAATACTTTGCCAATGATGTTTGATAGCAGTTTCCCATCCTCGTTCATTCCTTTACACTTAACAGCCTTGGTGCCTCTAGGTAGTCCACATAATAGTAGAGCTCTAGCAAAATTGTCCTCGTCGAGGTAATCGGCCTCCTCAAAAGCTACAAGCCACAAATATTGAGTGAGGACCGAAGCTTTGACTTTAACTGTTGTCTTTTGAACTTTGCTCTTGATAACGATGTCCTTATGGCGGAGTTATGCATTATGGAAAAACTCTATAACTTCCTTTTTCAGCGCCTTGCAGGGGTGCTCGAGGATGAAGGAGAGTCCAGCCATCTCCAACATCAGAATGTCGTTCTTAAATTCATCTAAAGCATGAGCAAACCCAGTACAGACCAATTCACTTCCCCCTAGCAAGCTATTGGTGGTTCTAGGAGCCATAAAAAACTAAAATCTTGACATGGAATGTTGGAATCTAATATCACCATAAAACTAAAATCGGTTACCACGGGAGAACTGGAATTTGATATCCTTGAAGAACTGGACTTTGTTATCACTAAAGAACTGGACTTGTAAGAATCGGCGGCTTTCGGATTTCGGGAACCCACCACAGTTCGAAATCGGCGGGAGAAATTGGATGCGACGGTCGGCTAGGGCTTAGAAGAACAGCACAACCCTAATTGTAGGAGAGGAAACACACGCACTGCAAGAACTTCTCGACGAGAACGACGAAGAGAAAGCACGGGAGCCGAAAGGTCAAATTCCGAATTTTGGTGAATTGGCTGGATTATCGTCAAATGGGTTGTGCGACTAAACTCTTTGTAAGTCCACCTAGTGTCAACTAATTACACCTATGGGGGGATAGGTGTCTTTGCAGCGTATTTGCGGAATTAAGGTTTTACCTGCACAAGAAGACAAAACAACACAGCACAAAAAGTACACAAGCAATTTATAGTGGTTCCCCGATTTGGGTACGTCCACTTTCCCCCTTCGACCTATCTCCCAACCAGGGACGACTCGGTCACTTCACCAACAGGATTGAAATCCAATCCTTGCACTACCGGAAGGAACCCTTCCACACGTAGGAGTCAACACTCCCACAACACGGGTTGCACCCAACCCTACAACTGAAGACGAATCGGTCCTTTACAATGAATTAAAAATATCTTCTAAGAAATACAAACAATGTATGGAGACTAAGGTGTCCCTCTTCATTCGATGACGTGTTCTTGAGGTCAACAAAGAGTCCACAACCCTAGATCTCACTTGGAGAGAATCTCCCCGAGACCGGCGGCGGCGACGAGCGGCGGCGAGGCACTCGGTGTTGGCGGCGGCAACTGAAAACAGCAGCAAAGCACTGGAGATCCAATCTTCTTAGCGAAGTCGGCAAGGTCTACCAACGGTCACACGAGGATCGATCGTCTCGATCGATTCGGACGGGGAAAGATTTCCCTATCTCAAATCAAGAGACAAAAGATCTCTGGATAGACACGTGAGACGCTGTGCAGGACTAGGCTTCTATCACCGAGGATCTGGAGGAGATCGAAATCGGCTTCGGTGATCGGCTGCGGCGACGGAGGCGGAGCAAGTTCGCGAGATTAGGGTTTAGTCGGCCGCTTTGTTTCGTATCTCGTCTGTATATCTTACTGTACACAAATACCGGAGTATTTATACACTAGGTCAAGAGATGACCATTGTGGGCCCCACCATCAGTAAGACCGAAGTCCGGTTCAAAATCCCGCAGATGTCGTGGACCGGTCCAGGCAGAGTCAGAAAAATACCTAAGTCAAATTCGGCGAGAATCGTGGGTGATTCTCGACGAATCGGCGAGAATCACTTACGATTCTCGCCGAATTCTACTTAGAGAATTCTGTCAGCACAGGTTACAGAGGCCGGGGAGAATCGGTGGGAGTCACCTTGGATTCTCGCCGACTCGTCGAGAATGCAAAGTCATTCTCGACGAATCGGCGAGAATCACTTGGTGATTCTCTACGATTCTGCCTTAGATGATTTTTCTGACTGCGTCGAGACAGCCGGCCCAACCCGGCAAGAATCAACTATTGATTCTCGACGACTCGTCGAGAATTACTGGTGATTCTCGACGAATCGGTGAGAATCACTTAGTGATTCTCGACGATTTACACTTAGACGATTCTCGTCTTTCAACCCGTGAGATGGTCTTTGGCCCATCCTTGCTCTTTGTCTGCTCTTGCTTTATCATAGCCCTGTACTTGAAATTAAGTACACCCCAATAGAGAGAGTACACGTAGGCCAACACACTGATCTGCTCAACGAGGGATTATGTTGCACAGACCTGTGTATATTGACCCACTGCACCCTGACATTGGTGTGTACTTAGCATGGAATAACTGCAAGCACAACTAGAAGAAATTCACCAAATACATAGTCTATTTACCTTAGCTTGTACAGGGGCTTCTTTAAATCAGGTACATTGTGGATACAATACCCAACAATCTCCCCCTATTTGAAGAAGCCTAAACCCTACAAGCTAAGGTGAATAGAGCATATAGAAAGGAAAATCATAAACTTAAAATTGAGTTGAGAGAGATATTCATTACCAATTAGATATTCATTACCAATTTCTTGAGAGCAAACTTGGAGCCACCTTAGCCTTAGCCGAGAGGGTAATCTCCCCTTTTCGGCTTCTGCAAATCGGGAACTGAAGCATGTGACACCATGCTCCCCCTCAGTTCTTGTACATTTGCTTCACTAAATTCCTAGTAGAGGCTCCCCCTAGACGCATGAGCCTTGAGTTCCTGTAGTCTTCATTCTTCGTAGTTTAGCATCCCCAATTCAGTTTTGAACATACTGAACTTGGCCTCGTCAAGGGGCTTTGTGAAAATGTCTGCAATCTGCTTGTCAGTGGGAATATAGCAGAGAGAGATGTCCTTGTTCTCCATGTGCTCCCGAATGAAATGGTAACGCACTTCAATATGCTTCGTTCTGCTGTGCGATACCGGATTGTTGGCAATAATAATTGCACTGGAGGAGTCGCAGTACATCGGTGCTTCCTTGAACTGGAGGTCATAGTCGGCTAACTGGTTTCTTATCCATAGGAGTTGTGCGCAACAGCTGCCAGCCGAGATGTACTCATACTCTGCAGTGGAGGTTGCTACACAATTCTGCTTCTTGCTGTTCCATGAAATAAGCCTTCTTCCGAGGAATTGACACGTCCCGGAGGTGCTTTTCATCAGGAGGTCAGTATGCATGTGCCTGTAATGATGGCACTGCTCCCATTCTCGACACTTTATCCACGTCAATTTTGGAGCATCTCCTGTCCAGTTCCCGTCAGGATTGTTGGAACCTAGACCACCCTGCAGGAAAGAGTTATCTTGCCTTAGGAACCCAATAAGTATTGGGTCCTAGGTTCCTGTCAGCATAATAATTGGGATGCCTCCCCTCAGGGATCCTGGAGGGAGGACTAACATTGCCTCGAGGATGTGGAAGTCCCCTTGCCTTTGACACAGAAGGGTTGTGCCAACAATCTATGGCAAAATGATCCACTTTGCCACAACACCAACATTCATGAATATTGTACCGCCGTTTGTGACCTGAACCGGTGACTGAGGTAGTCAAGGACCTAGGTCTAAACGGGATAAAGCCGGATCTGTTCTCAAAATTGCCTCTTCCATCGTGACACTTGGAAGGGTGGAAGGAAGGCATGTAGTGAGCATCATGAGGCCTGGGAGGTGGTGCCTTCCTTTCAGTCAGCACCCTATCAGAGGCCCCATGAGCACTAACTGCATGACTTCTAACCCCCCTTTTTTGTGTCCTAGGGTGGTAAGAGGCGCAGTGAGAGCTGATATCAATAGATTCATGCAGAGTTGGGGCTGTGGCCGAGAATACAAAGGGTTCAGAACGAGCCTTAGGCATTCTCTCAAGGGTGGCCATGACAGCCCTTGCATTATGGGTGTTTCCATATGAGGGCAGATCACCCTTGCAGTGACCACGGTTATTCCTGTGATCATACCTGTAGGCATGATGAGTACCCTTCCTTTTTGGAGTGGGGGGTCTAAATACCGTTTCCCCTTTTCTCCATGAATTGATAATCCGGAAGATCCACCCATTTTCTTCCTTTCTTTTGAGAGAATCAACCTTGGAAAAGTTAGATACTATCCTCTTCTCATTCTCTAGACTACTCTCTAGATCTGAGATTTTAGAGTCCTTAACCTTATTGGATGCCAATTGGAGAACCAATAAGATCTTCAGCCGAGCAATCTCCTGAGCTTGCTCCTCAACAATCAGGTTGCTTTTCTAAAGGACACTCTTCAGGGCATCAGGATTTTCTGGAGGACAATCATCCAAAATATTCCTGTCTTCAGGAACATGAGGAAGAGAGGGGCAAGGTGAAGAAGTTACCTGGTCCTGACTTAGCTGATCAGGAATAGTGTTAGGACTGACCGGGGCAGCTGAGTCATCTTCAGCTGTGCAGTCTTCATCAACTTCCTCCTCAGTCTCTGATAAGTACACAGGAGCCCTGATACTGAGAAATTGGTCATCACTTTCTTCTTCAGAAATACTGACCCCCATATATGCCTCATCCTCTTGCTGACGACTTATCCCTGTTTTGTTTGATCCCTCCATGAGGTCTGATATAGTTTGCCACAAGGACTTGGCCGTCTTACACTTTTCAAGTCTTGACTGGGAAGGTCCAGTCCAGACATCCAGGATGATTTTACGAATCATTTTATCCAAGTTGAAAAGAGAGAATTCAATCTCAGACATTTCAGTAGTCTTCTTGGGGATCTGCATATCCTTTCAGAGCAGGAGGCCTTCATGGGAATGAAGGGACCCTCTTCTAGAATGAGTGATGCTCGAGGGTCGATGGCCTCCAAATGAAATAGTACTCTCATCTTCCATACAGGATAGTACTCCTTTGTACAAGAGGGGAGTCTTAGAGGAGGGACATCATGATCCAACTCCATGCTTGAGTCTGATCTTCTTGTTGACACTAGATGCAGGAACTTACTCGAGGTGTTAACCCCTTTGATGAGTAACCTCCCTCTGATACCACTTGTAAGTCAACCTAGTGTCAACTAATTACACCTATGGGGGGGATAGGTGTCTTTGCAGCGTATTTGCGGAATTAAGGTTTTACCTGCACAAGAAGACAAAACAACACAGCACAAAAAGTACACAAGCAATTTATAGTGGTTCCCCGATTTGGGTACGTCCACTTTCCCCCTTCGACCTATCTCCCAACCAGGGACGACTCGGACACTTCACCAATAGGATTGAAATCCAATCCTTGCACTACCGGAAGGAACCCTTCCACACGTAGGAGTCAACACTCCCACAACACGGGTTGCACCCAACCCTACAACTGAAGACCAATCGGTACTTTACAATGAATTAAAAATAGCTTGTAAGAAATACAAACAACGTATGGAGACTAAGGTGTCCCTCTTCGTTCGACGACGTGTTCTTGAGGTCAACAAAGAGTCCACAACCCTAGATCTCACTTGGAGAGAATCTCCCCGAGACTGGCGGCGGCGACGAGCGGCGGCGAGGCACTCGGTGTTGGCGGCGGCAACTGAAAACAGTAGCAAAGCACTGGAGATCAAATCTTCTTAGCAAAGTCGGCAAGGTCTACCAACGGTCACACGAGGATCGATCATCTCGATCGATTCGGACGGGGAAAGATTTCCCTATCTCAAATCAAGAGACAAAAGATCTCTGGATAGACACGTGAGACGTTCTGCAGGACTAGGCTTCTATCTCCAAGGATCTGGAGGAGATCGAGATCGGCTTCGGTGATCGGCTGCGGCGACGGAGGCGGAGCAAGTTCGCGAGATAAGGGTTTAGTCGGCCGCTTTGTTTCGTATCTCGTCTGTATATCTTACTGTACACAAATACCAAAGTATTTATACACTAGGTCAAGAGATGACCGTTGTGGGCCCCACCATCAGTAAGACCGAAGTCTGGTTCAAAATCCCGCAGATGTCGTAGACCGGTCCAGGCAGAGTCGGAAAAATACCAAAGTCAAATTCGGCGAGAATCGTGGGTGATTCTTGACGAATCGGCGAGAATCACTTACGATTCTCGCCGAATTCTAGTTAGAGAATTCTAGCAGCACAGGTTACAGAGGCCGGGGAGAATCGGTGGGAATCACCTAGGATTCTCGACGACTCGTCGAGAATGCAAAGTCATTCTCGACGAATCGGCGAGAATCACTTGGTGATTCTCGACGATTCTACCTTAGATGATTTTTCTGACTGCGTCGAGACAGCCGGCCCAACCCGGCAAGAATCAACTAATGATTCTCGACGACTCGTCGAGAATTACTGGTGATTCTCGACGAATCGGTGAGAATCACTTAGTGATTCTCGACGATTTACACTTAGACGATTCTCGTCTTTCAACCCGTGAGATGGTCTTTGGCCCATCCTTGCTCCTTGTCTGCTCTTGCTTTATCATAGCCCTGTACTTGAAATTAAGTACACCCCAATAGAGAGAGTACACGTAGGCCAACACACTGATCTGCTCAACGAGGGATTATGTTGCACAGACCCGTGTATATTGACCCACTGCACCCTGACATTGGTGTGTACTTAGCATGGAATAACTGCAAGCACAACTAGAAGAAATTCATCAAATACATAGTCTATTTAACTTAGCTTGTACAGGGGCTTCTTCAAATCAGGTACATTGTGGATACAATACCCAACACTCTTATTTATATATATATATATAAATATATAGGTATATAATTTTCAAATCGACCTAGAAGGCGCGTACCTTATTTGTCGTCGGTTCTTCAGATCCAATATAGTAAGAAGGAAAATTTCCACACAAGTTAAATTAGGCAAGATCCATCAGGTGCAGAGTTTAATTCGGCAAGTATCATATTGATATCCGACGAATTAGCAAAATTTTCGTCTGATATACGCCAAATTTTCCTTTGGAAAATTTTCATCTTTTTTGAAGTAGTAACCGAGAGATCTTCTGCTTGCTTGGAATTCTTCAGGAGTCAATTTTCAGCATGCCTAGTTCCGTTTTCAAAAACAAGAACTTGGCTTCATCAACCGGCTTTGTAAACATATCTTCAACCTGTTTATCTGTCAGGACATAGCTGAGGGCTATGTCCTTGTTCTCCACATGCTCCCGGATGAAGTGATAGTGCACCTCGATTTACTTTGCCCAGCTGTGGGAAACTTGATTGTTTGGGATTGCTATTGCGCTGGATGAGTCGTAATATATTGGAATTTCTCTAAAATTTAAATTATAGTCTTCTAGTTGATTCTTGAATCCATAGAAGCTATGTGCAACAACTACCCGCAGAGATATACTCTTACTCAGCGGTAGAAGTTACCACACAATTCCTCTTCTCACTGCTCCATGAGATAAGCCATCTTCTGAGGAATTGACACGTCCCAAAAGTTCTTTTTCTATCATCCCTGCTTCCTGAAAAATTGGCATCTGAAAAACCAATTAGCTCGACATCATTATTTCTCGGGTACCATAAGCCAAGATTGGGTGTACCCTTAAGGTATCTTAAAATCCGCTTTGCAGCGACATAATGAGATTCCTTAGAGTTCACCTGATATCTAGCGCAGACACATGTTGAAAACATTATATCTGGTCTACTAGCAGTGAGGTAGAGCAAGGATCCAATTATTATTCAGTACTTAGTTTCATCAAAAGGTTTACCTTTCTCATCCTTGTCCAAGGACATAGTTGAACCCATTGGAGTCCTCATAGAGGTTGCGTTCTCCATTCCGAATTTCTTAAGAATCTCCTTGGTGAACTTTGTCTGAGAGATGAAAATTCCATCTTCAGATTGCTTCACTTGAAGTCCTAATAAATACTTCAGCTCTCCCATACTGCTCATTTCAAACTTCCCTTGTATAATTTTAGAAAACTTTTTACAAAGGTTGTCTTCCGTTGAGCCAAATATGATGTCATCAACATAGATTTGCACTAGCAAAATATTGCCTTTATCTTTCCTAAAAAATAATGTCTTGTCTATCTTTCCCCTTGTGAACTTGTTCTCAAGAAGAAAGCTAGACAACGTCTCATACCAAGCTCGGGGAGCTTACTTTAAGCCGTATAATTCTTTATTCAAAAACTAAATGTAATCAGGGAATTGAGAATTTACAAGACCTGGGGGTTGCGCTACGTATACTTTCTCTTTATGATTCCCGTTGAGGAATGTTGACTACACGTCTATTTTGTAGAAGGTGAAGCCTTTGAGGGCAGTATACATAAGAAACAACCTAATCGCATCGAGCTGAGCCACTGGGGCAAAGGTATAGTCGAAGTCGATCCCCTCTTCTTGTCGACATCCTTGTGCTATAAGTCTGACCTTATTCTTGATGATTACTCCATGTTTGTAAAGCTTATTTATGAATATCCACTTAGTGTCGATCACGTTCTGTCGTTTAGGCCTGGGTACCAGCTCCCAGACTTTGTAATGTTCAAATTGATTGAGCTCCACTTGTAATGCAAGAATCCACAAAGCATCCTTTTTTGCCTCTTCAAACTTCTTCGACTCGACCTGAGACAGAAAACTAAGATGCATAACCTCATTAGTTGTTCCTCTTCTGGTTCTCACAACGTCACCTTGCTCTCCTATTATCTGATAAGCTAGGTGATCTCTTAGGTGTCTGAACCCTAGATTTCTTGCTCTCCCTACAACAGGCTCTGCAACATCTGGTGCATCCTCTGTAGGTTATCGCAATTCTTCCTCTAGCGGTTCTTCATCCACCAAGCCTGGATCGACTATCTTGACTTAGCTTTGAGCTTCTTCCATGATAACTTCATCCAATCTTAGCTTTTTGAAATGGTACTTGCATCTGCACTAATAATACTATACGAGCTGCTACGGAGCATTCTTGTCTCATCAAATAAAACATTTATTGACTCTTTTACCACTAGAGCTTTCTTATTAAAAATCCTATATGCCTTACTATGGATATTATATCCTACAAAAGTACATTCAAAACATTTTTCACTAAACTTTGTGCGGTAATACTTCTCATTATTAAGTACGAAGCATTTACTTCCAAAGATTCTAAAAAAGAACACAGTCAGTTTTCTGCCCTTCAATAGCACATAGGGGGTCTTACGATAGCTTTTGTTGATAAGTGCTCTATTTTGCACATGACAAGCTGTGATGACTGCTTCAACCTAGAAGTACTCTTGAAGTTAAGCATCGTTCAACATAGTTGTACATGCTTTAATTAGGTTATTATTCCTTCTCTTTGCAACTCCATTTTGCTGTAGAGTAAGCGGGGAGGAAAACTCATGAAAGATACCTTGACTTTCACATAATTCTATCATGGCACCAGACTCAAACTCTATTCTGTGGTCACTTCTGATTTTGACCACTAAGCAGTTCAGTTCATTATGAATTTGCCGGACAAAATTGGTGAAAGACTCGAAGGTGTCTGACTTGTGTTTCAAAAAGAATGCCCAAGTAAAACACGAGTAATCATCAACAATTACTAATGTATAGACCTTACCTCGTAATCTATGAATTGGCATTGGACCAAATAAGTCCATATGAAGTAAGTATAAACTTCTTGAAGAATCTTTTTCAGCAATACCCTTGAAGGTAGCTTGTGTCTGCTTACCCATTTGACAGGATTGACATGGACTCTCTTTTAGGAACTTATTGTTGGGGGCATCACGCACTAAGTTGTGAGTGAATAGCATATTTATTGTTTTGAAATTTATATGTGTTAATCTCTTGTGTCATTGGTCAGAGAGAGATGCACTACTCTTAGCCACAAAACACACTGGGGTAGAATTGTCTAAAAAAAGAAAATTTAAACAGAAAATATTTACGCTCTGAGTGCTTGTTAAGATCGTCTCCAAATTGGCAGACTACTTTATCAAGCACTTGTCCTTGCAGAACTCAATGATGTATCCTTTGTCACATAGGTGACTTATGCATATAAGATTATGGTGTAATCCTTCAACATAAGCTACGTCTGTGAAAGAGACTACGTCATTGGAAATCATATTATAGTCTTTTGTAGTTCCCCGGTCTAACCCTCCAAAGATCACTTTTGGTCCGTCTTTGACTGGGGTATACTCAAGTAGAAGGCTTCTTGTCCCGGTCATGTTGATGAAGCATAATTTAGCTGGTCTATTTGGGCAAAAATATGTATATTCTCGTTTAAATCTTTTCTCTTTTGTATTTGTTTGGGTTCTTTTTTGTTTCTTTTCTCAATTATTGTTCTAACTTAGTTTATTTTATGTTTTTCAGGTTTTTGGTTAATTTTGTTACACGCCCCCAAGTCATGCCCTACTAGGGCGTGTACTTAGAGTGTGTAACCCAGATGGAATGAAGCTATCGGTCCGAAGTCATGTTTTAGGAAAATTCAGCTTATACGCCCTCGGACAGGAGTGACATGGACACTCTTTAAGGAACCTATTTTTGGGGGCATCATGCACTAAGTTGTAAGAGAATAGCATATTTATTATTTTGAAATTAATATATATTAATCTCTTGTGTCATTGGTCAGAGAGAGGCGCGTTACTTTTAGCCACAAAACACACTAGGGTAGAATTGTCTAAACAAAATAAATTTAAACAGAAAATATTTACGCTCCGAGTGCTTGTTAAGATCATCTCCAAATTTGAAGATGACTTTATCAAGCACTTGTACTTGTAGAACTCAATGATGTAGCCTTTGTCACATAGCTGACTTATGCTTATAAGATTATGGTGTAATCCTTAAACATAAGCTATGTCTATGAAAGAGACTACGTCGTTGGAAATCATACCATAGCCTTTTGTAGTTCCCCGGTCTAACCCTCCAAAGATCACTTTTTGTCCGTCTTCGACTGGGGTATACTAAAGTAGAAGGCTTCTTGTCACGGTCATGTTGATGAAGCATAATTTTGCTAGTTTATTTGGGTAAAAATATGTATATTCTCATTTAAATATTTCTCTTTTGTATTTTTTTGGGTTCTTTTTAGTTTCTTTTCTCAATTATTGTTCTAACTTAGTTTATTTTATTTTTTTCAGGTTTTTTGTTTTTTCTGTTACATGCCCCCAAGTCACGCCCTACTAGGGTGTGTAACCCAGATGGAATGAAGCTATCAGTCCGAAGTCAAGTTCTAGAAAAATTCAGCTTACACGCCCTCGGATAAGCCCGTGTACCACCACCACGTGCTTGTCTCCAAGGCATGTCTCGCCAAGTCCCGAGAAATCTCTACAGTGCGATATTTTTATGCTCCATAGTCACTCCAATCTGACAAACCCCTAGTACACGGGCATGTTAGAAGGGCATGTAAACCATCTACCGTGCCAGTCACATCTGGACTTAAATTTCAGCCAGCAAAGTCACGTCGCATCTGACACGCCCCAGGTACACGCCCGACCCGGGCATGTAAGGGTGGCGTATACTTCCTGAAAAATTTCTATAAATAGCCCTAAGCTCCAAAGTGTTCAGGGAGATAAAAAAATCCTGGTAGAGAGCTGTGAGAGTTTATCTTAGCTTAATGTTTTCATTTATTAACATTCTTGTAATCTTGTTTAGCATAATTTTAGTCTTTTCAGAAACTCTTTTTGTAATGTCCCTATGTCCTCTTTGTGACTGTTGTGCAATAAGAAATAAAATAGTTCGCTATTCCCTTTCTCTCTCTCTCTTTCTTATTATGCATATTCTTAATATGCTTTTCATTCACTACTTCACCATGAGTAACTAAATCCTTATAGTACTCGATCGCGATGATCTGAGGATGAGTTGATCAGTTATGATGCTTTAGCTTTCTGATTCTTTTTGAGGCATAGGCCTTCGATTTACTCTTGACTTATTTCGAATGGAACTATATTATTGATATATAGTCTACGTTTAAGTTTTCACTCTTAGTTAGCCGGGAGGCTCATAGTTTGAAGTAAACACTTAAGAGTAAAGAGAGTTGCACGTACCCCTCGAGAGAGGATGAAGTAAATCTCTCGGATTGGAGTGAAATCCAATAGTGGGGTTCATTACTTAAGGCGGGCTTTAGGTATCTGAATACGGGACTAGAGTTCGGTCGGATCTTCTTAAAATCAAATGGGCATGTCTTCGAGAGAAGCATGTTCAATCTTTGGGAACCCTCGCGGTCAAGGATATTTACCTTATTAAGACATAGATTGTTATTTCATTCTTGATTAACTTATGCTGAGGTGATTCACGATCAAGTACTACCGCTTAATCATCGTTTAGCCCTTTCTTTTATTTGCAAGTAATTTTCTCTCTTCTCTAATTTAGTAAGCAAGCCCAAAAGAACTTTTATTTGATAAGATAATAGTAACTCCTTGAAGTAGAAGTAATCAAATTGCCCCAGGTAATATGACCTTGATATTGAACTTAATATCCTATACTATATATGATAAGGTACACTTCCCTTCAGCGAATATATAATCAGAGAACATCTCACAACCACACTTTCACCTTCTCTTTCCTTAACTTTTTCTTCTCCACGCATAACCCCTTCTCCACGTAAATTTTATATCAAGTTTTTGTCATCGTTGTCGGGGAACATTAGTTTTGATATTCTGAAAAGAGGATAGCTATTAATTTTATCGTTTCTTTTCGCATTTTTTCCCTTTATCTCTCTCCCACTTCTCTTTTTTTAGTGTATGACCCGAGGAAGCTCTTCAAATATTCATTTTGATCCTGAGATAGAGCACACCACTTTGTGTCTCCTCCGTTGTCGTGATCAGTAATCGCATTTAGGCATCGAAGAGTCGATCGGGGACACTGGCACAGAAACTATGGATCTTAATCCGCCCAACCCATATGAGGCCCAGCAAAGGAATATGTCCTATTATGTGCGGCCAAATCTGGAGGGTACACAGTCAAGTATTTTCTACCCCACAGTGAAAAACAATAACTTTGAGATCAAGTCCAGCATTCTACAAATGGTGTAGTAGTTGGTGACCTTCGATGGTCTCCCGGACGAGGATCCAAATTGCCACATTTCAAATTTTCTCGAAATCTATGATACTTTTAAAATCAATGGAGTCTCAGATGACGCAATTCGATTATTCTCTTCCCTTTCTCTTTACGGTCAAAGGCCAAGCAGTGGCTGAGCTCTCTTCCCAGAGGGTCCATCACTACGTGGGCCGAGATGGCTGGGAAATTTCTTACAAAGTACTTCCCGTCTGCGAAGACTGCCAAATTACGTACAGATATTGCATCCTTCATGAAAATACACTTGGAGACTCTCTACAATACGTGGGAGCGCATCAAGGAGCTATTGCGAAGATGCCCACACCATGCGCTTCCCACTTGGAAACAAGTGCAAATATTTTATAAAGGCTTAAATTCCTTCACAAGGCAAATGATCGACATGACCGCTGGGGGAATGTTAAATAACAAAACCTGCGAGGCCGCTCAGGAACTTTTTGAAGAAATGGCTATGAATTCATATCAATAGAATGCGCCCCGTGTGCAGCCTAACAAACTGGCGGGAGTCTTTGAAATTGACACTACCTCGAACCTTGTGTAAGACCCGAATTTTTTTTCTTTTAAAACCATCGGGGTCTTATGCCCAGATCTGCCGTTTTGCGGTGGCCCCGACACACGGGAAGGCCACCACTACAAAATGCCGAATCTGCCGGCCTTTTCGATCATTAAGAGAGAGAGTAGTATTCATACAAGGAATATAATTAAGTCCACAAAGCATGTAATCTATGTAATGAAAATCACATCAAGTCCACAAGATAGTCGAAGTACAAAAATATAATAGAACTGAAAACATAAACGGGCTTAAGCCCGGTACATCAGAGTACTCACTACATATCACTCATCGCGGAGCTATGAGAAAGACTAATCACTCACAGAGCTGGTCACTAGTGCTCCGGCACTAGACTGGCCCACCTCCCTGGGCACCGTATTCCGCTGGTGCTGGTCCCTGAGCTGCTAGTCCTTGTCTCCCATCCGGAGCTCCTATAGTGTTATGGTCCGAAAACCATTAGTCATAAAGACTAAGTCCTATCATCCCCTACCCCTCCCCCTACGGCTCCTAGACACCGAATGGGGAGGAGGAAAGGGAAGCTACAAAGGTGGAGAGTAAGCAAAATAGGTGATAGTGGAACTAATCTAGCAGTTATATATATTGTACAAATAGCTAAGGAAGAAAGCTACAATCTAGCAGTTCTACATTTGTGAGCAATAAAGTAAACAAGTAGAATAGGCAGCATATGTAAGAAAGACAAGGTAGGAAATAAGTAACCTTAACTTATATGAATTCTCATACAAACTTATAAGTTAAGGGGTCTTCTGCAAGGCTCCTATCGTATAAAAAGTCTCACATTGATTTATACGTTGGGGTATCGGTTGTATGCAAATATGAGTGTTGTGGAATGCTATGCCATCATTCATGCAAGTGTAACTCACGCACATGACTATATGCACACAGAACTTTAGTTCCCCCTGTTCGGGCAGGTAGCTTCACTCCCAAGAACCTCCATAGTGGCAACCGAAGACAGTGGGTTGGGCCCCCCACTCCTAGGCGGGTATTCACACTACCATGCCTAGCCCTTCCGTATGCCCCTAGAAGAACATAACCTAGAGTATCCGCATACTAATGCTGGCTATATCCACCAGACTTTCTTTGGCTAAGTGTCCCACATTGCCGAGTCAATGTATCAATGTCGGTGTGAACGACCATCTAATACCGAAGACCCACCACCTTATTCTATATCCAAAACCTTCCGAGCCACCGGCTTCTCGGACTATCCCGTCTGTGCATCTACCTTCTGAACCTATCGTTCGGATGGCAATCAAAAAAACCAAATCAACCTCCCAAGCTACCAGGGTGTGTGAATGTGAAACCCTAGTTATACTAGTTGCTCTTGTAGTTTATTACTCCTATGGTTTACGTTAGCCCAGGACTACCCAAGGTATTCCCCGTGAAGGGCTCTCGAGGGCACTAGGAACTACGATGGGCTGAAGCCCAAAGCTCCCTTTCGCAAGGCACTTATTGTTGGTGGTTAATACCCAATTCCCGATCCCTTTTATGTTATATTGGATCTAACGCTAGTGTATTTGACTCTTCCACTTCACGAAAAAGACAATCCTTCGTCGATCCAGGACACCACTTAACACTAACCATCCCAACACTCTACCCCTCCTATTCATTTGCCAAATCAATACACAAACATCCCATCTCCCTAAGTTCATTTTGCAGAAAAACCAGGAAGACTCCCTTCCCAATCGGGCTCAATTGAGCCCGATTATTAACCCTAGTGATTGCTACGATCTACCCGTAGAGAGAGAGAGGAGGGGAGGACCTTGTTTGCGGGTTGGATACGTGCCGATCGTCGGAAAGACATTGGTGGTGGAGGTGTCGCCAGCGCTCTGCAACAACAAAGTGATGTCACTTGTCTCCTTCGGGTAAGGTGTGGAAACAAAAGCTTGGAGCCTAGTGAAGCTTTTAAAATAATAAAATGGGGGAGGGGAGGGGTCTAACTGGTGGTGGCCATTAATGGCGCCTTAAGAGATTCGTTGAGTGTTGAAGAGTTAGTCGATCTGAGAATGGAGTTCGTCGAGCTCAGCTCAGAGATTTTAGCTCTGAGTTAGTCGAGCTGAGCACGACTATCGTCAACCTGAGATCGACGAATGTTGATTTCTTTTTCTAATTCTTGATTTCTCTAAGTCTTGAGTCTTTGGCAGTGTTGTAGGTTGGTCCTTTGATCTGTTGACTCTAAGAACATGGCCTAGACTCTAGAAACACATAAAATTTGACCCTTCTATATAATATGGGCCACAACCTAAGAAGAGAACCTAGCCCAAATCACCTAGGGGTTCCAATAGCCCCCTCCCTATTTCATGCCAACCTACCCTCCTCCCCCTCCTATGAAGTTGTCCCTGGTGGAGGAAAATTTTAATAAGTACAATACTTCCAATGAATCAAATATCCGGAATATTACCGGGTCGGTTAAAAATCTTGAACTCCAGGTTGGACAGCTGGCATGATTAATGTCAGAACGCGTGCAAGGGGCGCTTCTAGAGAACACGAAACCCAATTCGCGGGAGAACCTAAACACTCTAACCCTCTGTAGCGGTAAGGAGGTGGTCGATCCAAAACGGATCAATCCGCAGGTACACATATCTCCTCCTTCCCCTCTTCCCTCTTCTTCGTCTTCGTCAGTCATACCAAATTTAAATGCAAAATTAATTTAAAAACACCCATGCCGTACCCTTATAAGATGGATAGCGAGCGTCAGGACGCGCAGTATAAAAAATTTATTTTATTATTAAAGTAAATTCATATTAATGTTCCTTTCTGCGAGGCTATCTCGCAGATGCCTAAATATGCAAAATATCTACAAGAAATCCTTTCTAATAAATGAAAATTAGAAGATATTTCGCATATCTCTCTCAACGCACAGTGCTCGGCGGCACTTACAAATAAATTGCCCAAAAAGCAAAATGACCCGGGACGGTTTTCCATCCCATGCCTTTTTGGCAATGTATTGGTAAAATTCGCCTTAGCTGATTTAAGCGCGAGCATTAATTTGATGTCGTTCTCGCTTTTTAAAAATTTAGGGTTGGGCACTCCGTCCCTTACGAATATGCTCATCCAATTAGCGGATCGCTCGGTTAAGTTCCCCATCGGGGTAGTGGAGGACGTCCTTGTCCGAGTCGACAAGTTTATCTTCCCGGTAGACTTCGTCATCTTAGACATCGAGGAGGATGTCGAGGTACCAATAATACTCGGTCGTCCTTTTCACGCCACCTCCTGCGCATTAATAGATCTTAGTAATGGTCGTCTCCTCCTTCGGGTAGGAGATGACGAGGTTACTTTCTCTATTAATCCCTCGATGGAGGACTCTTCATCGAGCGACGATTTCTTCTATAGTTTAGATACATTTTATGGAGACCGTTCTTCTCCCTTTTTCAAGTGGATTTCTCTAGCTAACGATACTTCTGCACTCGAAGATTTTTATTGCGATGAGGACAAGTCTATGGAGTTGCCTTTTGAACCAATTGGTTCAAAAGACATTAGAATTAAAACCTCGCTGGAAGAGCCGCCCGCCCTAGAACTCAAACCATTACCTGAATCCCTCAAATACGCCTTTTTGGGAGAAAATGGTACACTCCCGGTGATCATTTCTTCACATTTGAGCGATTCGGAGACCTCCGATTTATGTGAGGTTTTGCTTAAACATCGCCACGCAATTGCGTGGCAAATTTCTGACCTTAAGGGAATTAACCCTTCTTTCTGCACTCACAAAATTTTCTTAAACAATAATTATCGCAAAGCCATTCAGCCGCAGCGATGTCTTAACCCAAACATGAAAGACGCCGTGAAAGCTGAGATAATTAAATTACTAGATGCGGGGATTATTTATCCCATTTCTGATAGTGCATGGGTTAGTGCCATTCATGTCGTGCCCAAGAAGGGCGGTTCGACCGTGGTGGCGAATGAGCACAACGAGCTCGACCCAACTCGTACTGTTATGGGTTGGCGTGTGTGCATCGATTATCGCAAACTTAATGATGCCACCCGCAAGGACCATTTCCCACTACCGTTTCTTGACCAGATTCTCGAGCGTCTTTCCGGTCATCCATATTATTGTTTTCTCGATGGTTTATCGAGGTTTTTCCAAATCCCCATTTCCCCCGATGACCAAGAGAAAACAACTTTTACTTTCCCATTTGGCACCTTCGCCTATCGAAGAATGTCATTTAACCTCTGCAATGCGTCGGATATATTCCAAAGATGTATGCTAGCAATCTTAGGCGAGCTAGTAGAAGATATTATGGAAGTATTTATGGATGACTTCTCTGTTTTGGGACGCTCTTTTCCCGATTGCCTTAAAAATTTAGATCGTGTCCTCCAACAGTGCGAGGACACAAGCCTTTTTCTAAATTGAGAAAAATATAACTTTATGGTTCGTGGAGGTTTGGTCCTCGGCCATATGATTTCGATTAAGGCGATAGAGGTCGATAAGGCCAAAGTAGAAATCATTGAAAAACTCCCTCAGCCAACTAACGTAAAATCAATTAGGAGTTTCCTTGACCACGCGGGCTTTTATAGACATTTTATACAAGACTTTTCAAAAATCACAAAGCCGCTAACTCGCCTCTTGGAAAAGGAATCACATTTTGTCTTTATTAGCGATTGCTAGTCTGTCTTTGATTTTATAAAACAAAAACTTATCAATTCCCAAATTCTAATGGCCCCTAATTGGTCCCTTCCGTTTGAAATCATGTGCGATGCTAGTGATATTGCCTTAGGCGTCGTTCTTGGCCAACACGTAGACAAACATTTTCATCCAATCTATTACGCTAGCAAGATGCTCAATTCCGCACAAGTGAATTGCACAACGACGGAAAAGGAACTCTTAGCCGTCATTTTTGCTTTTGATAAGTTTCGCTCGTATTTAATGCTATCTAAAGTTATCGTTTTTACCGATCACTCCGCCCTTAAGAATTTACTAGCTAAAACCGACGCGAAGCCCCGCCTTCTTCGATGGATCCTCCTCCTTCAAGAGTTTGAATTAGAGATCCGGGATAAGAAGGGCGCGGAAAATCTAGCGGTAGACCACCTCTCCCGTTTAGAAAATCAGGGCGGATGCACTCGTCGAATCTGAAATAAATGACAGATTCCCCGAGGAACGCCTTCTTGCCATTCATTCATCTTCGTCATCTTCGCCTTGGTTCGCAGATTTTGCGAACTATTTAGTCGCACAGGTGCTTCCAAAGGAGTTCTCAGTCAGCAAAAGAAGAAATTCTTTTCTGACTTGAAAAATTTCTTTTGGGAGGACCCATTTCTTTTTTGTATCTGTGCGGACCAAGCAGTCCAAAGATGCGTTGCGGGTGTGGAGTGCACGCAAATACTTAGGCACTGCCACGAGGGTCCTGCCGGTGGGCATTATCAAGACAACCGAACCACTAGGAAGGCGCTAGAGGCGGGCTACTTTTGGCCCACTCTCTTCAAAGACGCTCATAATTTTGTGCGTGCATGCGATAGCTGTCAGCGGTCGGGTAACATCTCTCGTCGAGACAAGATGCCCCAAAACATGTTTTTAGAATGCGAATTTTTCGACTTATGGGGCATAGATTTTGTTGGCCCCCTACCTGCGTCTTTCAAAAATATGTATATTTTAGTGGCGGTCAACTATGTATCGAGGTGGGTGGAAGCGCAAGCACTCCCCACCAACGATGCGCGAGTCGTCGTTACATTTCTTAAAAAACTATTTTCTCGCTTCGGCATGCCTCGCACAATTGTTAGAGATAGGGGAACGCATTTCTATAACGCTCTTATGCCTAAGATGTTAGCTAAATACAGAGTCACGCACAAGCTTGCCACCCCCTACCACCCGCAAACAAGTGTCCAAGTTGAGGTAGTAAATCAAGAGATTAAGCGAATATTAGAAAAAAAACCGTTTCACTTAATAGAAAAGATTGGTCCGTTAAACTTGAAGACGTGTTATGGGCATATCGTATGGCATACAAAACTGCCACCGGTTGTACTCCATTTCGATTAGTCTATGGCAAAGCGTGCCATTTACCCGTAGAACTCGAGCATCAAGCTCTTTGGGCTTTTAAACTCTTAAACCTCGACGCTAACTTAGCCGCTCAAAATATAAAAATGCAACTAAAAGAGCTCGATGAATGGCGTGCGAACGCTTATGAGAGCAATAGGTTCTATATGGAGCGTTCTAAGTTATATCACGATCGAAAAATGAAGTCCCCAAAAAATTTTTCTCCGGGCGATCTTGTCCTTCTTTATAATTCTCGTCTTAAACTTTTTCCAGGAAAACTAAAATCTCGTTGGTCCGGTCCCTTCATAGTTTAAGAAGTTTTTCCATATGGGACCGTACTCGTCTCCCACCCGAAAAAAGGCTCGTTTAAAGTAAACAGTCATCGATTAAAGTCTTACATAGCGGGACACCCAGTGATCGAGCATTACGAAACCATAACCATCCTCGACTTATAAACCCACCAATATAGTCAAGCTACACGACTATAAACAAAGCGCTTCTGGGAGGCACCCCTCGCTTATCTTTTTCGTACTTTATTTATCATGTTTGCTACTTTTTTCCAATAATGCAGGGTTTCTAAACGGGCTTCCCCGAACACGCATCAGGGACGTTTCTACCCTCCCTCTTTCCTTTTATACATATTGCATTTAATTTTTCTGATTCCGCATACTTATCTTACAACATTGGGGACAATGTTGGAACTAAGTATGGGGGTGTTTTCGTGTTTTTCCTATTTTCTTTTCTGCACTTCTTTTATTTGCATTTCAATTTTCCAAAACAAAAATGAACAAAAAATTTAAAAAAAAAATCCAAAAATATTTAATTTTACTTTGTAAATATTTTTTTCCTTTTTTTGTAAATAAATTCATGTAAATATTTTTTGTAAATACTCTTCTCTTTTCCCCTTTCTTTTCTCTCTCATCCTTTTAAATAACTTCTCTTTTTCTCCAAATTTTTGTAAATAGAATGAAAATTTTCTTAAAAATTCAAAAAAATTTACAAAACATAAAAATCCAAAAAAATATTGATTTTCGCATTTTCCTTTCTTTAGTATGTATATATTAAAGAAATAAATACAAAAATACAAAAAAATATAATAACTTTAAAAATTAAAAAAATATATATTTTATAAAACAAATAAATCAAATATATCATTCTTAATTTTCTTATAATCCAAAAGTTTTATTTTGAGTTTATTTATATGAGAATTTGATCAATTCGTTGTTCACTATTCGTTTGTTAATTATAGATTGAAAAATTTAAATAATCGGGGTTAAGTTTTAAAGAATTCATTATGCTTTGTTAAAAATAGTGAACTTGTTTGAGGCACTACTTCTAATTTTTCATTGATAGGAGCACGTGTATTATGTTAGAAAATAATGACTATAGAATTCAATTATGCCTACTTTTAGCTTTCTGAAAAATTGGAACGTACAATTTATAAAGGTTGCTCTCAAAAAAATTTTAATTAAAAATCTAGTTTTCTTTTCTCCCCTTATTTATCATGACCTACTTGGTATGATAAAAAAAAATTACCCCTAAAAAGATCCTATATCAATGGGAATAAGATTTCATTCCGTAAACATAGGCACCCAATAATTAAAAAATTATATGTTACGGAGAAAGAGGAAAAAATTTATTACAACTATACATATACATTGGGTTAATTTTATTATTTTGAAGTTGAAAAAGAAAGAAAAAATCATATTAGAAAAATAATATTTCATTTTCCTACTAATCCAAAAAGAAAAAAAATGGAGGTTCGAGAAAAAATTACCTCGCCTCAAAATCGAAGCCACTTCATAAACCATCAACCCCCTTAGCCAATTTCATGATTCTAGAATTAATTCAAAAATCTTTTTTAGAGCATAATTTGTAAATTGCATTATTTCCCGTAAAACTCCTATAAGCTAAAGTTCATATAATTCCAAGCTATTTTTGTTAAGCAAACCAGTACAACTATTGCTTTCTATTTGATTACATCAAGAAGTCTTTTGGCCAAAACTTTTGCCCTATTTAAATCATCTACATAATTTTAGGACTTAACTCTTATACCCCGTATATTTATTTAGATCTCTCTTATAATTAAATGAAAACGGTAGCTAAACTTAGAGTTTTTCTTATTCCTTATAAGTTCGCCTCAAACTTTTGCTCTAGAATAGCAAAAGCTTAAGTATGGGGGTATTTGATGAGTTGTAAATATACATATTTTGTATGTAAATTACATAAGTCTTTTTAATTTATTTTTGTTATTTTTGTTTAATAAATTGCTTTTTTTGTAAATATTTCCTAACTTGAGTTTATTTTTGATTTCAAAAAAAAATGCAGAAATTGTGAAAATCGGCATAGGTCATGCCCGTGACGAGCATGTCACGCCCGTGACTGAGGCATGAAACTCCAGCTCGGCGAGTTTCTAATCAAAAATCGTCGACCGACCTGACACGCCCCTGATCCTAACCGACACGCCAATGTCAAGATGTCACACGGCGTGACTCCTCCACCTGGCCCGACAAGACGCACGACGACTTTTTTACGCAACCCGCGCCCAGATCGACCTCCTTGTCACGCCCCAAGACACGCCCGTGACAAGCATGTCACGCCCGTGACCGACCCATGTACATCCCCGAAGTCAGCTCTACCGTCAAATCGCCAGATCGCATCATGAATAGTGTGGACACGCCCCCCTGTTACGCCCTTGTCACGGGCGTGACCAACCTGAAAATTTGTCTATAAATAAAAAAATTCTGTAAGGTCCAAGGGTTCTTTTTTTTTGGACCATCTTTGGTGTGTTTTGTGGGCTGCCCTTGTGCACTTCCAACCCAATATAAGGAGGCTTCCCCCCCCCCCCCCCCTTCATGTCTTTTTTAGCTTTTCCTTTTGCCTTGTAATAGCTTGTGATAGTTTTAATCATGGAAATAAAGTTTGTTTTCTTCTTTTTCTCTCTACATGGAATGAAAATGTATTTGGGTGGCTTACTTTCTTTCTCCTTTTTACCCTTATGTTCATCTTTGTTTTTTCATTTCTATGAAAAGTGTGTGTGTTTTTTGAGTGATGCTTTTATTTTTTTGCTTATTTTCATTATGCAAAGGTGTTAGGATAGCTTTTATGTTATAGGTTTTAATTTTAAGTTTTATGTTTCTTTGGTATGAAATTATATAAAAAAAATTATACTAGTTATGATTCCTTTTTTATATAACTTTGATCTTAGCCAAGTTTGGGTAGTTTATGTTCTATTCTCTTTATGTATTAGGATTTAGGGTTTTATGTTTTCATCTTTAGGATTTTACAAAAGTGAGCTTAGAGTGAGTTTGTTTTTTTTCTTACTTAGCTTTTTAGGAATGTAAAACTTTTTCGTCGTTTTCTGTTTATTATCACTTTTTACTCACTTTTGTAAGATCCTAAGAATGAAAATGTTGTCATTTAAACTTTTCAAGTCCTTGTACTTTTGTTTTAATTTCAAAAACCATTTGGTCTTTTAATTTTTATTTCATCCTTTTTATCGTTTTTCACAAATTCTAAGTATAGAGAAGTAGTTGTTTTAATTTTTAGGTAACTTTGTTTTTTTCTCTTGTTTTTACTTAGTGTGCGTGAGTGTATGAGGATAAATTTATTGCTTTCATTCTCCCACCCACTCATTTGAGCCGGAACTCGTAATTTTCTCGCTTTCTCAATCATGTATAGTGCGTGAGTGTAGGAGATAAATTTTCTTGCTTTGATTTTATCGCTTTCTTCAATTCATATAGAGTGTGTGTGTGCGTGCATCTATTTCCGCCTACTCATTAAGAGTTAAATGGTGCATCGTTTTAATTTCCCGCCTACTTATTCGAGTAGGACTTGTCATTTACCGTCTACTCATTTGAGTAGAACTTGTAATTGCATTTATTTCCCGCCTACTCATTTGAGTAGGACTTGCATTTATTTCCCGCCTACTTGTTTGAGTGGGACTTGTCTTTTTAATTTATTTATGGTTTTGAAGTGTGCGTGAGTTCTTGTTTTAGTTAGCATTTTAATTTATCTAATCGCACTGTTGTTTTTGGTTTTCTTCTTATAACTGTTTAGTGCTAAAATTCGAACTCGCACCTCATTTAAACCATAAAGCCGTCCTCATACCGATGAGTGGCGAATCGTTATTAGCCCTCGGCATTGAAGAGCATTGGGACATATAAAATTATTTGACATAATTAAAGTCCTTTATTTTCATTTTAATACTAAGACTTAAGGTTTACCCCGGGTTAACGACGCGTAGACCCGTATAATCGATGTGTGAGCTCTATGTCTGTTATCCATATGCTAACTAGCTGAGAGGCCGTGCATATGGACCGATCCCCCCAAGTTAAAGAAAACTGCGTACGCACCCTCAAAAGAGGAGAAGCGTAGTTCTGCCGGATTGGGTTCCCCACCCAATAGCAGGGTTCTTAGCGTAAATCGGGCGTTAAGAGGAATCCTTCATCGTACTAACATTCGGTCGAATAGTCTTAGCATTCAGGTGAGCAATATTCCTAGAGATAAGTGCGCTCATACTTCTGGAACCTCCACAGCCAAGTGTCTTTTATTAATTTGAAAACTAAGTTCAATAATTATTTTAAGTTATTTTAGTCTTAATCTGATTCGATGTTGAGCATTAACCCGTCATCGAATAATCTAAATAATTTTTCAGCTTTCTTTTATTTCCGTCTTTAAGTGACAAACAAAAATACACCTTACTTTCAGTAAAATAATAGTCCTCCTAGAGGAGTAGGAATAATCAACCCAACCCCGAGAACAATACAACCTTGGTATTCTCCTGAATATCGAGTGCTACATGCGATAGGTGCACTTGCCTCCTTTCATTAGAAACTTCGATCTTCTAGTAGGTCGGTGATGGTTGACTAATCGAACCAACCACCCAAATAAGAGTCTGCTCGTTGGTCAATCACCAATGCAAATAATGGACTAATTCCAACCCGTACTGTTACGGGTTGGCTAATGTGCATTGATTATCGTAAACTCAATGATACCACCCGAAAAGACCACTTCCCGCTCCGCTTTAACGACCAAATCTTAGAATGCCTTTTCGGTCACTCATTATATTGCTTTCTCGACGGTCTCTCGGGGTACTTTCAAATCCCTATTTCACCTAAGGACCAAGAGAAGACTACCTTTACTTGTCCCTTTGGCACCTTCTCTTACAGAAGGATGCCATTTGGTTTATGTAACACGTTGGCTACATTTCAGCTATGTATGTTGGCGATATTTGACGAGTTGGTAGAAGAAGTGATGGAGGTATTCATGGACGCTTTCTCGGTGTTTTGTAGTTCTTTTGAGAATTGTTTAAAAATCTCGAGCGTGTGTTGATTCGTTGTGAGGAAACTAACTTAGCCCTAAACTGGGATAAATGCCATTTTATGCTCCGAGAGGGATTGGTCCTCGACCATAAGCTTTCAGGCAAGGGGATCGAGGTCGACCGGGCCAAGATCGAAGTTCTTGAAAAACTCCCCCTCCAATGAATATTAAATTCTTTCGTAGTTTTCTAGGGAAAGTAGGGTATTATCGGCATTTTATCCATAATTTTCCAAAATTACGAAGATGATAACCTATCTTCTTGAGAAAGAGTCATCTTTCATTTTTAACAATGATTGTCTTCTTGCTTTCAATTTATTAAACGAAAAATTAGTAAACTCCATGATTCTAGGTTCTCTAGATTGGACGCTTCCCTTTGAAATCATGTGCGATGCGAGTGATATTACGGTAGGCGCGGTCTTAGGCTAACGGGTGGATAAATTCTTCCACCCGATTTATTATGCAAGCAAGACACTCACATTTGTACAAACTAACTACACCACCACTGAGAAAGAGCTCCTAGCGATCGTTTTTGCCTTCGATAATTTTAGGTCTTATATCACCCTCTACAATGTAATCGTCTTCACGGATCACTCGGCCCTTCATTTTTTTAATTAGTAAAGAGGACGCCAAGCCCTGCCTTTTGCAATGGTTCCTCCTCTTGCAGGAGTTTGATTTAGAGATCCAGGACAAAAGGGGTGCCAAAAATTTGGTTTCCGACCATTTATCGCATTTAGAAAACCCCGCCTATAAAACATTAGTGGAAGTCATCATTAACGATAAATTCACTGAAGAGTGCCTCCTCGCTCTCGAAAATTCAAAAGATTATCTCGCGCCCTGGTTCGCCGACTTGGCCAATTATTTAGTAGCTCGGGTCTTGCCAAAGGAGTTCTCAAGTCAAAAAAAGAAGAAATCTTTTCTGACTTAAAGAATTACTTTTGGGAAGACCCTTTCTTATTCCGAGTCTGTGAGGATCAGGTAGTTCGGCGTTGCGTTTCGAGTGAGGAAAGAGTGCAAATATTGCACTATTGCAACAAGGGACCAACGGGTGGTCATTATCAAGCGAACTGTACCGCAAGGAAGGCGCTGGAGGCGGGCTTTTATTGGCCCATGCTATTCAAAGATGCTCACACCCTGGTGATTACTTGCGACAGTTGCCAGCGGGTGGGCAATATCTCACGAAGGGACGGGATGCCTCAAAATATTTTCCTAGAATGTGAAATCTTCTATCTTTGGGGCATCGACTTCATTGGCCCCTCCCTCCATCTTATCAAAACAAATACATTCTCGTAGTTGTCGACTATGTATCAAGATGGTCGAAAGCTCAAGCTCTCCTCACCAATAATGCATGAGTCGTAGTTAAATTTCAAAAAAAATTTATTCTCTCGATTTGGCACGCCACACGCTAAGTTAGTCATAGGAGAACCCATTTCTTTAATAGCCAGTTCGCCAAAATTTTGGCAAAATATGGTGTAATGCACAAACTTTCCATCGCCTATCACCCCTAGATGAGCAGTCAAGTTGAGGTTGTTAATCGTGAATTGAAATGTATTTTAGAGAAAACCGTATCTATAAATAGGAAGGATTGGGCACTAAAACTATATGATACCCTATGGGCCTATCGAACGGCGTATAAAAGATTCATCGGCTGCACGCCGTATTGATTAGTATTTGGCAAGGCTTGCCATCTTCCGGTTGAGTTAGAGCACCGTGTATTTTGGGCACTCAAAACATTAAATCTAGATCCTACCCTAACTGTTGAATAACGTAAATTTCAGCTAAATGAACTCGACGAGTGGCGCGCGAATGCGTAAGAACATAATAGGCTTTATAAAGAGCAAACAAAGTTTTATCACGACAAAAATATATTAAATTTCCTAAAACTTTTCCGCAGGGCGATCTCGTCCTTCTTTATAACTCTCGACTTCGCCTCTTTTCGGGTAAATTTAAATCTTGATGATTCGGCCCCTTTATTATTAAAGAGGCTTGGCCATATGGGATGGTTCTCATTTCACACTTGCATAAGGGTGAATTAAAAGTAAATGGTTACCGATTAAAGCTCTATTTGTCAAACGACTTAATTACCACTGCGACAGAACAATTAGTATTATCAAACTATTGAACTATTTTTTTTATTTATTATTTGGACTGTAATAATAATTTAAGACTTTTTATTGTTGGACAATATTCTTTTGGGTCGAGCTCAAACGACCTTTAAACAAAGATCGCTCTTGGGAGGCAACCCAAGGTTCTATTTTTTATTTTCTTTATTTTTCACTTTTTGCCCTAGGCGGCTCCGACATGCTGAGGTTCTGTGATCGTCGGCTCCAACGTTTCTGATTACACTAGAAGTTCAGGATGATATCTCAAGAATTTCCAAAGCATAAGCATGGGGGAGCGGCATCACCCAGCCATTCGCAACTCGCAAATCCGGGGAAGTACCTGTTTTAATTTATTTAATTTCAGTTTACTTTATTAGCTTCTCTCTCTCCTTACCCTCCTTTTTCCATTGAGTACATTGTTTAACTTTAAGTATGGGGGAATGTTTCCTTAGTTTACTTTAGAAAATATATATACATAATTTTTTAAGAAAAAAAATCCCAAATTAAATTGAGTTAATTTTTTCCAAATCAATTAGTACCCGCCACTTTGCATTTAATTATTTTTTTTAAGCTCAGGTCTACCTGTTTATTTAGAATAAATAAAATTAATTTTCTATTTAAATATGTTTAGCGAGTAGTATGTTGACTCATGCAGTGTACCTATTAAGGGTAGTATGTTATTTTTGAAATATTTCATGAATTTTTCTTCACTTTACCTTAGCCTCCTTTTTATTTCTTTTACTTTTATAAAACCTATCATCCTTTATTTTTTCTTATTAAAATCTATTTAAACATTAATTAGTATTAAGTGTAGTAGACACAAACCGGTCTAGATGCTTATTATCATCGTTTTCATGAAAACAAATTCTCTATTTTCTATTTTTGCGCTTATCTTTTTGGAAATTTCAAAGCTTTACTTTGAGTAGATTTAGGAAGCATGAAAATGATTTAGGCATTTCTTTTGAAACTTTTGAGCCTTTGTAACCCGCCTAACAATAATCGTTGCTAGCCACTTTGTGTCCTTTGCTTTCCTTTTTGTATCCCCACTTTTTAATTCACCACAGCCAAATTGTTTACCTATATACACACTTTAAATTTATTTTTGAGCTTTAATTTCTAATGTGTCTCTTTTTGAAAAAAATTTGTGGAAAATCCTTGTATTATCTTTTGCTACAAAAGTGGAAATATTTAAGTATGAAAAAAAATGAAAAAATGATAAATGAAAAAAATATATTTGATGAAAAAAAGTAAAAGAAGAGAAAAAAATGTGAAAAGTATATATTTTGGCCAACATTATTTTGGCAAAGCTCACTTTTTTTATTTTAAGTGTGCAAATACCCCTCGTGTTTATCTTTTTAAAATCGTACCCTAAAAAACCTAAGCCAAACTGTATGCCTAATTAAAGCACTAGTGATTCATGCTTCCTACATTTATTTTTTAGTATAGTAGCGAGAAACTAGATTGAGTAAGTTTTTTTGATAGAAATATTGATCTTCGTCTTGATTGACTATGGTTTAATTTGTCTTTTAGACTTTAGTACTGACTCAATGCGCTTTTTACTCATTACTTTATTAAGTTTTAATTCTATAAAAATTTGGGATGATTTGTTTTTATATTTAGTGAAATTTATAAAATTTTGTGCTAAGTTAAAGTTGGATTTTCAATTCTTTTTCAAAATTCCTCTACCTCTAAATTTCCGTCTTACACATTTATAGAATTTTTAAACTTTTCAATTAATCCTCTTTATTTTTGCTAACTCGTAGTCTATGCTTGAGGAAAAGCAAGATAATAAGTATGGGGGAATTTGTTGAAGCATAATTTAGCTAGTTTATTTGGGCAAAAATATGTATATTCTCGTTTAAATCTTTTCTCTTTTGTATTTTTTTGGATTCTTTTTTGTTTATTTTCTCAATTATTGTTCTAACTTAGTTTATTTTATGTTTTTCAGGTTTTTGGTTTTTTACTGTTACACACCCCCAAGTCACGCCCTACCAGGGAATGTACTTAGGGCGTATAACCCAGGTGGAATGAAGCTATCAGTCCGAAGTCAGGTTCCAGGAAAATTTAGCTTACACACCCTCAGACACGCCCGTGTACCACCACCACGGGCGTGTCTCTGAGGCGTGTCTCACCAAGTCCCGAGAAATCACTGCAACACGATCTTTCCATGCTTCAAAGTCACGCCAAATCTGATACGTACCTTGTACACGGGCGTGTCAGAAGGGTGTGTAACCCATCTGCCATGCCAGGGATGACTTGTTTTAGTCATCGTTTTTGGGATAGTTTAGTATGCAAAATTCTTAGTTTAATCATATGTTTTAAGTATTTTTATGCATGTTTTGTCTTTTTGTGTTAGGATATTATAATTCCTAGTTTTATTATTTTGTGTTATGATATAAAAATATATAGTTTTATTATATGTATTTTTATTATTATAATTGTTATGTTTTATCTTTTAGGATAGAATAATCTCTAATTTTATTTATGTTTTATTTTATGTTATTTTGTCTTGTTATGTTATGTTAATTATTGTTAGGTTATGTTTGTTATTATGTTATGTTATGTTCTAATATCTAACATTTTTTGCTTTGTCTCTCGTAGATTTATTGCAATATGGAGCAGCCCACTTCATTACCATGCAACCCGGCCACCTACCAAGCAAACCCGAGCCTACAAGCAGCCCATGGTGCAGCCCAGCCCCCTCCATTGCATGCTACCCGATCCCTACATGATGCAGCCCAACTTGGAGCAGCCCCTTACCTACCCGAGCCCACTAACAAGCCCACCAAGAAGCCCCTCTCTCTTCCCTCATCATTCATTGAATGCATGAACATCCCCCTTGCACTTGGCCGGCCACCTTCCTCTCCTCTCTCTCTCTCCATCATTGAATATATTACATGCATGCATCATCCCCCTATATGCCCCCCCCCCTTTCCACCTATTTTATTTCTTTTTATTGTACATTCATCCCCCTATCTATTTTATATTTTCCACTTTCATTAAATACCATACATTGAATCCTCCCATTTTCTCTCCATCATTAAAACTCTTGCATGAACCTTCCCCAAGCATGTGGCCAGCCACCCCCTCATCTCCCCCTCTTCATTTCCATCTACAACCTTCCCCTTCATCTATAAAAGGAACCCCTTCCCTCTTGTTTTGTCAAGTAGTTTTAGTTTAAAGTGAGATTTTGTAGAGAGCAAGTGAGAGTTCTTTTCTTATTTTCTTGTTAAGTTTTTATTGTAATCTCTTTTTGTTTTGATAGTATAGTATTCTCTATTCTACTATTGTTGTGTGCCCCTTCTTTTATCATCAATGAATTTTCTTTTTCTTATTGTTGTTATGTCCCTTTCAATCATGCTTAGCTTATTAGTTTTTGTGCCCGATCGCGATGAGCTTTGCGGTAAAATAACGCATCTTTAATTTTATGTTTGTGTTTGTATTTGTTTTCTATTATTGATCCTTCTTTGATTTTTATCGTGTCAACTTCGTATTCTGGTATACGGTAGTAGGCATTTGATCTCATTTCATAGAAGTCGAGAGACTCATTGATTTGAAAGATCACTCAAGGAAGGAAGGAGTTGAACGCAACCCTAGAGATAGGATGACGTAAATCCTCCGAATTGGAGTCAAATCCAATAGTGCGGGTCACTTCGGTAATGCGGCTTTAGGCCTTTTTGACTTGAAAGTGATTTCGGTCAAAACGTCTATAAGTCAGGGGACTTAATGCTCTAGCGAGATTATTTCCTAATATCGGATCTGTCACGGTCTTAATAGAATTACAAATGCTAAACTAATTTATTTTGTTATTTTATTTCAAAGTAAATCGTCGATCGAGCACTCTTTCGCAATATTTCTCTTTTAATTAAGCTTAGTTCATTTTAATTTTCAAAACGCGTCAATAATTCAGTAGGATAATAGATTCATTGTGAGTAATAGTACTTGCCTGCCCCGAGTTTTTATACGACCTTGATACTATGATTCGACAGGTACACTTGCCTGTTCAGGTTTTAGCCCATCAAGTTTTTGGCGCTGTTGCCGGGGATATTTTTGGCAAAATTACGAAAGCATCGAATTTATTACTTCTACTAAAATTCAAAAAATAATAATATTATTATTATTATATATATTATAATCAACCCACATCATCTAATTTCTACCCAACCTAAATTCTCTCGAAAAGGGTAAGGGGCTTCAAATGCCACCATTTTACCTATTACCTTGCGAACCCTTCACTAGGTAGCCCTTGGGAAGTTCGGGAGCCAATCCATTAAAAAAACCTATTTTTCAAAACAAAATATCTAAAAAAAACAAATCAAAAAAAAATTTTAATTTTTCTTTTTCTTTTTTGTAACAGTTAATTTTTTTTTATGGAATCATCGTATTTTTTCGCTTCTTGCGGGTCGCCCGACCACTTTTATTTTGAATGTCTTTCGTGAACCCCTCCCTTTTTTTATTTTAATTTTTCTAGGGAAGGTCAAAATGGCCAATTTGACCCTTACTCCAATTTTTATCCTACTGGGTAGATGGGGAACCCGTCTTATTTTCCTTATGATTTTGCCCCGCAAAGCGCCGCGCCTCCAAATTTTAATTTTAATTCTATCGATAATGAGTATTTTGAATTGCAAACTTCTCTTGATAATATTAATTCGCATTTCAAAACCATTATGGATTATTTTTCTCGTGAGGCTGCTGCATTTTCTTCGTCTTCTTCTCCGTCTCCTCCAATTTCTTCATGTAATGAGTCACCGAATATCCCGGCTTATCTTTTTCCTCTCGAGGAGGATACTATTTGGATATCCCGAATTGTTTCCTTCCTCCTTTGGAAGACACCTCTATGGATATTTCGGTGTGCTTCTTACCCGCTGAGGATGACGAGACGCCCCTTCATTCTTTTTCCGAAGACGTTTGTGATTCCATTTCGCTTCAATTTTCAACTGTTCCAATTTTTTCTATTTTTAGCGAACCTTTTTCGTCTTCTTCTTTTTTTTAGATGATTCTCCTTTAGTTCTCTCTGCCCCTTCTTCTCCTGAAATTTCACAAGTCTCTCCTTCTCCTTGTGAAATTTCCTTTGATGAAAATTCTTTTTCTACTTCTTTTATTCCTCTTTCTATTTCTTCTTCTTTTTATTCTTCTTCTTTTGACGACCCATTCTTTCCCATTTTACATACGACGGAGTTCTTCTATAACTCTGTCCGTTCATTTTTGGGCGTCATTCCCTTGAAGATTCCACCGCATGTCGGTGCGATTCTTCAATTCTTCTTTTTTTGATTTACTCTCCTAAGCGCATTCTTAGGGAGTTACCTCTTCACTTTAGTTTTTATTTTCCATTTAGCTAACAAATAACGTCGGGCTCAGACGACATTAACCAAAGAGCGCTCTTGGGAGGCACCCCTTGCTTATCTTTTTTTTTCTTTTTCTATTTTTTTTTGTTTGCTTATTTTGTTTTGCAGGAATAAAACCCCCGGCGGTTCGTTTGGATCCATCCTTTCCTCTCTTCCTTAGGCCTGAGCCGGTGTCCAGCTCAAGCATGGGGGAGCGATATCTGCATTCGGCCTTACGAATCCGAGGAAGTCATTTTCTTTTTATTTATTTTCTTTATTGCATCCCCCCTCCCCTTTCTTCTTTTTTTCTTTCTTGTTTTTATTTTTCATTGAGGACAATGCAAAATTCAAGCATGGGGGAGGGTTTAGTTTAGTTTTTTTATTTCTTTTTTCTTTCTTTTCTAAAAAAATGTTTTAAATTTCTACAAAAAAAACAAAAAAGATTAGTATAGTTTTATTAAGTTTCTTTAGTTAGTTTCAAAACCCAAAAAAATTGAAAAATGCAAAAAAATCACAAAAAATATAATAAACCTCATGCTTAGCTTTTTGTTATTTTCAGAAATTTAGTTTGAGTTTGTTTATAAACATTTTATTTTATTTGCTAATCTTTTATTTCATCATATTTAGTTAAATTTAATATTTAGTGATTTAGTTTTGAGGATAATCTTATGATTTTAATTTGCTTAGAGTAATTTATTTAGCACTTTTTCTCTTTTATTTTAATTAGTTTCAATTTTGTAGTAATTTTGCTAAACAATTTTTGATTCTAATGATTATTAGCTCATGCTTTTAGATTCTTAGGAAATCTCAATCTACTAGTAGTTGCTCTCTAGTATGTTAGTTTATTTTCTAAAAATCTTGTTTAACCCCTTATCCTTACCCAATTCTCTTTTTCTTTTATTTGTTAGATCATATGTCATGGGAATAAGGAGATGTTAGTTCCTTATTATCTGGTACACATATGCAACCCAAAAATGAAGAGAGGAATTAAAAGTTCATATATGTCGTGGGAAGTGATAGGATGTTAGTCTATCATTTTCTGGTATTACATATATATAATTTAAAAAAAACAAAAATTGTATGGGGTGTGAAGAAAAAAATAATGATGATCACCTCCAATCAAATACCTCTTCATGTTAATTTCCTCCCCAAACCCCTTAGCCAATATTATTGTCTTAGTTTTTAAATTAAAATATTGGGAGAGCATAAGTAGTAGGTTGCAATTTTTTCCTTAAGTCACTTTTAAGTTATGGTTTTTATCTCAATCTAACCTTGTTTGCACTTTACTAAAACTTGAATGCTAGTTAATTTATTAGAGAATTTTTGGCTAAATATTTCTCTCTTTTCACTTTAATTTCATAATTTAGGATTTAATTCGTAAATCCCTAAATTTTATTTTTGGCTAGATTTTGGTGTAATTAAATTTTTAGTTTAATTGAAAATTTAATAATGTCTTATAAATATTTCTCTTACTTTTGCTCTGAAATAGCAAAAGCCTTAGCATGGGGGAGTTTGATGACTTGTTTTAGTCATCATTTTTGGGATAGTTTAGTATGCAAAATTCTTAGTTTAATCATATGTTTTAAGTATTTTTATGCATGTTTTGTCTTTTTGTGTTAGGATATTATAATTCCTAGTTTTATTATTTTGTGTTATGATATAAAAATATATAGTTTTATTATATGTATTTTTATTATTATAATTGTTATGTTTTATCTTTTAAGATATAATAATCTCTAATTTTATTTATGTTTTATTTTATGTTATTTTGTCTTGTTATGTTATGTTAATTATTGTTAGGTTATGTTTGTTATTATGTTATGTTATGTTCTAATATCTAACATTTTTTTCTTTGTCTCTTGTAGGTTTATTGCAACATGGAGCAGCCCACTTCATTACCATGCAGCCCGGCCACCTACCAAGCAAACCCGAGCCTACAAGCAGCCCATGGTGCAGCCCGGCCCCCTCCATTTCATGCTACATGATCCCTACATGATGCAGCCCAACTTGGAGCAGCCCCTTGCCTACCCGAGCCCACTAACAAGCCCACCAAGAAGCCCCTCTCTCTTCCCTCATCATTCATTGAATGCATGAACATCCCCCTTATACTTGGCCGGCCACCTTCCTCTCCTCTCTCTCCATCATTGAATGTATTACATGCATGTATCATCCTCCTATGTGGTCCCCCCCCCTCTTTCCACCAATTTTTTTTATTTTTATTCTACATTCATCCCCCTCTCTATTTTATATTTTCCACTTTCATTAAATACCATACATTGAATCCTCCCATTTTCTCTCCATCATTAAAACTCATGCATGAACCCTCCCCAAGCATGTGGCCGGCCACCCCCTCATCTCCACCTCTTCATTTCCAACTACAACCTTCCCCTTCATCTATAAAAGGAACCCCTTCCCTCTTGTTTTATCAAGTAGTTTTAGTTTAAAGTGAGATTTTGTAGAGAGCAAGTGAGAGTTCTTTTCTTATTCTCTTGTTAAGTTTTTATTGTAATCTCTTTTTGTTTTGATAGTATAGTATTCTCTCTTCTACTACTATTGTGTGCCCCTTCTTTTATCATCAATGAATTTGCTTTTTCTTATTGTTGTTATGTCCCTTTCAATCATGCTTAGCTAATTAGTTTTTGTGCCCGATCGCGATGAGCTTTGTGGTAAAATAACGCATCTTTAATTTTATGTTTGCGTTTGTATTTGTTTTCTATTATTGATCCTTCTTTGATTTTTATCGTGTCAACTCTGTATTCCGTTATACGGTACTAGGCATTTGATCTCATTTCATAGAAGTCTAGAGGCTCATTGATTTGAAAGATCACTCAAGGAAGAAAGGAGTTGAACGCAATCCTAGATATAGGATGACGTAAATCTTCCGGATTGGAGTCAAATCGAATAGTGCGGGTCACTTCGGTAATGCGGCTTTAGGCCTTTTTGACTTGAAAGAGATTTCGGTCAAAACGTCTATAAGTCAGGGGATTTAATACTCTAGCAAGATTATTTCCTAATATCGGATCCGTCACGGTCTTAATAGAATTACAAATGCTAAACTAATTTATTCCGTTATTTTATTTCAAAGTGAATCGGGGATCGAGCACTCTTTCGCAATATTTCTCTTTTAATTAAGCTTAGTTCATTTTAATTTTCAAAATGCACCAATCATTCGGTAGGATAATAGATTCATTGTGAGTAACTGTACTTGCCTGCCTCGAGTTTTTATACGACCTTGATAATACGATTCGACAGGTACACTTTCCTGTTCGGGTCTTAGCCCATCAGCCAGTCACATCCGGACTTAAATTTTAGCCAGCAAAGTCACGCCACATCTAGCATGACCCAAGTACATGCCCGACCCGGGTGTGTAAGCAGGGCATGTACTTCCCGAAAAAATCCTATAAATAGCCCTAAGCTCCAAAGTGTTCAGGGAGATTAAAAAAATCGTGGTAGAGAGCTGTGAGAGTTTATCTTTGCATAATTTGTTCATTTATTAGCATTCTTGTAATCTTGTTTAGCATAATTTTAGTCTTTTCAGAAACTCTTTTTGTAATGTCCCTATGTCCTCTTTGTGACTGTTATGCTATAGGAAATAAAATAGTTCGTTATTCCCTTTCTCTCTCTCTCTTTCTAATTATGCATATTCTTAACATGCTTTTCATTCACTACTTCACCTTGAGTAACTAAATCCTCATAGTACTCGATCGCGATGATCTGAGGATGAGTTGATCAGTTATGATGCTTTAGCTTTCTTCTTCTTTGTGTTGCTTAGGCCTTCGATTTACTCTTGACTTATTTCGAATGGACTATATTATCGATATATATTCTCCATTTATGTGTCACTCTTAGCTAGCCGAGTGGCTCAAAGTTTGAAGTGAACACTTAAGAGTAAAGTGAGTTGCACACACCCCTCGAGAGAGGATGACGTAAATCTCCTAGATTGGAGTGAAATCCAATAGCGGGGTTCATAACTTAAGGCGAGCTTTAAGTATCATAATACGGGACGAGAGTTCGGTCGGATCTTCTTAAAATCAGTTGGGCATGTCTTTGAGAGAAGCATGTTAAGGCTTTAGGAACCCCCACGGTCAAGGATCTTTACCTTATTAAGACTTATGTTGTTATTTCATTCTTGATTAACTTATGCCGAAGTGATTCACGATCAAGTACTACCGCTTAATCATCGTTTAGCCCTTTCTTTTATTTGCAAGTAATTTTCTCTCTTCTCTAATTTAGTAAGCAAGCCCAAAAGAACTTTTATTTAATAATATAATAGTAACTCCTTGAAGTAGAAGTAATAAAATCACCCCGAGTAATACGACCTTGATATTGAACTTAATATCCTATACTATATGCGATAAGGTACACTTGCCTTCATTGAATATAGAATCGGGGAACATCTCACAACCACACTTTCACCTTCTATTTCCTTAACTTTTTCTTCTCCACACATAACCCCTTCTCCACGTAAATTTTATATCGCATGTGCCGAGAGAATCCACTGTCAAAATACCAGCTCGGATGTTTGGTGGCCTTCTGAACATACCTACTGTAATACCCCAAAACCCAGTTTTGGTTTTCAGGCCAAGTGACACGGCCTGGGACACGGGCGTGTCCCAGGGCGTGTCAAGCAAATACTCGAGCTGGTCTCGAGTAAGTTTCAAAGTTTGGTTTCAGGTGTTTTTGGAGTGACACGGCCTGAGACACGGGCGTATCCCAGGGCGTGTCATCCTCGGGTTATTGCAGGTCACGCGTTCGATGATCGTTGAGCATTGTGATCGACGATCGACGAGAAGAGGCGACACGGCCTGTGACACGGGCGTGTCACAGGGCGTGTCCTTCTCGACGATCGGCGAGATCGTGTCGACGATCGGCGAGTATAATCTCGGCGATCGACGAGATTCGTCGAGAGAGGCGACACGGCTAGAGACACGGGCGTGTCTCAGGCCGAGTCAGGTTAGGCGGTGGTCACGGGCTTGTTCAACCCGTGTGGTGAGGCGGTTCTTTGCCTCTTAAGGGACACGGCCTGTGACACGGGCGTGTCAAAGGGCGTGTCAGGGCCAAAAATGTTATTTTCTGTAGATCTCGGTCGTTTGTTTCCCTCTTTCCAGATCTGTTGGTCTTCAGTTTTTCCAGCCCCTAAAAGACCCCGAACCAGCAAACTTTTCCTCACTTTATCTTCTTAAGTGAGAGAAGGAAAGAGGAAGAAGGAAGGAATAAGAAGAAGGAGGAAGGAGAGGGAGATCCAGCTAGTCCAAGCTCGGATTCGCGATCGGAGGCCATATTCGGGAAGGCAGAGCTCCAAGCAGTGCTTGTCATGGCTCCAAAACGTCCTCCAAGGGTAACGACCTCCTCCTTGGATTTGTGAAATCCTTCCTTTTTGCATATGCATGAATCCTCTACAAAGGTAGAGTTGAATTCTCTTGGGATGTTGAACTCCATCCCTTGATTCTTGTTGGAGTAGTCCCGGAAACGAGAAGTACGGGTAGGCATGTTGTGTGAAGCCCATCTGGATAGGTTAGTCAAGATTGGTGATGATTGTATGCATATCAGAGCAAGACTCTATATTATTGTGATGCGTGTGATGTTCTTGGTGGACACCTGCAACTTGGTGCAGCAGGATATTATGTGGATGGGTTGATGCTGTGTGATCTCAGCCCATGTAGCTGTAAGTGCTACTTTTTGGGGTTGATGCTGTGTGATCTCAACCCTTATAGTTGTGATGCTACTTGTTGAGCCGGTGGGGCTGCAACTGTGGAAAAGTCTGTGTGGCGAACGGGAAAGGTGAAGTTGTACCCGTGTCAGTCCTGATCGACGTCTGACGTATGTGAGCTACGGTCAAGGCTGATCTATACCCACGTTCTGGTTGTCTAACTATGGGGTGCTTAAGGCCTTGTTAGGATCACAGAATGAGAATCGCTCCGGCTATTTGAGCCATGGAGGATTGGAATGCTCACAAATTGTCGTCATGTTTGGGACCTCTGAACGGTGGTGTGACCCTGGTTTTCCGGTACACCGATAATGTGCCATGAGAGCACGGAACGTCGGGTCGTCGTGCCCACATTTGTGATGGATGATGACTTGTACGGGCGTACAAGTGTGATGTGCTAAAGCATACCCTTTTGATTGTTTATAAGTGCTATGCAGGGAAGGAATTCCGCTGTCCCGTGCCAGGGACAGGGTCATTATAAATGGTCAGCCAAATGCTGACCGTTGCTTTGTTTGCCACTGCTTGGTGGATCTTTTGCGTGCAGGTCAAGAAGAGCCAAGCAGGGATGAGGGTGGAAGACCCTAAGCTACTGCTGCTGAGTGCTAGCCCTCGAAGACTATTTTTGTACCTTGTGTAAGAACTCATGTGTGGCCGGCCTGCGTGCCGCTGTATGGAAGATACCTTCTTGTATAAAGAGTAACACTTGTAATAGGCCATAAGGCCGTACTTGTGATTTTATATTATGGCATGTTTGGTTTAGTTGTGGACTTCTGTGTTGTTGTTTGAGTTCATTCTTACAACCCTTTAATCTTCCGCTAGAATGCTCTGTGATAGGATGCGTATTTGGTATTACTTAGTAACGTCTCCGCCTGTTTGTAAGACATGGTGTGGGGCCCTAGCCAGACCTTCTACTATGTTGCACGTAACGGGTAGGGGTGTTACAATTTGGTATCAGATTCCTTGGTTCCCTCCTCTGACTTCGTGGATGAATTCTTTTGTGGGGTGGCGAGCTCGTGTGTGAGTGTATAAAATTGAACTCAAACATGTCCACATAGGATTGAAATGCACTGGTGTGTTACACTTGTGTGTTTGTTTTGACTATTTGTTGTGTGGCTTGTCGCTGAATTGTGTGGTTTGACATATATAGGTGACGCGAAGTGTTGGGGGTCAATCAGAACCTCAGCATTCTGTTGAGAGTGAGGCACCGCAACTCATCCATCAGCTGAAACTATACGTTTGATTATAGAAACGGTACTTTCGGTGATGAATGCTCAGCAGGTAGGGCAAGCTTGGCCTTAGGCTCCCGTGCCTGTGGCAGTGCGTCAAGAACCGGTGGGCATAGCGGTTGATCAGCGTGCCCCAGATCAGCAGCTGAAGCAGTTTATGAGCTTTCATCCTCCGACGTTTACCGGGGCGTGTTCCCCAGCTCAAATAGAGGATTGGCTTGCTCGGATCAAGCGCATCTTGATCGCCCTTCGGGTTGAGGAGGAACAGAAAGTCACGTTAGCCACTTTTCTTCTTGAAGGAGAAGCTCGGCTGTGGTGGGATGAGGTAGAACTGCACCACTTGGCAGGCAGACATTTGACGGGAGTCTCTATGGACGAGTTCTCTCGGTTGTTCTTGGGCAAGCATTTGCCATTGCAGCAACGGATTGCTTTGAAATTGGTATTTTAGCGGTTGACTCAAAAGGAGAGCAGCGTGGATGAGTATCTGCATGAGTTCACGCGTTTGGGGCGTTATGCGGGTGTTATCTTTGCCGAGGAAGAGCGCAAGACCAGTCAGTTTTATGCGGGACTGCTGGATGAGTTGCGGCATTTACTCTCGAGTTCCGTGAATCAGGGATTTCAAGCTCTGGTCTGCATCGCAAAGGCATTTGAAGCAGATTTGAAGCGAGGACAATCGAAAGGACCTTTGGCTGTTGCAAAACCGGAGTTCAAACCGCCACGTCCGGAGAGAAGTGGATTTCGAAAGAAATGGGGTAAGAAGTCCAGACGTTCTGGGCAAGCTCCTTCATCAGTTACTTCAGAAGCGTCATCGGGCTATGAATCCTGCACTTTCTATACGTGTGGCAAGCCGGGAAACCTTGCTCGGGACTGTCGGGTTGGTCCTCCGAAAGGTGACAAGAAGCCGGGTGTGTCCTATGCGGAAAAAGGGAAGGCGGTGGCGGAGTCTTCTGCTTCGCAAGTGCATCCTCGAGTTATAAATCTGCGACAATAGGAGGCCATTAAGCAAGCCGACGTCGTCACAGGTACGCATGATCTCTAAGTTCTTTTCCCTTTGTGTAGTGCTGCTATGTTTTTGGTGTTTATTGTGTTGTTGCTATGTTAGGCTTCGTCCTAATTTGGGAGCATCCGGCACGAGCACTGTTTGATACTGGTGCGTCACATTCGTTTCTGTCAAAGGATTTCGTATTGCGCATTGGCGCGCCGATACGAGGCATGACAGAAAGTTTGAAGGTACTCTTACCTAACGGATGTGTTCTGTGCGCGGATCAGTCTGGATGTGTAGAAGGGAAAATAGGAAGTTGGGACTTCAGATTGGAAGCACTTGTGCTGCCGATTTCGAAATTTGACATAATCTTCGATATGGATTGGTTGTCAGAGCAGCATGCTCGCATTGATTGTAAGTCTAAGGAAGTTTTGTTGGGACAGAACACTGAACAAGAAATAAGGTTTAGCGGCATGCGGGAAATAAATGAGATGGTTATATCCGCTCTGCAAGTTCGGAAGGCCGTTAGAAAGAGTGCTGAGTTGTTCTTCACGCTAGTAGCAGCGGTAGAGCCAAAGGCTAGTGTGAATGAGGTACCTGTTGTGTCGGAATTCCGGGATGTGTTTCCAAAAGACCTTCCGGGGTTACCACCCCAAAGAGAAATTGACTTCACGATAGAACTGGTATCGGGTGCAAAACCTGTGGCCCGTTCCCCGTATCGTGTAGCGCCAAAGGAAATGGCGGAGCTGAAGGTTCAGTTGCAAGAATTGCTAGATCAAGGGTTTATAAGGTCAAGTCAGTCACCTTGGTGTGCGCCGGTTCTCTTTGTGAAAAAGAAGGACGGCAGCTTGCGTATATGCATAGATTATCGAGAACTGAACAAGCTGACAGAGAAGAACAAGTATTTGATCCCACAGATCGATGATTTGTTTTATCAGCTAGTGGGCTCTTCGGTGTATTCGAAGCTGGATTTGAAATCAGTTTATTACCAGCTGAGGAATCGGGAAAAGGACATACCCAAAACGGCGTTTGGCACACGCTACGGGCATTATGAGTTCACAGTGATGCCCTTTGGATTGTCTAATGCACCTTCGGTGTTTATGGATTTAATGCACCGAACGTTTAAGCAATGTTTGGATCTCTTTGTGATCGTCTTTATTGACGATATCCTGGTGTATTCCCGATCCAGAGAAGAGTATGAAAATCATTTGAAGATGGTATTGCAAACCCTGAGGGAGAAGAAACTCTATGCCAAGTTTGCTAAGTGTGATTTCTGGTTGTCATCCGTGGCTTTTCTGGGCCATGTAGTTAGTGGAGATGGCATTGCCGTGGATCCTGCCAAGATTGTTGCTGTGCAGGAGTGGCCTGTTCCATTGTCGGTAGCCGAAGTAAGGAGTTTCCTTGGACTTGCGGGCTACTACAGGCGTTTTGTGGAAAATTTCTCAAGAATAGCATTGCCTCTCACTACCCTAACGCGGAAAGAACAAAGGTTCGTTTGGTCGCCCGAATGTGCACGAGCTTTTGAAGCGTTAAAGAGTCGGTTGACTACGGCCCCAATTTTGACAACACCTTGTGGCATAGATGGTTTTGAGGTGTACAGTGATGCATCGGGTAGCGGCTTAGGCTGCGTTCTCCTTCAGCGTGGTAAGGTGATAGCATATGGTTTGCGCCAATTGAAAGCCCATGAGCGGAACTATCCAGTCCATGATTTTGAATTGGCCGCAGTCATCTTTGCACTTAAGTTGTGGCATCATTATTTATATGGTTTAAAGGTGGATATTTATACAGACCACAAGAGTCTGAAAAATCTTTTAGATCAAAAAGACCTAAATATGCGACAGAGAAGGTGGATGGAATTTCTTGGTGATTATACCTTTCAAATTCATTACACCCCAGGTAAAGGGAATGTAGTAGCAGATGCCCTGAGTCGTAGGACTCCGGCAAGGGAGAATTGGTTATCATACCATGATGAACGGTTGATCCACGAGCTAGAACGGATGGATATTACTTGTGTGGAGAAAAAAGCACTGTTGCGACCATGTGTTTGAATTTGACAGAGGTACAGTATGACCTAATGGATAGGGTCCGCCAAGCGACAGAATTGGATGATAGTTTGCAGCGTTATGCAGCGGAAGATAAGAGCTCTCAGTTTTCTTTTAACAATGGACTTTGGAGAAAAGACTATCGAGTATGTGTTCCTTGTCAGAGAAATCTTCGTGAAGAAATCATGTACGAAGCCCATTTTTCAAGGTATTCGATTCATCTTGGAAGTTCAAAATGTATAAGGATTTGAAAAAGAACTTCTGGTGGCCGGGTATGAAGAAAGATATAGCACGTTATGTTGCTAAGTGCCATACATGTGCTCTGGTGAAAGTAGAATATCAAAGGCCAGGAGGATTCCTGAAGTCACTACCGGTCCCAGTGTGGAAATTTGAGGATATTTCCATGGACTTCGTGCATGGATTTCCGAGATCTCAGCGGGGTAATGATGCGATTTGGGTGATTGTGGATCGATTAACAAAAGTTGCTCATTTCATTCCAAATCGAAGAGATGATCCAGTCGACAAATTGGCTAAAATGTACGTAGATTCGATCGAACGATTGCACGGAATTCCACGTAGCATTGTTAGCGATCGAGATGGACGCTTCACATCAGGAGATTGGAGGCTAATCCATCAGTTGTTGGGCACAAAGTTGCATTTCAGTGCGGCCTTTCATCCCCAGACGGACAGTCAAACTGAAAGAACCAACAGGACGTTTGAAGATATGCTCCGGATGTAACACCCCTATCCGTCGTATAGCATATAGCAGTAGGTCCGGCCGGGGCCCAACGCCATATACTACGGACAGACCGGTTGGTTACGCGTTGAAACCAATCAACCAATCATAACGTCCTACACAGCACCTAGCGGAAGCAATTATTAAGTTGCAAGAAAGGAAAGAACCCAGCCACATGCATGAATGTCCACTACACAAACCACACAAGAATGTACAATACACGAGTACGGGCCTTAAGGCCTTACAACAGTTTGCTTTAAATAAAGTGTTTTCCAAACCTCGGCATGCAGGACGGCCATACATGATAAACGGGAAAAACATAAACATTTAGGCCTTCGAGGGCCGGCACAGCTTCAAGGGCTTTAGCCCCCTATTTCCCGCTCGGCTCCGTAGTACCTGCAAGCCACAATCCACCGCCCGGTGGTAAACAAAATAACGGCCAGCTATGCTGACCAAGTTATAACGATCCCGCCCTCAAAATCGGGGCGGCGATGCTCTTTCCCTGTATGTTATTAGTAGGCAACAACAATAGTGTAAACACACTTCATCACAGGCGTAGGCTCGCACGGCCACACACCCCATACACTCAGGGCACATTCACGGTGAACCGGCCAACGCCACGTCAATTCAAGCCATAGACGTTCCCGTTCCACCTGTAACACCCCTATCCGTCGCATAGCATATAACAGTAGGTCCGGCCGGGGCCCGACGCCATATACTACGGACAGACCGGTTGGTTACGCGTTGAAACCACACAACCAATCAGAGCGTCCTACACAACACCTAGCGGAAGCAATTTAATTAAGTTGCAAAAAGATAAGAACCCTGCCACAGAGCATGAATGTCCACTATAACCCAGGAATGAGTACATACACAAAAGAGTTCACGGCCTTAAGGCCTTACAAAAGTGTTCGCTTAACAAGATAGCGTCTTTCATACATCGGCACGCAGGCCGGCCATACATGAATATGAAAAGCTAATATCTAAGCCTTCGAGGGCTGGCGCTGCAACTTGGGCTTTAGCCCGCTATTTGCCGCTTGGCTCCGCAGCAGCACCTGTAGGAAGCAATCCACCCAAGAGGTGGCAATACAAAAGGGCAACGGTCAGCAAAGCTGACCAAATTATAACGACCCCGTCCCGTTTCTCGGGACGGCGGTGCTCCTTCCCTGCATATAAAAGTACCATAGCAATTCTATAAGGTATTCTATTCGCCACAAGTGTCGGCACGCACGGCCGCACACTCCGTGCTCTCAGGGCACTAATCGGTGAACCCGGTCCGGACCCAGTCCGACACCGCGATTCCACCACCATCCCTCGGATGGCAACACTCGTGAGCATTTAGCCCTTTCAGCCGAAGCCTAGGCCCGTTTCCAGCCCCCCGGGAAGTCCCAAGTACTTTAGGTCGCTTCTACCGAGACCACTTGGAATGGGTAGAGTTCCACCCGCCCGTTGCTCACTTCACCACGGCCATTTAGCCATCGGTGCGGGCCAAGTTTCTCCTCATTCCCACAATCGATCAAAACACGCACATAACCCCGTTATGTACCGATTTGCCCTCCAAGGCAACATCGCGGCGGCAATGCGATTCCGCCCAAGCTTTCCGGGTGCGCCTCGAGGTTAACCCCCAAGGATCCCTGTATGCAATCTACCGCGTAGAAATTTCGGAAAACTAAAATCATCGGCACGGAGTCTTCTCCGGCCATGCAATGCAAACATCACCGATCCGGGTTAAACCCGAATAGGCTTCACACACAATGCCTACACCCATACTCCGATTCCGGGCTCTAACAACGGGGACTTTACATATCTACCCGAAGGGATTCCGCGCCTCAACGCTCACTCGCGAGAGGGGGATTTCCCCATGCATAGAAAGAAGGGCGACTACACATGCCCTATGAAGAGGATCGTTACCCTCACATTTTTCCGCGGCGCCATGAAGATGTAGTCGGATGGAAAGCTTCGCCTCGCCCTTGCCTTCGAGGATCCGAACTCGGATCGCGAATCGGTGCTTCAAGACTCCTCCGGCGGCCGGATCTTGGGCTCCTCCTTCCTCTTGCTCTCCCTTCTCTCTAAACACTTAGAGAGAGAGTGGACCAAAGAAAAATGAGGATTCAAAGCCCTAATCCCGGCTAATAACCCCCCAGGAGCAGCCCCCACCGTTGGATCTAGATCCAAGGGAACGAACGGCCGAGATTAGATCCAAAATCCCAAAAACTGGGCCGAACACGGCTTGACACACGGCCGTGTGTCTGGCCGTGTAGCTCATTCGCCGATCGACACAGCTCCTGACACGGCCGTGTGCCACGGGCCGTGTTACCTGGAGCTTCAAGACGATCGTCGGGCTTCCAGAACACGGCTTCGAACACAGCCGTGTTCGAGGCCGTGTGCCCCACACACGGCTTGAGACACGGCCGTATGTCTCAGGCCGTGTACCTCTCTGACTCGAGACAGCACAAAAACCCAATAAATCCCTGAACACGGGTAGGCACACGGCCGTGTGCCTGGCCGTGTGCCCCTGTTCAGATCTCAAAAAGAGCCGTTTGATCGCCCCGCGATCATCTCCGAGGTTGGGGTCTTACAACTCCCTCCCCCTTAAGAGAATTTCGTCCCGAAATTAAGAACAGAGACTACACAAAAGAATAAACAAATCGAGTACCTGAGGGGAACAACTCGGGGTATTCTTCGCGCATTGTCTGCTCTCGCTCCCAAGAGAGCTCCTCGCGCCCGCAGTTATCCCAACGGACCTTCACCATTCTGATTTCCTTGTTCCGAAGCCGCTTGACTTCGAAATCCTCAATAGATATGGGCTTGACTTTCGTTGTCAACCCTTCCTCAACCGGTACTTGATCAGCCGCGATCACCTGCGAAGGCTCTTGCACTGCCTTCCGCAAAACTGAGATGTGGAATACATCGTGCAAAGCACTTAACTCCACTAATTGCTTCAAACGGTATGCCGCTTCGCCGACTCGCTCCAGGACCTCAAACGGCCCAAGGTATCTCGGACTCAACTTTTTCAAGCGTCGAATCCGCGAGACACCCTTGAACGGCTTGATCTTCAAGTACACCCAATCGCCTATCGCGAACTCCACGTTCCGGTGCTTGGCATTGTAGTACTTCGCCTGCCGGTCCTGAGCGATCAACAAGCGCTCCCGAATGATCCGCACTAACGAGGTAGCACTCTCCACCTCCTGCTTCTTGTACAACCTTGCCTCACCCGCTTCAAGCCACGATAACGGCGTGCGACACTTCCTACCATACAGGGCCTCGAAGGGCGCCATTTGTATACTCGCTTGGTAGCTGTTGTTGTACGCGAACTCCACCAAATAAAGATGGTCTTCCCAATGCTTACCGAAGTCCAGGACACACATGCGTAGCATGTCCTCCAACGTTCTATTGACCCTCTCGGTCTGCCCATCAGTCTGCGGATGGAAAGCTGTACTGAACTTTAACTTTGTTCCCAACATCTGCTGCACCAACCTCCAATCATTTGACGTGAACCGCCCATCGCGATCACTCACAATGCTACGAGGCACACCATGCAGCCTAACAATATTGTCAACGTACAACTTCGCCAATTTCTCCACTGGATCATCCTTCCTATGCGGAATGAAATGCGACACCTTAGTTAGCCGATCTACGATCACCCAGATGGCGTCGTTCCCCTTCTGCGACCTTGGCAACCCGTGCACAAAGTCCATAGATATATCGTCGAATTTCCACTCCGGTATAGGCAAGGACTTCAGAAATCCTCCCGGCTTTTGGCACTCCGCCTTCACCAAGGCGCACGTTTGGCATTTAGCCACGTACAACGCCACATCTTTCTTAAGCCCCGGCCACCAAAACAACTTCTTGAGATCACGATACATCTTCGTGCTCCCTGGGTGGATTGAGTACTTGGTATGATGAGCCTCGTACATCAACTCCGCCCGGAGGTTGCCCCCACTTGGGACGCTCAAACGATGATGCTTCCTTAATAACCCATCTTCTACCGAGAACTGGGAATTTGACCCATCCGTAGCGGCCTCCAAAAGCTCCTTCATGGAGTCATCCAACTCCAATGCCTGTCGAACCCAGTCAGCCAGGTCATACTGCACCTCTGTCCAGTTTAACATTGCTTTGGCGCTCGTCTGCTTGTCCACGCAACAGATCTCAAGCTCCTCCAACTCCCGCACTAGCCGCTCATCATGCACCGACAACCAGTTGGCTCGGGCGGGAGCCCTGCAGCTCAGCGCATCCGCAACTGCGTTGCCCTTCCCGGGTACATAATGTATCTTGAAGGTGTAGTCCCCCAGGAACTCCATCCACCTCCTCTGCCTCATATTGAGATCCTTTTGATCCAACAAGGACTTTAGGCTCTTGTGATCGGTGTATATATCGACTCTTACGCTGTAAAGGTAGTGCCTCCACAACTTGAGTGCAAATATCACGGCCGCCAACTCCAAGTCGTGCACCGGATAATATCTTTCATGCACCTTTAGCTGACGCGATCCATACGCTATCACGCTACCATGCTGCAACAACACGCAGCCCAAACCGCTACCCGAAGCGTCGCTATACACCTCAAAGCCCTCGGTCCCACTCGGCGAGCTAAGCACTGGCGCCGTGGTCAACCGCCTCTTCAGCTCCTCGAAAGCCTGCACGCACTCTTGCGTCCATAAGAATCTCTGATCCTTCCTGGTCAACTTTGTGAGAGGTAACGCTATCCGCGAGAAGTTCTCCACGAAGCGCCTGTAATAGCCGGCAAGCCCAAGGAAACTACGGACTTCCGCTACCGAAGACAACACAGGCCACTCCCGTATCGCAACTATCTTCGCCGGATCCACCGCTATACCTTCCCCACTCACTATATGACCCAGGAACGCTACCGAAGGTAGCCAGAACTCGCACTTGGAGAACTTTGCGTAAAGCTCATTCCTCCTCAAAGTCTCCAACACCAAATGCAAATGCTTGAAGTGGTCTTCTTCGCACTGCGAGTACACCAAAATATCGTCAATAAAGACGATCACAAAGCGATCCAGGAAATCTCTGAACGTCCTGTTCATCAGATCCATAAACACCGATGGCGCATTCGTCAGTCCAAACGGCATGACCGTGAACTCGAAATGCCCATACCTCGTACTGAACGCCGTCTTCGGGATATCACACTCCCTGATCCTCAGCTGATAGTACCCCGACTTCAAGTCCAGCTTGGAGTATACCGATGATCCGACTAACTGATCAAAGAGATCATCAATCCTCGGGATCGGGTACTTATTCTTTTCCGTCAACTTGTTCAATTCTCTGTAGTCGATGCACAGCCGCATACTACCGTCCTTCTTTTTAACGAAGAGGACCGGTGCGCTCCAAGGCGATGAACTTGGACGCACATAACCTTGCTCCATCAGTTCCTCCAACTGAACCTTCAACTCCGCCATCTCCTTTGGCGCCAACCTATAAGGAGCACGTGACACGGGTTTGGCACCCGGCACGAGCTCGATCGTAAAATCAATCTCTCGCTGCGGTGGGGCTCCAGGAAGGCTATCCGGGAACACATCGGGGTATTCGCAAACCACGGGGATGCTATCCACCGGGGACTTTGGCTCCACCGCCCCCACTATCGCAAAGAACAGCTCTGCACCAGCACGAACCGCCTTCACCACCTGAAGAGCAGACATTAATGTCTTGCTCGACCCCTTAAGCCCCTCGAAAGTAGTCTCCCGCCCTACACCCAGCTTGACCTCCTTACGGTCGCAATCGATCCAAGCCTTCTGCTCTGACAGCCAATCCATTCCAAAGATAACATCGAACTCTACCAACGGCAATAATGACGCTAGCAAGTCGAACTCTTGGCTCCCTATGTGAACCTTCACGGCGCACACTCTGTCCGCACGCATCGAGCACCCATTCGGTAGCAACACATCTAACTTGTCCTTCGCCATCGAAGAAGGGACTCCGATACGCGATATAAACAGTTCGGACAAGAAAGAATGCGAAGCACCAGTGTCGAACAGTGCCCGTGCCGGACTATCGCTAATTACCACAAAGCCTAAGCAAAAGACATTAGCTTAACAAGCAATAGGTAATAGTATTCTCAAGTCAACTTGCATAAATTAACTCATACCTGTCACCACATCCGCTTGCTTGATGGCCTCCTGCTGGCCCAAGTTGTAGACTCTAGGCTGAGTCGGAGCATAGTGGGACGCGATCGACTCCACCGCTTTGCCCTTTTCCTCGTAGGTGGCTCCTTGTTTCCTTTCGGACTTTGAGCGTCCACTCCAGCAGTCCCGGGCAAAGTGCCCTGGCTTTCCACACGTGAAGCAAGCGCCCGGGGTTCGATGGGTAGTTGCCCCCGAGGCACCTGCAGGAGAAGCTGGACCCGATGTCTTAGCCTTCTTGAAGAATCTACGGTAGCCCGACTTTGATGTAGTCGGCGCCTTGAACTCTGATTTCTTGCCACCGGATTCCCTTTCTTTCTTTGCTTGCACGCTTCTCATATCCTTCTCCAAGGACCGGGCCGAACTGACCAGGGTCATGAAACCCTGCATCTTGGGCCCCGACAGCAGCAACCTCAAATCATCCCTTAGCCCTTCATAAAAGCGGCTCGTCTTGCACTCCTCGTCTGCGAAGGTAGCGCCGGCATATCTCCCCAACCGAGTAAACTCGTGGAGGTATTCATCAACGGTGCTATCACCCTGCACCAACTTCTGGAATTCGCTCTCTAGCGCGATCCTCTGCGCCGAGGGGAGGTATAGAGCCATAAATAGTCTCGCAAACTCCTCCATCGAGACTTCGGCCAATGGCCTTCCCCTCAACTGATGCAGCTCTAGGCCCTCCCACCACAGTCTTGCGTCCCCATCCAAAAGGAACGTCGCTATAGTGGTCTTCTGCCACTCTTCAGTTTGCGTCGCAGTCATCACCCTGTTGACCCTTGAGAGCCAATCCACTGCTTGGGTCGGGGTTTCTGCCCCCGTGAACACTGGTGGGTGAAAGCCCATGACATGCTTCAGTTGTCTTTCAGTTGCTCTCCTAGGCAACTCGGGCTCCAAAACTACTTGCTCAACCCTCCTTCGCTCTGCCGTCTGAACCGGTACTTGCTCCACAGCAGGAGCAGGCTGCTGCACCTGCCTTGCAGGCTGCGCATTTATCATTGCCATGACCGCTTCTGCCACCAACCTAATGGTCTCAGCAGACAAAGGTGTTGCAGGCGCATCGCTTGGCGCACTGCTCGCCTCAGAACCTGGCCGTTCAGACGGCCCAGCACCACTTCTGGTCACCTAAAATCGTGCAAAACACCGATAAGCGACCCAAAAATTACTGCAAACAGCAATTATAGGAACACGCAGGTTCCTCAATCATGTGTATTTTCATTCCTAAGTGGACATTCATGGGTTCTTTTCATGTTATAATGATGACGCACACAATGTGCTCACCACCCCTTAAAGTGAATTCGTCCACGAATTCATTTAAGCTTGACCGAAACCAGAAGTCTGATACCAATTTGTAACACCCCTATCCGTCGCATAGCATATAACAGTAGGTCCGGCCGGGGCCCGACGCCATATACTACGGACAGACCGGTTGGTTACGCGTTGAAACCACACAACCAATCAGAGCGTCCTACACAACACCTAGCGGAAGCAATTTAATTAAGTTGCAAAAAGATAAGAACCCTGCCACAGAGCATGAATGTCCACTATAACCCAGGAATGAGTTCATACACAAAAGAGTTCACGGCCTTAAGGCCTTACAAAAGTGTTCGCTTAATAAGATAGCGTCTTTCATACATCGGCACGCAGGCCGGCCATACATGAATATGAAAAGCTAATATCTAAGCCTTCGAGGGCTGGCGCTGCAACTTGGGCTTTAGCCCGCTATTTGCCGCTTGGCTCCGCAGCAGCACCTGTAGGAAGCAATCCACCCAAGAGGTGGCAATACAAAAGGGCAACGGTCAGCAAAGCTGACCAAATTATAACGACCCCGTCCCGTTTCTCGGGACGGCGGTGCTCCTTCCCTGCATATAAAAGTACCATAGCAATTCTATAAGGTATTCTATTCGCCACAAGTGTCGGCACGCACGGCCGCACACTCCGTGCTCTCAGGGCACTAATCGGTGAACCCGGTCCGGACCCAGTCCGACACCGCGATTCCACCACCATCCCTCGGATGGCAACACTCGTGAGCATTTAGCCCTTTCAGCCGAAGCCTAGGCCCGTTTCCAGCCCCCCGGGAAGTCCCAAGTACTTTAGGTCGCTTCTACCGAGACCACTTGGAATGGGTAGAGTTCCACCCGCCCGTTGCTCACTTCACCACGGCCATTTAGCCATCGGTGCGGGCCAAGTTTCTCCTCATTCCCACAATCGATCAAAACACGCACATAACCCCGTTATGTACCGATTTGCCCTCCAAGGCAACATCGCGGCGGCAATGCGATTCCGCCCAAGCTTTCCGGGTGCGCCTCGAGGTTAACCCCCAAGGATCCCTGTATGCAATCTACCGCGTAGAAATTTCGGAAAACTAAAATCATCGGCACGGAGTCTTCTCCGGCCATGCAATGCAAACATCACCGATCCGGGTTAAACCCGAATAGGCTTCACACATAATGCCTACACCCGTACTCCGATTCCGGGCTCTAACAACGGGGACTTTACATATCTACCCGAAGGGATTCCGTGCCTCAACGCTCACTCGCGAGAGGGGGATTTCCCCATGCATAGAAAGAAGGGCGACTACACATGCCCTATGAAGAGGATCGTTACCCTCGCATTTTTCCACGGCGCCATGAAGATGTAGTCGGATGGAAAGCTTCGCCTCGCCCTTGCCTTCGAGGATCCGGACTCGGATCGCGAATCGGTGCTTCAAGACTCCTCCGGCGGCTGGATCTTGGGCTCCTCCTTCCTCTTGCTCTCCCTTCTCTCTAAACACTTAGAGAGAGAGTGGACCAAAGAAAAATGAGGATTCAAAGCCCTAATCCCGGCTAATAACCCCCCAGGAGCAGCCCCCACCGTTGGATCCAGATCCAAGGGAACGAACGGCCGAGATTAGATCCAAAATCCCAAAAACTGGGCCGAACACGGCTTGACACACGGCCGTGTGTCTGGCCGTGTAGCTCATTCGCCGATCGACACGGCTCCTGACACGGCCGTGTGCCACGGGCCGTGTTACCTGGAGCTTCAAGACAATCGTCGGGCTTCCAGAACACGGCTTCGAACACAGCCGTGTTCGAGGCCGTGTGCCCCACACACGGCTTGATACACGGCCATGTGTCTCAGGCCGTGTACCTCTCTGACTCGAGACAGCACAAAAACCCAATAAATCCCTGAACACGGGTAGGCACACGGCCGTGTGCCTGGCCGTGTGCCCCTGTTCAGATCTCAAAAAGAGCCGTTTGATCGCCCCGCGATCATCTCCGAGGTTGGGGTCTTACACCACCACTGCCTCTTGGACGGCCAACCATATGAACATTTTGCCTTCCTGGCCTTGGTCATGGCAATTTAAGCCATAGACCGCCAAAGACCCTCATCCATGCCAACGGTCCTACCGAACGACATAGACCGGGTACGGTTCTGCCTGACCCGTGCTCATACCGCAACGGCAGTTTAAGCCATATACGCAGGTCAAGACTCACCGAATCCCATTTCCACCACAATAATCACATAACCCGGTTATGTTCACGTTGGCTCCCCGGCCATCGTGTTGGCAAAACTCGCTTTTGCCCAGTTTTCCGGGTGCACCTTGGAGTTAATCTCCAAGGCTCCCTGTTGCAATCTACCACGTAGAAAACCCGAAAAACGCCCAAACACCCGGAGTCTTCCCGGTTCATATGCAATGTGATGAGTTGTAAATATACCTATATTTTCGTATTTTATTTAAGTCAATTTTGTTTGTTTTTGGTCTTTTTTATCTGTTTTATCCAATAAATTGCTTATTTTTGTAAATATTATTTCTAACTTAGCTTTATTTTTATTGCAGAAAATTTCCAGAAAAATTCCAAAAAAGTCAAAAAAATCTGCCTAACACGCCCGTGTCAATTGGCCGACACGCTCGTGTCACGCCCCCCCCCCCCCCCCGATGATCGCCGACCACAGGTGCCAGCTTGACGATCGGCCATCATCAAACCCAGCCCGACACGCCCAACGTCACGCTCGTGTCAATGCTCGACACGCCCGTGTCGAGCCCGACCCACAAGCTTAGTCAAACCGTCAACGCTGCCGACATCGAACTGCCAGCTCCCAACGTCACGCCCCCCTGTCACGCCCGTGACAATTCGTCACGCCCGTGACCTTGGGCGTGACCGCCACGTTTTCACCCCGAAGTCAAAGCTCCAGTAAAGTCAACTGGCCAGCTCATAAATAGTAGTGACACGCCCCCCTGTCACGCCCGTGACCTAGGGCGTGACCAACCCGAAAATTTGCCTATAAATAAGAGCTTCCAGGAAGCTTATTTTGTCCACTTTTTTGACCACTTTGCTTAGGGGAGGTGCTGCCCATTTGGATTCCAAACTTATGTAAGGAGATTTTCTCCCCCCTCTCTCTCTCTTAGTTTGTATTAGGGTTTTTACTTTAATAAAATATGAATCTTTCTCCCTTAATTTGTATGGATAATCCATTTGAATGCGCCTACTTAAGTAATTTTTCGTTCATCTTTTTGTATTTCTTCTATGTTTTCATCTTTTTTAGCTTTCATAACTTAGTTAGATTTAGGATTTATCGGCATTTCTAGCCGTTGTGCCGTCCGTCTAGTTTTCATTTCCCGCACCTTTTTTTAGATTTAGCTTTTCCTCTTTTTCCTATTTTTGCATTCATACGGCTTTATAAAAACTCACCTAAAAGTGTTATTTTCATTTTTCTTTAACTTAGGCTTTTTAGGATTGTAAAACTTTTTGTCCCCTTTTTTGTTTTATTTTCACTTTTTATGAGTTTTTATAAAAATATAAGAATGAAAATATAGTCGTTATAATTTTTCGCTCACTTTGTTTTATCTTTTTATTTGCAAAAATTTTTGGTCCGGTTAATTTTATTTCATCTTTTTATGCATTTCTACCGCATTCTAGCGGTAGAAATGCAGTTGTTTTAATTTTTCGTCAACTTTCATTTTGCGTTTATTTGCAAAACATTTTAGCTCGGTTAATTTTTATTTTCACTTTTTATGCATTTCTACCGCATTCTAGCGGTAGAAATGCAGTTGTATTAATTTTTCAGCAACTTTGTTTTTCTTATTTTTGCAAGTATGCGTGTGTGTATGAGTTAGGTTTTACTGCTTTATTTCATTTCTGTAGAGTGCATGTGTGCGTATGCATTTATTTTCGCCTACTCGTTAAGAGTTAAATGGCGCCCTGCTTTCATTTTCCTCCTACTCACTTGAGTAGGAAAACGTAGTGTGTGTGCGTGTGTTTACTTTTCTGTAGAGTGCGTGTGTGTGTTTTACTTTCAAGAAGAGTGTGTGCGTGTATGAGGTAAATTTACTCCCACCCACTCATTTGAGCCGGGACTCGCAATTTATCGCTTTCTCAATTATGTAGAGTGCGTGCGTGTAGGGGATAATTTTACCGCTTTATTTATCGCTTTCTTCAATTAAGAAGAGTGTGTGTGTGTGTGCATTTATTTCCGCCTACTCGTTAAGAGTTCAATGGCGTGCTTTTATTTCCCGCCTACTCATTTGAGTAGGCCTTGCTTTATTTAATTCTCTTTATGGTTTTGAAGTGTGCGTGAGTGCCTGCATCAATTAGCTTTCAATTTATCTAATCGCCCTTTTTATGTTTTCTCTTATAATTGTTCAGAACTTAAATTTACACTCACGTGTCACTTAAAAACATAAAGCCGTCCCCATACCGATGAGTGGCTAATCTCTTTTAGCCTTCGGCATCGAAGAGCATTGGGACATAAAAAATGATTTGAAATAATTAAAAAACTTTATTTTTACTTTAATTTAAGGACTTAAGGTTTACCCCGGGTTAACGACGCATAGGACCACATAATCGATGTGTGGGCTCTATTTTCGTTATCCATACGCGACGCCGAGAGGCTGCACGTATGGACCGAACCCCCTTGGGTAAAGAGAACTGCGCACGCCCCCTCGAAAGAGGAGAAACGTAGTTCTGCCGGATTGGGTCCCCCACCCAATAGCGGGGTTCTTAGCGTAATGCGGGCGTTAAGGGGAATCCTTCGTCGGACTAATGTTCGGTCGAATAGCCTTAGCGCCCAGGTGAGCGATATCCCTAGACCAAGGTGAGCTCATGTCTTTGGAACCTCCACGGCCAAGTGCCTTTTATTAAATTAAAAACAAAGTTTAATAATTGTTAAGAATTATTTTAGTCTTAATCCGATTCGATGCCGAGCGTTAACCCGTCATCGAACTAATCTAGCAAAATTCCGTTTTCTTTCTTTCCGTTTTAATTAAACTAAAAAAATCCCACCTTATTGTTAGTAAGATAATTGTGTTCCTGGAAGAGTAGATATAATCAACGCGTCCCCGAGAATAATACGACCTCGGTATTTTCCCGAATACCGAGTACTACTTGCGATAAGTGCGCTTGCCTCCTTTTGTTAGAAAACTCGATCTTCTAACCGGCCCGCGGAATCTGACCATTTCGAACCAACCACAGTAGGTCTCTGTTCCGCGGCCATCAAGTTTTTGGCACCGTTGCCGGGGAATCTGGTTGTTATATTGAATCCGGACTCTATTAATTTTACTTTATTTTCAAATAAAACTTTTTATACAAAAAAAATCCTCCCCCCCCCTTTCGTTTTTTTTGGTGTATGACCCGTGGACAACCTTCGAGTTCTGAAAATCTTGAATTCGACCCCGAGATCGACCGCTCTCTTGCGCGTATCCGATCTCTCCGTCGAATTCCATTTTTAGACCCCGCAGAATCTATCGGAGAACCCTCTTCTTCTTCTATGGCCGACCCGAATAATGCCCAACCAGCCGAGCGGACTATGTCTTACTACGCTCGGCCCAACTTGGATGATACGGGATCGAGTATTGTTCGGCCCGCGGTGGCCAACAATAATTTTGAAATTAAGTCAAGTGTGATTCAAATGATCCAAAATGCCATGCAGTTTTACGGACAGCCGGATGAGGACCCCAATAATCACTTGTCTAATTTTCTTGAAATTTGCGATACTTTTAAGATTAATGGCGTCACTGATGACGCCATTCGTTTGCGCCTTTTTCCGTTCTCTCTCAAGTCCAAGGCTAAGGCGTGGTTACTCTCCCTCCCGCGGGGATCCATCACGTCCTGGGCGGAATTGGCCGAGAAGTTCCTTATGAAGTATTTTTCGCCCGCGAAAACTGCAAGACTGCGGGCGGACATATCTTCGTTCGTCCAAAACGACTCCGAGTCTCTTTACGAGACTTGGGAACGCTTTAAGGAATTCCTCCGCCGGTGCCCGCACCACGCTCTGCCAACGTGGTTGCAGGTACAAATTTTTTATAATGGACTGAATAGTCAGACGCGTCAAATGATTGACGCGGCTGCCGGGGGCACCCTGAACAATAAGACCCCCGAGGCCACCCAGGCCCTTTTCGAGGAAATGGCGGTGAACGCCTACCAGTGGAATGTCCCGCGGGCACGCCCTAAGCAAGCGGGCATTTTTGAAGTGGATGCCACTGCTCAGCTAGCCCTCCAAGTGGAAAGGCTAACTAAGCAGGTGGCGGAGATGTCTGTTTCCTCCTCCACTCCGCCTTGTTTTCTCCCCCCCCCCCCCCTCCAACGTCTGCGTAGTCGACGAATTCGTGGACTACATGGGAAATCCGGTGCGTCCCTCATTTCAAAACAACCCTTATAGTAGCCACTATAATCCGGGTTGGAGGAAGCCATCCCCGGTGGAGGAAAATTTTAATCGTTATGTCGCGTCCAACGAGTCTAATATCCGGAACATCACTGGATCGCTAAAAAATTTAGAACTCCAGGTTGGACAGCTGGCGCGACTCATGTCAGAACGCGCTATGGGGGCACTGCCAGGGAACACCGAGCCCAATCCAAGGGAAACCGCCAACGCTATAACCCTCCGTAGCGGTAAGGAGGTGGTCGATCCAAAGCGGATCGATCCTCAGGTACATATTTCACCTCCGACCCCTCTTCCCTCTTCTTCGATTACGCAACCCTTACCGATTTTTAACGATAAAACTATTTTAAACAAGGCGTTGCCCTACCCGCATAAGTTAGATAATGAGCGAGTAAACGCGCAATATGAAAAATTTATTTTATTACTTAAACAAATTCATATTAATGTTCCTTTTTGCGAGGCCATCTCGCAAATGCCTAAATATGCGAAATTTTTAAAAGAACTACTTTCTAATAAACGCAAACTCGAGGATATTTCGCATATATCTCTCAACGCTGTCTGCTCGGCGGCTCTTACGAGTAAATTGCCCTTAAAACAAAACGACCCGGGAAGGTTTTCCATCCCGTGCCTTTTTGGCGATGTATTAGTAAAATACGCCTTGGCAGACCTAGGCGCGAGCATTAATTTGATGCCGTTCTCGCTTTTCCTTCGTTTAGGTTTGGGTACTCCTACTCCTACCAATATGCGCATCCAACTAGCGGATCGCTCGGTTAGGTTCCCCATCGGGGTTGTTGAGGATGTCCTTGTCCGAGTAGACAAGTTCGCCTTCCCGGTGGACTTCGTCATCTTGGACATCGAGGAAGATGCCAACGTACCAATAATACTTGGTCGCCCTTTCTTCGCGACCTCACGTGCGTTAATTGATGTAAGTAATGGTCAGCTTCTCCTTCGGGTTGGAGACGACCAAGTTACTTTTTCTATTAACTCCTCTATGGAAGACTCGTCGCCGAGCGACGATTTCTGCTATTCTTTAGATTCTTTTTATGGAGATTGTTCTTCTCCAATTTTCGAGTCCGAATTTTTAAGCGAAAATATTTTTTCTCTCGAAAATTTTTATTGCGATGAGGATGTATCTTCCGATATGCCTTTTGAACCAATTGGTTCAAAAGACATTAGCTCTAAAACCTCTCTAGAAGAACCGCCAACCCTAGACCTCAAACCACTACCTGAATCCCTTAAATACGCCTTTTTGGGGAAAAATGATACACTCCCCGTTATCATTTCTTCGTATTTAAGCGATTCAGAGACCTCCGATTTATTGGAGGTTTTGCTTAAACATCGCCACGCAATTGCGTGGCAAATTTCTAACCTAAAGGGGATTAACCCTTCATTCTGCACTCACAAAATTTTCTTAAACGATAATTGCCGCAAAACCATTCAGCCGCAGCGGCGTCTTAACCCAAACATGAAAGACGTCGTGAAAGCTAAGATAATTAAATTATTAGATGCGGGGATTATTTATCCCATTTCTGATAGTGCATGGGTTAGTCCCATTCATGTCGTGCCCAAGAAGGGCGGTCTAACCGTAGTGGCGAATGAGCACAACGAGCTCGTCCCAACTCGTACTGTTACGGGTTGGCGTGTGGTCATCGATTATCGCAAACTTAATGATGCCACCCGCAAAGACCATTTTCCACTACCGTTCCTTGACCAAATTCTTGAGCGTCTTTCCGGTCATCCTTTTTATTGTTTTCTCGATGGTTTATCGGGGTTTTTCCAAATCCCCATTTCCCCCGAAGACCAAGAGAAAACAACTTTTACTTGCCCCTTTGGCACCTTCGCCTATCGAAGAATGCCATTTGGCCTCTGCAATGCGCCGGCTACATTCCAAAGATGTATGCTAGCAATTTTTGGTGAGCTAGTAGAAGATATTATGGAAATATTTATGGATGACTTTTCTGTATTCGGATGCTCATTCCCGGATTGTCTTCGTAATCTTGATCGTGTCCTCCAGCGATGCGAGGACACGAATCTTGTCTTAAATTGGGAAAAGTGTAACTTTATGGTTCGAGGAGGTTTGGTCCTCGGCCATAAGATTTTGATTAAGGGGATAGAGGTCGATAAGGCCAAAGTTGAAATCATAGAAAAACTTCCTCAGCCGACAAACATAAAATCCATTAGGAGTTTCTTAGGCCACGCGGGCTTTTATAGGCGTTTCATTCAAGATTTTTCAAAAATAACAAAGCCGCTTACTCACCTCTTGGAAAAGGAATCACCTTTTGTCTTTAGTAGCGATTGCGAGTCTGCTTTTAATTTTATAAAACAAAAACTTATCAATTCTCTGATTCTAGTGGCCCCTAATTGGTCCCTTCCGTTCGAAATCATGTGCGACGCTAGTGATATTGCCTTAGGCGCCGTTCTTGGCCAACGCGTAGAAAAACATTTTCATCCTATTTATTACGCTAGCAAGACGCTCACTTACGCACAAGTGAATTACACGACGAAGGAAAAGGAACTCTTAGCCGTCGTTTTCGCTTTCGATAAGTTTCGCTCGTATCTTACGCTATCTAAAGTTATCGTTTTTACCGATCACTCCGCCCTTAAGTATTTACTAGCCAAAACCGACGCGAAGCCCCGCCTTCTTCGATGGATTCTCCTCCTACAAGAATTTGACTTGGAGATCCGGGATAAGAAGGGCGCGGAGAATCTAGCGGCAGACCACCTCTCCCGTTTAGAAAATCCGGGTGCGGAAGCGCTCGTCGAATCTGAAATAAATGACAGATTCCCCGAGGAACGCCTTCTCGCCATTCATTCGTCTTCGTCATCTTCGCCTTGGTTCGCAGATTTTGCGAACTACTTAGTCGCGCGGGTACTTCCAAAAGATTTTTCGAGTCATCAAAAGAAGAAATTCTTTTCCGACTTGAAAAATTTCTTTTGGGATGACCCCTTTCTTTTCCGTATCTGCGCGGACCAAGCGGTTCGAAGATGCGTCGCGGGAGTGGAGTGCACACAGATATTGAGGCACTGCCACGAGGGTCCAGCCGGGGGGCACTATCAAGCCAACCGGACCGCTAGGAAGGCGCTAGAGGCGGGCTACTTTTGGCCCACTCTCTTCAAAGACGCGCACAATTTTGTGCGCGCATGCGATAGCTGTCAGCGGTCGGGTAACATCTCACGTCGCGACGAGATGCCCCAAAATATGTTTTTAGAATGCGAAGTTTTCGATTTATGGGGCATAGATTTTGTTGGCCCCCTACCTCCTTCTTATAAAAATATGTACATTTTAGTGGCGGTCGACTACGTATCACGGTGGGCGGAAGCGCGGGCTCTCCCCACCAACGATGCGCGAGTCGTCGTTACATTTCTAAAAAAATTATTTTCTCGCTTCGGCACGCCTCGCGCTATTGTTAGTGATAGGGGAACGCATTTCTGTAACGCTCTAATGGCTAAGACGTTAGCTAAATACGGAGTCACGCACAAGCTTGCCACCCCCTACCACCCGCAAACAAGTGGCCAAGTTGAGGTAGTAAATCGAGAAATAAAATGCATATTAGAAAAAACCGTTTCACTTAATAGGAAGGACTGCTCCGCTAAGCTTGACGACGCGTTATGGGCGTATCGTATGGCGTACAAAACCGCTACCGGTTGTACCCCGTTTCGATTAGTCTATGGCAAAGCGTGCCACATACCCGTAGAACTGGAGCACCGCGCACTTTGGGCATTAAAACTCTTAAACCTCGACTCTAACTTAGCCGCTCAGAATAGAAAACTGCAACTAAACGAGCTCGATGAATGGCGTGCGAACGCTTACGAGAGCAATAAGTTCTATAAGGAGCGTTCTAAGTTTTATCACGATCGAAAAATTAAAACCCCCAAAATTTTTTCTCCGGGCGATCTAGTCCTTCTTTACAATTCACGTCTTAGGCTTTTCCCAGGTAAGCTAAAATCACGATGGTTCGGCCCCTTCAAGGTTGAAGAGGTTTGGCCATATGGGACCGTACTCGTCTCCCACCCCGAAAAAGGCACTTTTAAGGTGAACGGTAATCGGTTAAAGTCTTATATAGCGGGCGACCCTGTGATCAGTAGGAGCGAAACCATAACCCTTCTCCATATATAAACCCGCCACTATAGTCAAGCTACGCAACTATAAACAAAGCGCTCCTGGGAGGCACCCCACGTCTATCTTTTTTTTACGTCTTTATTTATTATGTTTTCTATTTTTCTAAATAACTGCAGGGTTTCTAATGGGCTTCCCCGCGCGCGGATCAGGGACGTCTTCTGCCCCCCTCTCTTTTCTTTTTTGTACATATACCTGCTGTCTTGTTCCTCATGCTTAGCATACAACATTGGGGACAATGTTGGATCTAAGTATGGGGGTGTTTTCATATTTTCGTACTTTCTTTTTCATTTACAAAACAAAAAATATATATATAACACAAAAATCAAAAAAAATTTTAAAAACAAAAACAAAAAAATTATATAACACAAAAACACAAAAAAAAAAAATCTTTTAATTAAAAATTTTTGAAGTTTCATTTTTGAAACTTTGACTTATTTTTAGCTTTGTCCGCGAGATCCGGCTCATCGAGCCATCCACATAACGAGTCATCTCGCGGCAGCCTAGTGTATATTTTTGTAAATATTCTCGTAAATATTTTTGTAAATAAATTTTATAAGTACTTTTTGTAAATATTCTTTCTCTTTCCCCTCTCCCTTTTTCTCTCTCATCCTTGTAAAAAAATTTTTTCCTTTTTTTTTTCTTCTTTCCCAAATTTTTGTAAATAAGAATGAAAATTTCATTAAAAATACAAAAAAATTCACAACACATAAAAATACAAAAAAATTCACAAAACTTAAAAATCCAAAAAAATTTTATTTTCGCATTTTTTCTTTCTTTTTAGTATGTATATATTAAAGATATAAATACAAAAATACAAAAAATTACAAAAAAAAGAACATAACTTCAAAAAAAAAAATTCAAAAAAAAATTATTATGAAATAAATAAATCAAACATTTCATTCTTAAGTTTCTTGCTATCCAAAACTTTCGTTTTGAGTTTATTTATATGCGAATTTGATCAATTCTTTGTTCACTATTCGTTTGTTAATTATAGATTGAAAAATCTAAATAGCCGGGGTTAAGTTTTAAAAAATTTATTATACTTTGTTAAAAATAGGGGACTCGCTTTAGGCACTACTTCTAATTTTTCATAGATAGGAGCATGTGTACCATGTTAGAAAATAACGACTATAGAATTCAATTATGCTTGCTTTTAGCTTTCTGAAAAATTGGAACGTACAATTTATAAAGGTTGCTCTCAATTATTTTTCAATTAAACATCTAGTTCTCTTTTCCCCCCTTACTTATCATAACCTACTTGGTATGATATAAATATTTCCCCAAAAAGAAAAAGATCTTATGTCAATGGGAATAAGATTTCATTCCGTAAACATAGGCACCCAATAATTTAAAAGATTATACGTTACGGAGTAAGAGGATAAAATTCATTACTCCAACACATATTCATTGGGTTATTTTTATGAAGAAAGAAAAAATTTTATGTTAAGGAAAATAAGATTTCGTTTTCCTTTAACATCCAAATCAAAACAAAAAAAAATGGAGGTTCGAGAAAAAATAACCTCGCCTCAAAATCCAAGCATCTTCATAAACCAACATCAACCCCCCCTTATCCATTTTCATGATTCTAGAATTAATTCAAAATTTTTTTGAGAGCATAATTCGTAAATTGCATTATTTCCGATAACACTCCTATAAGCTAAAGTTCGTATAACTCCAAACTATTTTCTGTTAATCTAACCAATACAATTATTGCTTTCTATTTGATTACATCAAGAAGCCTTTTGGCCAGAACTTTTGCCCTGTTTAAATCATCTAAATAATTTTAGGACTTAACTCTTATACCCCGTATATTTTTATTTGATCTTTCTTATAATTAATTTAGCGGTAGCAGAACTTAGGGTTTTTATTATTCCTTATAAGTTCACCTCAAACTTTTGCTCTAGAATAGCAAAAGCTTAAGTATGGGGGTGTTTGATGAGTTCTAAATATACCTATATTTTCGTATTTTATTTAAGTCAATTTTGTTTGTTTTTTGTCTTTTTTATCTGTTTTATCCAATAAATTGCTTATTTTTGTAAATATTATTTCTAACTTAGCTTTATTTTTATTGCAGAAAATTTCCAGAAAAATTCCAAAAAAGTCAAAAAAATCTGCCTGACACGCCCGTGTCAATTGGCCGACACGCCCGTGTCACGCCCCCCCGACGATCGCCGACCACAGGTGCCAGCTCGACGATCGGCCATCATCAAAATCAGCCCGACACGCCCAACGTCACGCCCGTGTCAATGCTCGACACGCCCGTGTCGAGCCCGACCCGCAAGCTTAGTCAAACTGTCAACGCTGCCGACATCGAACTGCCAGCTCCCAACGTCACGCCCCCCTGTCACGCCCGTGACAATTCGTCACGCCCGTGACCTTGGGCGTGACCGCCACGTTTTCGCCCCGAAGTCAAAGCTCCAGTCAAGTCAACCGGCCAGCTCACAAATAGTAGTGACACGCCCCCCTGTCACGCCCGTGACCTAGGGCGTGACCAACCCGAAAATTTGCCTATAAATAAGAGCTTCCAGGAAGCTTATTTTGTCCACTTTTTTGACCACTTTGCTTAGGGGAGGTGCTGCCCATTTGGATTCCAAACTTATGTAAGGAGATTTTCTCCCCCCTCTCTCTCTCTTAGTTTGTATTAGGGTTTTTACTTTAATAAAATATGAATCTTTCTCCCTTAATTTGTATGGATAATCCATTTGAATGCGCCTACTTAAGTAATTTTTCGTTCATCTTTTTGTATTTCTTCTATGTTTTCATCTTTTTTAGCTTTCATAACTTAGTTAGATTTAGGATTTATCGGCATTTCTAGCCGTTGTGCCGTCCGTCTAGTTTTCATTTCCCGCACCTTTTTTTAGATTTAGCTTTTCCTCTTTTTCCTATTTTTTCATTCATACGGCTTTATAAAAACTCACCTAAAAGTGTTATTTTCATTTTTCTTTAACTTAGGCTCTTTAGGATTGTAAAACTTTTTGTCCCCTTTTTTTGTTTTATTTTCACTTTTTATGAGTTTTTATAAAAATATAAGAATGAAAATATAGTCGTTATAATTTTTCGCTCACTTTGTTTTATCTTTTTATTTGCAAAAATTTTTGGTCCGGTTAATTTTATTTCATCTTTTTATGCATTTCTACCGCATTCTAGCGGTAGAAATGCAGTTGTTTTAATTTTTCGTCAACTTTCATTTTGCGTTTATTTGCAAAACATTTTAGCTCGGTTAATTTTTATTTTCACTTTTTATTCATTTCTACCGCATTCTAGCGGTAGAAATGCAGTTGTATTAATTTTTCAGCAACTTTGTTTTTCTTATTTTTGCAAGTGTGCGTGTGTGTATGAGTTAGGTTTTACTACTTTATTTCATTTCTGTAGAGTGCGTGTGTGCGTATGCATTTATTTCCGCCTACTCGTTAAGAGTTAAATGGCGCCCTGCTTTCATTTTCCTCCTACTCACTTGAGTAGGAAAACTTAGTGTATGTGCGTGTGTTTACTTTTCTGTAGAGTGCGTGTGTGTGTTTTACTTTCAAGAAGAGTGTGTGCGTGTATGAGGTAAATTTACTCCCGCCCACTCATTTGAGCCGGGACTCGCAATTTATCGCTTTCTCAATTATGTAGAGTGCGTGCGTGTAGGGGATAATTTTACCGCTTTATTTATCGCTTTCTTCAATTAAGAAGAGTGTGTGTATGTGTGCATTTATTTCCGCCTACTCGTTAAGAGTTCAATGGCGTGCTTTTATTTCCCGCCTACTCATTTGAGTAGGCCTTGCTTTATTTAATTCTCTTTATGGTTTTGAAGTGTGCGTGAGTGCCTGCATCAATTAGCTTTCAATTTATCTAATCGCCCTTTTTATGTTTTCTCTTATAATTGTTCAGAACTTAAATTTACACTCACGCGTCACTTAAAAACATAAAGCCATCCCCATACCGATGAGTGGCTAATCTCTTTTAGCCTTCGGCATCGAAGAGCATTGGGACATAAAAAATGATTTGAAATAATTAAAAAACTTTATTTTTACTTTAATTTAAGGACTTAAGGTTTACCCCGGGTTAACGACGCATAGGACCATATAATTGATGTGTGGGCTCTATTTCCGTTATCCATACGCGACGCTGAGAGGCTGCACGTATGGACCGAACCCCCTTGGGTAAAGAGAACTGCGCATGCCCCCTCAAAAGAGGAGAAACGTAGTTCTGCCGGATTGGGTCCCCCACCCAATAGCGGGGTTCTTAGCGTAATGCGGGCGTTAAGGGGAATCCTTCGTCGGACTAACGTTCGGTCGAATAGCCTTAGCGCCCAGGTGAGCGATATCCCTAGACCAAGGTGAGCTCATGTCTTTGGAACCTCCACGGCCAAGTGCCTTTTATTAAATTAAAAACAAAGTTTAATAATTGTTAAGAATTATTTTAGTCTTAATCCGATTCGATGCCGAGCGTTAACCCGTCATCGAACTAATCTAGCAAAATTCCGTTTTCTTTCTTTCCGTTTTAATTAAACTAAAAAAATCCCACCTTACTGTTAGTAAGATAATAGTGTTCCTGGAAGAGTAGATATAATCAACGCGTCCCCGAGAATAATACGACCTCGGTATTTTCCCGAATACCGAGTACTACTTGCGATAGGTGCGCTTGCCTCCTTTCGTTAGAAAACTCGATCTTCTAACCGGCCCGCGGAATCTGACCATTTCGAACCAACCACAGTAGGTCTCTGTTCCGCGGCCATCACAATGCAACATCACCGACCCGGCTCTACTTGTCCGGATAGGCTTCACACACAATGCCTATGTCCGTTTTCGCATATGGTCTCTATACAAGGGGGACTTTACATATCTACCCCAAGGAACGCTCCAACTCTTCGCTCACTCGCGAGAGAGGGCTTCCTATGCAAAGGGAAAAAGGGATTCACATGCCCAAGGATGAGAAATCGTTACCCTTGCGTTCTTCCACGGCGCCATGAAAATCTATGCAGATGAAAAGCACCGCAATCTCCTTGCCTCCGCGGATCCGAAGTCAGTTCGCGATTTGGAGCTCCGAAACTCCTCCGGCGACCGGATCTAGCCCTTCTTCCTCCTCCTTGCTCTCTCCTCTCTCTAGCTTTTAGAAAGAGAACCACTCAAGAGAAATGAGGGTTTATAAACCCTATTCCCGGGTATAACCCTGGGGAAACAACCCCCAGCCGTCGGATCTCAAATCAAAGAAACGAACGGCCTTGATCGGGACTGAAAATACCAAATATGCGCCGAACACGGGTTGCAACACGGCCGTGTGCCTGGCCGTGTCACCCATTCGCCGTCTCGACCGACTCAAAAACCAGTACACGGCATTCGATACGGCCTCCGACACGCCCGTGTCGGGACCCGTGTCACCCCCCCCCCCCCCCCCCCCCCCCGTGTGCAATCGGCCAGCTTTCCTAACCCGAGAAGGACACGGCCTGCGCCACGGCACCCGACACGCCCGTGTCGAATTTGACACGCCCGTGTCAGGGCCCGTGTCATGGCCCGTGTGCCTTCCTCAGAAAACAGCCCAAAGTGACACGCCCTGGGACACGCCCGTGTCCCAGGCCGTGTGCCTCAACTCGACGATCTCCGACCGTCAAAACGTCGACCACATGACCCGTGGCTAAACACGCCTGTATCACGCCCGTGACACGCCCGTTTCACGCCCGTGACACGCTCGTGACACCTGCTCCAAAAATTCAGACTGGGCTTAAAACATCACCCGTCCCTTTTTTGAGTTTCGGGGTGTTACAACTCTCTCCCCCTTAAAAGAATTTCGCCCACGAAATTTACTAAAGGAAAACCATAGAAACTTAAAACTTTTAACGGTACCTGAGCGAAATAACTCCGGGTACTCCTCCTGCATGGTTTGCTCCCTTTCCCAGGAGAGCTCCTCCCGACAGCAATTATCCCACCGAACCTTAACCATCCGGATCTCCTTGTTACGGAGTCTCTTGACCTCAGCATCTTCGATACGAACGGGCTTGACCCTAGTCGTCAACCCTTCGTCCACCGGTACTTGATCCACTGCGATCACTAGCGAAGGCTCTTGCACCGCCTTCCGCAACACAGAGATGTGGAACACATCGTGTAGCCCACTCAACTCCAACGATAGCATCAAACGGTATGTGGCTTCGCGGACTCGCTCCAGAACCTCAAAAGGTCCAAGGTATCTTGGGCTCAGCTTCTTCAAGCGTCTCACCCGCAAAACCCCCTTGAACGGCTTCACTTTCAAGTATACCCAATCGCCTACCGCGAACTCCACGTTCCGGTGCTTGGCATTGTAATACTTCGCCTGCCTGTCTTGAGCGATCAACAAACGCTCCTGAATGATCCGCACCAACGAGGTAGCACTCTCCACCTCCTACTTCTTGTACAACCTTGCCTCACCCGTTTCTAACCAAGACAACGGCGTGCGACATTTTCTACCATATAGGGCCTAAAAGGGCGCCATTTGGATACTCGCCTGGTAGCTATTGTTGTATGCGAACTCCACCAAATACAGGTGGTCCTCCCAATGCTTCCCGAAGTCTAGAACACACATGCGGAGCATGTCCTCCATCGTTCAATTGACTCTCTCGGTCTGCCCATCCGTCTGTGGATGGAAGGCTGTGCTGAACTTCAACTTTGTCCCCAGCATCTGCTGCACCAACCTCCAATCATTGGACGTGAAACGCCCATCGCGATCACTCACAATACTGCGAGGCACACCATGCAGTCTAACTATATTGTCCACATATAGCTTTGCCAACTTCTCCACAGAGTCGTCTTTCCTATGCGGAATGAAATGCGACACTTTAGTTAACCGATCTACGATCACCCAGATGGAGTCGTTCCCCTTCTCTGACCTTGGCAACCCATACACAAAGTCCATAGATATGTCGTCGAACTTCCACTCCGGTATACGCAAGGACTTCAGAAATCCTCCCGGCTTTTGGCACTCCGCCTTCACTACGGCGCACGTTTGGCACTTAGCCACAAACAACGCTATATCTTTCTTAAGCCCCGGCCACCAAAACAGCTTCTTGAGGTAACGGTACATCTTCGTGCTCCCCGGGTGGATCGAGTACTTGGTATGATGAGCCTCGTACATCAACTCCGCCCGTAGGTTACTCCCGCTTGGGACGCACAACCGATGATCCTTCCTTAACAACCCATCTTCAACTGAAAACTGGGAATTTGACCCTTCCAACGCTGCCTCCATAAGCTCCTTCATGGAGTCATCTAACTCCAATGCCTGCCGAACCCGGTCAGCTAGGTCATACTGAACCTCTGTCTAGTTCAACATTGCTTTGGCGCTCGTCTGCTTGTCAACGCAACAGATCTCAAGCTCCTCCAACTCCCGTATCAGCCGCTCATCATGCACCGACAACCAGTTGGCTTGGGCGGGAGCCCTGCGACTCAACGCATCAGCAACCGCATTGCCCTTCCCGGGTACATAATGAATCTTGAAGGTGTAGTCCCCCAGGAACTCCATCCACCTCCTCTGCCTCATGTTAAGATCCTTCTGATCCAATAGGTACTTCAGGCTCTTGTGATCGGTATATATATCGACCCTTACACCGTATAGGTAGTGCCTCCACAGCTTAAGTGCAAATATCACGGCCGCCAACTCCAAGTCGTGGACCGGATAGTTCCGTTCATGCACTTTCAGCTGACGTGATCCATAAGCTATGACGCTCCCATGCTGCAACAACACGTAGCCCAAACCACTACCCGAGGCGTCACTATATACCTCGAAGCCCTCGGTCCCACTCGGCGAGCTAAGCACTGGTGTCATGGTCAACCGTCTCTTTAGCTCCTCAAACGCTTGCACGCACATCTGCGTCCGCAAGAATCTCTGATCTTTCCTTGTCAACTTCGTGAGAGGTAGCGCTATCCGCGAGAAGTTCTCTACGAAGCGCCTGTAATATCCGGCAAGCCCGAGAAAACTACGGACTTCCGCGACAGAAGACAACGCAGGCCACTCCCGTATTGCAATGATCTTCGCCCGATCCACCGTTATACCTTCCCCACTAACAATGTGACCAAGGAACGCTACTGAGGGTAGCCAGAACTCGCACTTGGAGAATTTCTCATATAGCTCATTCCTCCTCAAAGTCTCCAACACCAGATGCAAGTGCTTGAAGTGATCTTCTTCGCACTGCGAGTATACCAATATATCGTCAAAAAAGACGATCACAAAGCGATCTAGGAAATCTCGAAACGTCCTGTTCATCAAGTCCATAAACACTGATGGTGCATTCATCAGTCCAAACGGCATGACCATGAACTCGAAATGCCCATAACTTGTGCTGAACGTCGTCTTCGGGATATCACATTCCCTTATCCTCAACTGATAGTACCCCGACTTCAAGACCAACTTAGAATATACCGACGATCCGACTAACTGATCAAACAGATCATCAATCCTCGGGATCGGGTACTTGTTCTTCTCCGTCAGCTTGTTCAACTCTCTATAGTCGATACACAACCAGATACTCCCGTCCTTCTTCTTAACGAAGAGGACCGGTGCGCTCCAAGGCGATGAGCTTGGACGCACATAACCTTGCTCCATCAGCTCCTCTAGCTGAACTTTCAACTCTGCCATCTCCTTAGGCGCCAACCTATACGGAGCACGTGACACCGGTTTGGCCCCCGGTACGAGCTCGAGGGTGAAATCAATCTCTCGCTGCGGTGGGGCCCCGGGAAGACTATCCGGGAACACATTGGGGTATTCACAAACCACGGGGATGCTATCCAACGTGGACTTTGGCTCCACAGCCCCCACTATTGCGAAGAACAGCTCTGCACCAGCACGAACTGCCTTTACCACCTGAAGAGCAGACATCAGCGTCTTGCTCGACCCCTTAAGTCCCTCGAATGTTGTCCCCCGCCCAACACCCAGCTTGACCTCCTTCCGGTCACAGTTGATCCAAGCTTTCTGCTCTGAAAGCCAATCCATCCCAAAGATAACGTCGAACTCTACTAGCGGCAGCAATGACGCTAGCAAGTCGAACTCTTGGCTCCCTATGTGAACCTTTACGGCGCACACCCTGTCCGCACGCATCGAGCACCCATTCGGTAGCAGCACATCCAACTTGTCCTTCGCCATCGAAGAAGGGACTCCGATGCGCGATATAAAATTTTCGGACAAGGAGTGTGAAGCTCCCGTATCGAACAGTGCTCGTGCCGGACTATCGCTAATCAAAACAAAGCCTATGCAAACCATATTAGGCTAACAAGCAATAAACAACAATATCTAAGTTAACTTGCTATAAATTAACTCGTACCTGTCACGACATCCACCAGTTTAATGGCCTCTTGCTGCCCCAAGTTGTAGACTCTAGGCTGAGTCGGAGCATAGTGAGACGCGGTTGACTCCACCGCCTTGCCCTTCTCTTCGTAGGTAGCTCCTTGCTTTCTCTCGGACTTTGGGTGTCCGCTCCAGCAATCGCTGGCAAAGTGCCCCATCTTTCCACACGTGAAACAAGCGCCCGGGGTTTGATTAGTAGTTGTCCCCGAGGCACCTGCAGAAGGAGCTGGACCTGACGTCCTAGTCTTCTTAAAGAATTTTCGATAGCCCGACTTCGACGTAGTCGGCGCTTTGAACTCCGATTTCTTCCCGCCAGATTCCTTCTTAGCTTGCACATTTCTCATGTCCTTCTCCAAGGACCGGGCCGAGTTGACCAAGGTTAGGAAACCCTGCGCCATGGGCCCTGACAGTAGCAACCTCAGCTCATCTCTTAACCCTTCGTAGAAGCGGTTAGTCTTTCGCTCCTCGTCGACATAGGTAGCGCTAGCATATCTCCCCAATCGAGTAAACTCGTGGAGGTACTCGTCTACAGTGCTATCTCCTTGCACCAAATTTTGGAACTCGTTCTCCAATGCGATCCTCTGCGCTGAGGGGAGGTATCGAGCCATGAAAAAACTTGCAGACTCCGCCATAGGAACTTCGGCCAACGGCCTTCCCCTCAACTGGTGTAGCTCTAGGCCTTCCCACCATAACCTTGCGTCCCCATCCAAAAGGAACGTCGCTATCGTGGTCTTCTGCCACTCTTCCGTTTCTGTCGCTGTCATCACCCTATTGACTCTTGAGAGCCAATCCTTAGCCTGGGTCGGGGTTCCCGTTCCCGAGAACACCGGTGGGTGGAAGCCCATCACATTCTTAAGCTGTCTCTCAGTTGCTCTCCGAGGCAACTCTGGCTCCACCGCCACCTGCTCAACCCTTCTAGGCTCCGTCGCTTTGAGCGGCACTTGCTCCTCCGCAGGAGCAGGATGCTACACCTGTCTTGCAGGTTGCGCATTAATCATAGCAAAGACAGCTTCTGCCACCAATCTAATGGTCTCGGCAAACGGAGGTGTTGCAGGCGCTTCACTTGGCGCACTGCTTGCCTCAGAACCTGGCCGTTCTGACGTCCCAGCACCACTTCTGGTCACCTATAAACGTGCAAAACACCGATAAGCGACCAAATACTATTACAAACAGCAATTATAGGAACACGTAGGTTCCTCAAACATGTGTATTTTCATTCCTAAGTGGACATTCATGGGCACTTTTCATGTTATAACGATGACGCACACATGTGCTCACCACCCCTTAAAGTGAATTCGCCCACGAATTCATTTAAGTTTGACCGAAACCAGTAGTCTGATACCAATTTGTAACACCCCTATCCGTCGTATAGCATATAGCTGTAGGTCCGGCCGGGGCCCGATGCCATATACTATGGACAGACCGGTTGGTTACGCGTTGAAACCAATCAACCAATCATAATGTCCTACACAGCACCTAGCGGAAGTAATTATTAAGTTGCAAGAAAGGAAAGAACCCAGCCACACGCATGAATGTCCACTACACAAACCACACAGGAATGTACAATACACGAGTACGGGCCTTAAGGCCTTACAACAGTTTGCTTTAAATAAAGTGTTTTCCAAACCTCGGTACGCAGGCCGGCTATACATGATAAACGGGAAAAACATAAACATTTAGGCCTTCGAGGGCCGGCACAGCTTCAAGGGCTTCATCTCGCTATTTCCCGCTCGGCTACGCAGTACCTGCGAGCCACAATCCACCGCCCGGTGGTAAACAAAATAACGGTCAGCTATGCTGACCAAATTATAACAATCCCGCCCCCAAAATCGGGGCGGCGATGCTCTTTCCCTGCATGTTATTAGTACGCAACAACAATAGTGTAAACACACTTCATCACAGGCGTAGGCCCGCACGACCACACACCCCATGCACTCAGGGCACATTCACGGCGAACCGGCCAACGCCACGTCAATTCAAGCCATAGACGTTCCCGTTCCACCACCGCCTCTTGGACGGCCAACCATATGAGCATTATGCCTTCCTGGCCTTGGTCACGGCAATTTAAGCCATAGACCGCCGAAGACCCTCATCCATGCCAACGGTCCTACCGAACGACATAGACTGGGTACGGTTCCGCCTGACCCGTGCTCATACCGCAACGGCAGTTTAAGCCATATGCGCAGGTCAAGACTCACCGAGTCCCGTTTCCACCACAATAATCATATAACCCGGTTATGTTCACGTTGGCTCCCCGGCCTTCATGTTGGCAAAACTCTCTTTTGCCTAGTTTTTCGGGTGCACCTTGGAGTTAATCTCCAAGGCTCCCTATTGCCATCTACCACGTAGAAAACCCGAAAAACGCCCAAACATCCGGAGTCTTCCCCGGTTCATATGCAATGCAACATCACCGACCCGGCTCTACTTGTCCGGATAGGCTTCACACACAATGCCTATGTCCGTTTTCGCATACGGACTCTATACAAGGGGGACTTTACATATCTACCCCAAGGAACGCTCCAACTCTTCGCTCACTCGCGAGAGAGGGCTTCCTATGCAAAGGGAAAAAGGGCTTCACATGCCCAAGGATGAGAAATCGTTTCCCTTGCGTTCTTCCACGGCGCAATGAAAATCTATGCGGATGAAAAGCACCGCAATCTCCTTGCCTCCGCGGATCCGAAGTCGGTTCGCGATTTGGAGCTCCGAATCTCCTCCGGCGACCGGATCTAGCCCTTCTTCCTCCTCCTTGCTCTCTCCTCTCTCTAGCTTTTAGAAAGAGAACCACTCAAGAGAAATGAGGGTTTCTAAACCTTATTCCCGGGTATAACCCTGGGGAAACAACCCCCAGCCGTCGGATCTCAAATCAAAGAAACGAATGGCCTTGATCGGGCCTGAAAATACCAAATCTACGCCGAACACGGGTTGCAACATGGCCGTGTTCCTGGCCGTGACACCCATTCACCGTCTCGACCGACTCAAAAACCAGCACACGACATTCGACACGGCCTCCGACACGCCCGTGTCACCTGTGACACACCCGTGTCGGGACCCGTGTCACGCCCCCCGTGTGCAATCGGCCATCTTTCCCAACCCGAGAAGGACACGGCCTGCGACACGGCACCCGACATGCCCATGTCGAATTTGACACACCCGTGTCAGGGCCCGTGTCATGGCCCGTGTGCCTTCCTCAGAAAATAGCCCAAAGTGACACGCCTTAGGACACACCCGTGTCCCAGGCCGTGTGCCTCAACTCGACGATCTCCGACCGTCAAAACGTCGACCACATGACCCGTGGCCGAACACGCCTGTGTCACGCCCGTGACACGCCCGTGTCCCGCCCGTGATACCCCTGTGTCACGCCCGTGACACCTGCTCCAAAAATTCAGACTGGGCTTAAAACATCACCCGTCCCTCTATTGAGTTTCAAGGTGTTACACCGGATGTGTACGCTAGATTTTGGAAGTCGCTGGGAAGATCATTTGTTCATGATTGAATTTTCCTATAACAACAGTTACCAGGCCAGCATTCAGATGGCCCCTTTCAAAGCTTTGTACGGCAGGAAGTATCGCACACCGTTATCTTGGGTGGAGACAGGTTAAACGAAGCTTTACAAGCGGCAAGATGTGACTGATATGCATGAAACGGTACGTACAATTCGTGAAAGGTTGCTAATTGCTCAATTTAGGCAGGCCAAATATTATAATGCCAAGCACCGGGACGTAAAGTTTGCGGTGGGTGAGTGGTCATATCTAAAAATCAAGCCTTTTAAAGGTGTGTCCAGGATACGGCGTCTGAAAAAGTTGAGCCCGAGGTATCTAGGACCTTTTGAGGTGATTGAATGCATCGGTGAGGAAGCCTATCGATTACTGTTACCGCCTGAGTTAAGTAGTTTACATGATGTGTTTCATGTATCGGTGCTGCGGAGAACAATAAAAGAGCTGTCGCAAGTGATAGTTGCAGATCGGGTATCAGTCGATAGTGGGCTAACGACAAAGGTTAGGCCCATTCGGATTGAAGATGCCGCCGAGAAGCAATTGAGGAACAAAACAATCGGGATGGTCAAAGTCCGGTGGGATAATTGTGGCCGAGAAGAGCTTACTTGGGAGCGTGAGCAAACCATTCGGACAGAATTTCCCGAGTTATTTTTGTAAGTGGTTGTGTTTTATACTTTGTACTAATCAATAAATATGGACTTTATTGAGTTTTTCAGTCATTCAAATTTCGGGACGAAATTTTCTGCAAGGAGGGGAGGATTATAATACCCCAAAACCCAGTTTTGGTTTACAGGCCAAGTGACACGGCCTGGGACATAGGCGTGTCCCAGGGCGTGTCAAGCAAATACTCGAGCTGGTCTCGAGTAAGTTTCAAAGTTGGGTTTCCGGTGTTTTTGGAGTGACACGGACTGAGACACGGGCGTGTCCCAGTGCGTGTCATCCTCGGGTTGCTGCAGGTCGCGCGTTCGACGATCGTTGAGCATTGTGATCGACGATCGACGAGAAGAGGAGACACGGCCTGTGACACGGGCGTGTCACAGGGCGTGTCCTTCTCGATGATCGGCGAGATCGTGTCGACGATCGGCGAGTATAATCTCGGCGATCGACGAGATTCGTCGAGAGAGGCGACACGGCCAGAGACACGGGCATGTCTCAGGCCGTGTCAGGTTAGGCGATGGTCACGGGCGTGTTACACCCGTGTTGTAAGGTGGTTCTTTGCCACTTAAGGGACACGGCCTGTGACATGGGCGTGTCACAGGGCGTGTCAGGGCCGAAAATGTTATTTTCTGCAGATCTCGGCCGTTTGTTTCCCTCTTTCCAGATCTGGTGGTCTTCAGTTTTTCCAGCCCCTATAAGACCCCGAACCAGCAAACTTTTCCTTACTTTATCTTCTTAAGTGAGAGAAGGAAATAGGAAGAAGGAAGGAATAAGAAGAAGGAGGAAGGAGAGGGAGATCCAGCTAGTCCAAGCTCGGATTCGCGATCGGAGGCCATATTCGGGAAGGCAGAACTCCAAGCAGTGCTTGTCATGGCTCCAAAACGTCCTCCAAGGATAACAACCTCCTCCTTGGATTTGTGAAATCCTTCCTTTTTACATATGCATGAATCCTCTACGAAGATAGAGTTGAATTCTCTTGGGATGTTGAACTCCATCCCTTGATTCTTGTTGGAGTAGTCCCGGAAACGAGAAGTACGGGTAGGCATGCTGTGTGAAGCCCATCTGGATAGGTTAGTCCAGATTGGTGATGATTGTATGCATATCAGAGCAAGACTCTGTATTATTGTGATGCGTGTGATGTTCTTGGTGGACACCTGCAGCTTGGTGCAGCAGGATATTATGTGGATGGGTTGATGCTGTGTGAACTCAGCCCATATAGCTGTGAGTGCTACTTTTGGGTCTTGATGTTGTGTGATCTCAACCCTTGTAGTTGTGATGCTACTTGTTGAGCTGGTGGGGATGCAACTGTGGAAAAGTCTGTTGGCGAACGGGCAAGGTGAAGCTGTACCCGTGTCAGTCCTGATCGACGTCTAACGTATGTGAGCTACGGGCAAGGCTGATCTGTACCGACATTCTAGTTGTCTAACCGTGGGGTGCTTAAGGCCCTGTTAGGATCACAGAATGAGAATCGCTCCGGCTATTTGAGCCATGGAGGATTGGAATGCAAATAAATTGCCGTCATGTCTGGGACCTCTGAACTGTGGTGGGACCCTGGTTTTTCGGTACACCGATAATGTGCCCTGAGAGCACGGAACGTCGGGCCGTCGTGCCGACATTTGTGATGGATGATGACTTGTACGGCTGTACAAGTGTGATGTGCTAAAGCATACCCTTTTGATTGTATATAAATGCTATGCAGGGAAGGAATTCCGTTGTCCCGTGCCAGGGACAGGGTTGTTATAAATTGTCAGCCAAATGCTGACCGTTGCTTTGTTTGCCACTGCTTGGTGGATCTTTTGTGTGCAGGTCAAGAAGGGCCAAGCAGGGATGAGGGTGGAAGACCCTAAACTACTGCTGCTTAGTGCTAGCCCTCGAAGACTATTTTTGTACCATGTGTAAGAACTCATGTGTGGCCGGCCTGCGTGCCGATGTATGGAAGATACCTTCTTGTATAAAGAGTAACACTTGTAATAGGCCATAAGGCCGTACTTGTGATTTTATATTATGGCATGTTTGGTTTAGCTGTGGAATTCTGTGTTGATGTTTGAGTTCATTCTTACAACCCTTTAATCTTCCGCTAGAATGCTCTGTGATAGGATGCGTATTTGGTATTACTTAGTAACATCTCCGCCTGTTTGTAAGACATGGTGTTGGGCCACGGCCGGACCTTCTACTATGTTGCACATAACGGGTAGTGGTGTTACACCTACAAAAGCAAATCATTTTACCTTAGAAACCCAAACGTATTTGGGTCCTTGGTTCCTGGTCAGCTGAACACCACTAGGAACATTAACCTTGCGAGTGGTTAGTCTCGCATTTCTAACTCGTGGAGTTAAAAAATTAGCAGGGTTATACCAACAATCTGCGCCAAAATGACAAATTTTGCCGCAACACCAACAGTCAAACCTATTGTACCTTCTCTTGTACTCTTTCTTTACCTTTTGGTGCTGAGGTCTAGCAGGGGCAGCATTCTTAGAGGTGGAGGTTTCCTTGTTGCAGCGTACATAGGTGCTCCCCATATCTTTAGCCTTAGGCACAATAGTTTTGGCTTTTGGTGCCTTCTTAAAGTTATGGAAATGTACATATGGACCAAAACTCTTCATCTGAATTTCTTCATAAGGTGCTTTGAAGATGCCGACATTAAAGTCGCGAAGATGGGTCCATCCCTAGTATCTATTATTAGGCTCTACATAAGTAGGCCTAGCATAATGACCATAGGATGACTCGAGGTCACACTTGTTTGTTGGGAAGATTACCTTCCTAAACGAGGGTTGACCCATGGGTGCCTTCCCCTTTTCCTTGGCACTAGCCTTCCTGGCATCCTTACCATTTCCACCTATGTTGCCAAGACCACTACCCTTCTTTTGAGTTGAAAACTCATCAATGAGAGAGAGAACAGTCTTCGGCTTAGAGTAACTCTCAACAAGTTTTCTCTCCACCGCGAGCTTTTCTTCCAGCTAATCAAGATATTTTTATTTTAAACTCAATGTCTCAGCAGAGCCCTTGAGTTCCTATTTCAAGGAGTGGAATTCATCTCTGAGTGGAAGTAGTTTTGCAACTTCTTCCTTCAGATTAGTTTCCATTGCCTTGAGGGAGGCAATCTCTTTTAACTGCTTTTGAACTACCTTACAGCATTTGTCAAAAGTCTTTAATAGGTGCTCGTACTAAACCATCAATTCTGATTTGTTCTCATCAGAAGAATAGCCTTCATGACCATTGGTGGACGTTTTAGACTCGAAGAGTATTGTGTGTGAATTTACCTTCCCGTAGTACTCGGAGTCGCCCACTTCCTCGTTTGATTGTGCCATAAGCCCGAAGTAGGCTTCTTCATTTTTTAAGCTCAAATCACTCGAGTCACTCTCATTGAGAGTCTTCGACTTCTTAAAGACGAAGCTCTTTTCTTCTTTTAATTTTCCCTTGAAGGATCTCTTTTCTTCCTTCGTGAAACCATCCTGAAGGACACTCCGCAATCACATTCCCTGACTTATTACAATAGTAGCAAACAATATTAGAGGAAAAATGTTTATTCGATTTCGATTTATACATGTCCTCTTTATTGTATCTTTTCTTTGAGCGATCTCCATCACGATGAGATTTTCTTGAGTCAGAGGAGGAGGACTGATTCTTCATCTGTCTCCTCTTACTGAGCAGTTCTTGAGCTGCTTGGAGATAAGAGACAATTCTCCATCTGATAGCTCGGAGCCTGATGTGCTTGGCTCAGAGTCTTCTGGAATATCGGGAGCTCGTGTCCTTACGGGTGACACAGCTTTAGACTTCTCAAACCTTCAGCCTTCAGAGCCACTGGCTTGTCTATACTTGAAGTTTTGTTGCTTTGCTCCTCCTTCTTTGTATTCATCTGGAGTTCGTCGGAGAGCAATTAGCCAATCAGGTCTTGAGTGTTGATTTCTTGCAACTTCCCAAATTCCCTAATGGAAAAAACTTTGGTATTCCAGTCCTTAGTCAGGGATCTTAGAAATTTGTCGTTGAGCTTGCTATAAGTGAATGTATGGCCAAAGTTCCTGAGGTCGTTGACAATCTTGAAAAATTTCTCGAAGCTGTCAGTGATAATATCACTTGATCTTTGCTTAAACGCTTTGTACTCTTGATTCAGTAAAGATCTTAGATCATCTCGAACTTCCTCGGTCCCTTCCATCAGAACTACTAAACAGTCCCACATTTCCTTGGTAGACTTGCAGTGGAATAAATTTTGGAGCATAGAGTCATCCACTGCACTTGCGATTATGTTCTTCTTTTTCTTATCTAAGGAAACCAATGCAATTTCATCCTTCATTAAATCTATCATTTTCTTAGGCATCATAATCGCCAGACTCAGAGTTGAAGCTTGAGTAGGTATATGTGGTCCTTCTTCCACTATCTGAAAAATTCTTAGATCATAAGCTTCCATGAAGAACCTGACTCTTTCTTTCCACATGGGAAAATTCTCTTTAGTGCATACAGGCAGCTTCATAGATGACATGTCCTTACTTCTATCCATGGCTACTCAGCGGAATCTCTAAACAGTAGATCAGGGATCTTGTTCAAGGTGTTAACCTTATATCGAACAAAACACCCCTATAATACCAATTGTAAGTATCCAGCGTCTACCTAAATCACCGAGAGGTGGTGAATAGGTGATGTTTGTGTCTTTTTGCGAAAAAAAAATTATCTAAAAAGTAAGAACATAAACACAGGGATTTATAGTTGTTCCCCAAGTTGGGTACGTCCACTTTCCCACCTCACCTATCTACCATGAAAGCCTAGATTCGGCTACTTCACAAAACTTAGATTTCATCAAATCTTACACCTTGGAGCCACAACTCCTACAACTCGGAGACAACGCTCCTATAACTCGGAGAACAACCTCTCCTACAACTCGATCCACAAACCGGATCTACTTCTCGATCCACAAATGGATCTACTCACTCGATCCACAAACAGATCTATTTACTCGGAGATTAATCTCCTATAAGAGTAAATTAATATTACAACACAATAACGATTACAAGTCTTTGCTCCGACATTCTTTGTAAGATTAGATCTTGAAGCTTGGAGAACTCGAAAAGTTGAAATCTTGAAGAACTTGAATCTTGAGTCTTCACCCGTCTAGATCTGGAGGAATAGAAGTCTTTAGAAGGCAGCGATCCAGATGTAGAGGTCGAAGAAGACGAGATCTTGCTGTGCTTGTGGTATCGGCCGATCGGAAAGTGTCGCGCGTACAAGAGGCCGACGGGTTACAGATTTTGGAAAGTATTGACATTTTGAATCGGAGATAAAATTAGCACAAAGTAAGATTAACAATAAATAATTAAATCCCTAGGTATTTATAAATATAAACCCTCCAACGGTATAAAGGAAATTTCCAAAAATGAAAGCGAAAATTACTATGCATGGCCGACAAAAACCCGTAATTGGTTTTGAGAATTTTTGAAAAAATGACCTAAGTCAAATTCGTCGAGTATCATATTTATACTCTTCGAATACATCTTGATATGCGATGAAAATGACTTAGCCAAAACATCCCAGGCCAGCTGTACACTCAACTCTATGGCGATAAGTCATACTCGACAAATTCATCGAGTATCACTCGGCATACTCGACAAATTCGTCGAGTATCGGTCAACAGACTCGACGCATTCAACGCCTTATATTCAACGAATTAGACTTGGAAAAATCTAGAGAAGTATTGTCGACTGGACTCGATGAATTAAGCGTGTATCACTTAACATATTCGACGAATTCGGCCAGTATCGATAGATACATTCGACGAAATCGACAAGTATGCACAATGATACTCAGCAAATTTTACTTAACAGATTTTTCACTACCCCAATGAATTTACCCTAAGTATATATGATGAATTCGACGGGTATTGGTAAGTATACTCGATGAATTTGGCGTGTATCAATGACAATACTCGATGAATTCGGCGTGTATGCTTAACCATACTCATCGAATTTTACTTAGGTAAAATTCCTATTTTTCCTAGGTCTAACACTTGACCATCCTTAAGCCTTCTCCTGTATTTGGGATAGAAGTACACCCCAATAGAGAGATTACAAGTGAGTCAATACTTTGGCCTACACAATGAGGAATTACATTGTGTAGTCCTATGTTTACTAACCCACTATAACCTGATATTGGTGTGTACTTAGCAATGTGAACCTGCAAGTACATAACTAAACAGTGGCATCAAACACAATCTCAATTCATCTTAGCTTGACTGGACCCTTCTTCAAATCAGGGTTATTGTGGATGCAATACCCAATATCAAGGAAAACACCCAATATGGGGGGAAGAATCGATAGTCCCTACCGCACGGCGGTAGCACTACCGTCGACGATAGCTCCAAGTGAGCATTATATTGATTGTGAAGCCTGTCTCATGAAGACCTGTGGCCCTTCATTGAGGCCTATCTCGTGGAGACCTGGAGGTCATTTGCTGATGTTTGTCTCTTGAAGACCTGGGGGCCAGCATGTGAGAGTTTAGAGCCTATGTGGTATAGCTTAGGTGGCCGTGAGAGCCAGCCTTTTAACATAATGAAGTTATGTATGATTGTGTATGGGAAAGGGGAGGCTGACCCACATCATGGCTTGTTGCGCCCGGTGATTTGAGCAATGGGAAAGAGCTGAACTGTGCCCAGCCCTATACCGTTCGACTTAAATTAAGTCAGTATAGAGGCGGGTCTTTGGCTTCGGCCTTGAAAGACTTGAAAATGCTCATGTATGCTAACCATCGCTGAGAACGGTAGTGGGACCCTAGAAATTCCAGTACACTGATAATGTTACCTGAGTGCACAGGGCATGTGGCCGGCAGTGCGAATGTCTTTGATGAATGGTGCTTAATTTGCACATTCTGGATACCAATGTTTGATTATACTAATGCCTGCAGGGAAGGAGCACCGCCACCCCAAGTGAGGGGTGGGGTCGTTATAATTTCGTCAACTAATGTTGACTGTTGCTATGTTTGCCACTATTGTGATAGAATGTATCTTGCATGTGCAGCGGAGCCAGACGGGAAATAGCGGGCTGGAGCCTATAGCTGCTAAGCTGGCCCTCAAGGCCAAAGCAAATTACTCGTTTACTTTATCGTTCATGTGTGGCCAGCCTGTGTACCGATGTATGCAGACATTTTAATTTGAGTTAAACATTATAAGGCCTTAAGGTCAAGAATATTTGTGTATTTGGTTTATCATTCCTACTTTTTTTGTTAGTGGACATTCAATTGGTTGGGTTCCTGTTAACCTTTAAATTACATCCGCTAGAATGCACTCTATGATAGATTGTGTGTATTTGGATTATGGTTTCAATTAGTAACTCCTTTGACTATTCGTAGTATATGGCGTCGAGCCTCGGCCAGACCTTCTCTTTTATGCTATGTGACGGACGGGGATGTTAAACCTTCAACAGCAAGTTCGGGGAGTCATCTCTCTGAGGTAGAGAAGGAACAGAGCAAGCCCTAGCTGCAATTACTTCACAGCTCAAGCAGAACATTTTTGAAGATCCATCCTTGGAGTTGTGAATAAGATAGGACTAAGTCATCTCAGTTCAGGAAGAGGAAGGCTCAAAGATTATTTCCCTAAAGTCAATCTACATCAACAACCAACATTTCTTTCAGTAGGATCTTTACTGATTTGAGTGTAAGCCTAAACCATAAAGGCTGAGGTAGGATCATTTCTGTAGATCTGAGTGTAGGGCCTTTGTCCCTGAAATGTAGGATTCTAGTTGGGAATCTGAGTTATAGGAGAGTTTCTCTATAAGGTAGGATCCAGTGGTGGATCTGAGTATAGGACTTTGAGTTAAAGTCTGAGGTAAGTGTTCTTGAATAGATTACTGAGTGTAGTAGAATATTTCTCTTAGTGTAAGGCCTTGGGCCTTAGGTAGGACTTTGAATAGGCTGAGATATCCTGAGGGATCTGAGTTGTAAGCTCATTGAGCCGAGTTTTATGAAGTTGACCTTGTCAAACACACTATTAGAAAGGTGGGAGGGACACTGGATGTACCCAAACCTTGGGGAACCACTATAAATACCTTGTGTGTTGATTGTGTGATATTGAAAGCTAATCTAAATCTAAATCACAACTCACCTAAGTATAAGATTGTCTTAAAAGACATTAAAACATATTCACCCCCCCCCCCCTCTAAGTGTTTATCTACTCTTAAAAATAAAGTCTTTCAACGCGGTACCTTCCAGAGACAACGATTGAATTAATTCATTGACTACTGCGAGCGATAGCTCTACCGCCTGGCGGTAACTTCCAATAACACAGTGTTGTTGTAATCATCGAAATTCTGGGGCATTACATATTATCCAGCACTGCTTTACCGCTTAACTACCACCTCAACATCACTTGACACGTGGCATGCTATCGCCAATGGTATTATAATCGCCTAGCGATAGCTTATCGAGACAACACAACGCCGTGTCGAGATCACCTTAAGTTGGCATCGAGATCACTTGATGACAAACTTGACATCAACAAAATACTATCACCAGCGGTATGGTGGTCGCTAAGCTTCGGAGAAAATAAAAGCAACCGAACTAGCAATCCAATGAGGCAAGTATACCTATCGAATTTTAGCTAGGAGGCACAAGTGTCGTATTGAAATCCGGGAACTATCGAATAAACTTACTCACACGAAGACTATTATTTTATCGACGGAAAAACTAGGGTTCTAGAAATTAAGTGCAATTAAAGAAATAAAGCTATGCTAGAAAGAGAACAACTGCAGTTAATTAAAAAGCATAAAGTAAGAGATTATAACGAAGGGTTTAAACTATGAAATGGAAGAGCACTCGATCAAGAATCACCTCGGCAAGAGTTAACTAAGAAATGCGATAAAAATAAACCTAAACTTAATAGGGTAAAGGTCCTCTATCGTGGAGGTTCCTAAAGCTTAAACACACTTCTCTCGAAGTCGTGCCCAACTGAGTTTAGGAAGGTCCGACCGACTCTCATCTAAATCGGATGCCTAAAGCTCACTTTACGCGATGAACCCCACTATAGGATTTTACTCCAATCCAGGAGATTTGGACGTCTGCCTCTCTCGAGGGGTGGGTACAACTCCTCTTACTCTTGAATGCTCACTTCATTCTATCGGCCTCTCGGCTAGCCCAGAATGAAAAAAAAGGTGGAGAGTATATATCAATAATATACCTCTAACCCATGAAAAATCAAGAGTAATCCAAGGCCTAAACCCTAAAAAGAAAAGGTAGATTCAAAGGATCATAACTTAATCGCTCGAACCTCGGATCATCAAGATCGAGTACAAGGAGGATTAGTTAATCATAATGGAGTGGAGGAGGGGGATGAGTAGTAAAGCATTAAGAACACAATGAAGAAAAGAGCACTTTTATATTAATGAAAAAGAGAGCTACACTTGCATGAAAATGATATTACAATTGCATGAAAATTAGAAACTTATTCTAGCCCTACCATTAGCACTAAGCAAGAGCAAAGATTATAACAAAAGCTTAAACAAACTAAGATCTAAGTTAGGTTTAATAAGATTACAAAAAGAGAAAGAGAGAGAGAGAAAAAAAAACATGAAAAAAACAAGAAAAGGAAGTATGAAACCAAGGGGCAGCACCTCCCCTCTTAACCCAAGCTCTCTGAAATGAAGGGGGGTCTAAATTTATAGAAAATTTCCACAGGTTGGTCATGCCTGACGACACGCCCTAGGGGGCGTGTTAGGTGGAGTGATATGTACAGGGTTGACCTCGGGTTATGGAATCTGGGGGGAGGGATGATTGCTACTGTACATTGGTCGACACGCCCTGAGTCATACCAGTGTAGGGTGGGCGTGACATGCACATCGTGTCGAAATCATTGGTCAGAAATCCGTCAGTCATCGGAAAAGGAGGGGTCACGCCCGATGTCATGCCTGGGGAGGGCGTGTCAGGGGAGCGTGACAGTACTGTTGTGTGTTGTGGCAGACATTGCATTAAATGCGGCGGCAGGCTTTGCGGCAGAGGGAGACACACCCCGTGTCACGCCCGGTGACACACCCGGGGAGTGCATTTAAGGTGGGCGTGACAACCGTTTTTCCTTGTTTTCTGTCTCTGTCATCAGGAGTCCTCGGGATCAGGCGACATGCCCTGGGTCACGCCTAGGGAGGGCGTAACAAGGGGGCGTGTCAGGTCATTTTTGACCAATTTTCTATAAACCTGCAAAAAGACAAGAAAATGCTAGTGGCAATAATATTTACATAAAAAAGATAGAAATAAAGCTTAAAATACAATATTTGTATATTATAAACTAGAAAATATGATAATAGCTAAGGCTACAAAACATATTATCAAATTCCCACAAGCTTAAGCTTTGCTTGTCCCCAAGAAAAAATATAAAAACTAGATATTTACAAAAAGAACTAATCAAAAAGTTCTAAATATGCCCACGCAAGTACTATGCGAAATTCTAAGTAGGGAAAAGGAGAAACATAAATCTAAAACAATTATTTAGGTATGGTAAAACCTTTATAAACTTTACTCAATAAAAATAAATCATCCAAAATTTTGACAAAATTCTTTAAATAGATTTAAGCAAATCAACGAAAATGAAAAAAATGCATTGAGTTGTTACTAGATCCAAACAACGTATTAAAATTATATCAATTTAATAACAAAAATCTAAATTTAAATCCAAAACTAGAACTGATTTACTTTTCTTCTTTTCTTAGTTATTAAATAAAATTCAAAATGCGTGAATCAAAAGGACTTAAATAGGACTGAAACGTTTGGTTTAGGAATATGATTAGGAGTGGAATTCAAAGGTAAACGTGAAGGCTTAAAATCACAGTAAGCCAAAACAAAGAGTTTCAAAAAAAATTCATTTAAAATATACATATATATATATATTTTCTTCTTTTTCTTTTCATTTTTTTTTCTTTTTTCAAAACAAAGGCCATAAATATTTTTATTTTCCTTTTGAATTGGCCAAACAAAAATAAACATAACTTTTGAGCATACTTTTTTCAAAAACCTTTCTCCCACAAAAATCACAAAATAACCTATCAAAATCGTCAAAATAATTTATGAAACTCAAAACGGCTAGTGTGATTAGATAGGTAGGAAATTTTGGCTTTGGTGAAGATGAAATTAAAAGAGGAGCTATCAAATGAAATCGGAAAAAAAGGCTCCAAAGCGGCTAACTAGTGGTAAAAGTTTTTTAGGTTGGCAGGAAAGCTTAAACAAAAACAAAAACGGCCTAAATCATTTTCACATTTTTAAATTTATTTAAAACCAAGGTTTGAAAAATTTCAAAAAGCGAGTCCTAGATAATAAAAGAAGATTGATGAAATTATCTTGAAAATTGAAATAATACGTGACTTGGATCGTTCACATCAACTACGTTATTCAAAAGTTTACCTTACAAAAATTATTCAAAAATGAAAAAGAAAATAGTGGATGATGAATTTTTGAGAAAGTAAAGGAAATAAAATACAAAAAACCATAATAGAAATGCGAGTTTTAGAAAAATATTTCACCTTAACATGCTACCGTGAACTAGAAACACGGCATGGCCAACATTTTACTTATGAAACATAATTAAAAAGATCGATTAGAATCATTATAATTGGCTAAGTTATTTATAGAAAATTTTGAGTAAAACAAAACAAAAACTAGGGGTACTATTGAAATACCAAAATATCTAAATTATTCAAAAACATTTTTTTTTGTGAAATACTCTCTTTTTTAAATTTTGGAAATATTTTCTTCTTTTTTGGAATTTAAAGATATTCATTTTTTTAAAAAAGAAATATACACAAAAAAACAAAAAATTATTTACACTAAGCAAAAAGGAGGAAGTCCTCCCCCAAGCTAAAAATGGACATTGTCCTCAATGGCTAAAGAAGGGGATTGGAGAAGGAGAGAAAAGTAAGTACAGAATTGAAAGACATAATTGAAAAACAAGTACTTCCTCGGATTTATTTTGCCGCGAAAGTTGAGTGATGTCGCTCCCCCAAGTGTCTTCTTTGGACTTTGTGATGGATTCAGCAATATTGGAGCAGGCGATCGCAGAAGCTTCTGCTTGTCGGAGCAGTCCGGGGCAAAAATTGTAAAATAAAGAAAACAGAAAAAGATAACTTGGGTTGCCACCCAAGAGCGCCCTTTGATTAGAGCATCGTTGAGCTCGATGCATCAAAAAAATATTGTCCAAAATTGTTGTTGTCTAGAAATAAAATTGTTTTTAATAATAATAAAAAAGGGTTTGAAGTTTTAGAGTTCGTGCAGCAGATACTTAATAATGTTTGGACTAACATCATCATCACCAGAGAAATAAAGTTTCAGAAGCTGACCATTCACTTTGAAATTACCCTTATCAGGGTGCAAAATTAAAACAGTTCCATACGGGAAAACTTCTACAACAGAAAAAGGCCCAGACCAACGAGACATTAATTTACCCGGAAATAAACGTAATCGAGAATTATATAAAAGAACTTAGTCGCCCGATTTAAATGATTTCGGATGCCTTAAGTGCTTATTATGCAAGCGCTTCGTCCGCTCTTTATATAGTTTGTTATTTTCATAAGCGTAAGAGCGCCACCCGTCGAGTTCATTTAGTTGAAATTTTCTAAGGTCACCGACAGAGTGGGGATCGAAGTTTAAAAATCTTAAGGCCCAAAAAGCGCGGTGTTCTAATTCTACGGGTAGATGGCACGATTTTCCATAGACCAGCCGATACGGCGTACATCCGAGGGCGGTTTTGAACGATGTTCGGTAGGCCCATAAAGCATCGTCTAATTTGGCTGACCAGTCTTTTCTAGAAGTTGAAACAGTCCTTTTTAATATTCTTTTTATTTCTCTATTCACAACTTTGACCTGTCCGTTAGTTTGGGGGTGCTAGGCAGTTAAAAGCTTATGTGTAATGCCATACTTGGTAAGGATTTTTTAAAATTGTACGTTACAGAAATGAGAACCCCTATCACTAACGATTGCACGCGGCGTACCGAATCTAGAAAATAACTTTTTCAAAAAGGTGACTACAACTCGGGAGTCATTTACAGGCAGAGCTTGGGCTTCGGCCCAATGTGAGACGTAATCAATGGCAACTAAAATATACTTATTTCTGAAGCGAGAAGGAAGGGAGCCCAAAAAATCGATTCCCCAAAGGTCGAAAATTTTGCACTCAAGGAAATAATTTTGCGGCATTTCATTTTTATTTGAAATGTTGCTCGACCGTTGGCAACTATCACACCTACTCACAAAGGCTTGCACGTCTTTAAACAGGCTAGGCCAGTAAAAACCCGCACAAAGGACCTTATGAGCGGTGCGAGCAGCTTGATAGTGCCCACCTGTCGGACCTTCATGTAAATGTTTTAAAATATCTAAACCTTCTTCATAAGAAACACATCTTCTTATCACTTGATCCGCACAGATTCTGAAAAGATGCGGGTCTTCCCAAAAGTAGTTCTTCATCTCAGAGAAGAATTTCTTCTTTTGCTGAGAGGAGAACTCTATTGGGAGCACCCGGGCCACTAAATAGTTGGCGATGTGTGCGAACCAAGGAGAAGTAGATGTGCTAATTAAAAGCAGCTTCTCATCAGGAAAATAATCATTAAAAGATTTTTCATTTAATTTTTCTACAAAGGGATTGTCTAATCTGGAGAGATGTTTGGCGGCAAAGTTATCGGCTCCTCGCTTATCACAGATCTCTAAGTCAAACTCCTGGAGGAGTAAGACCCAGCGAATCAAGCGCGGCTTGGCATCTGTTTTGGCAAGAAGGTATTTGAGAGTCGACTGGTCCGTAAAGACTATGATTTTTGAAAGCGTAATGTAAGGACGAAATTTATCAAATGCAAATACTACAACGAGGAGCTCCTTCTCGGTCGTGGTGTAATTTTCCTGTGCAGATGTGAGCGTTTTACTAGCGTAATAGATAGGGTGGAAGTTTTTTGATACGCATTGACCTAATACGGCTCCCACCGCGAAACTACTCGCATCACACATTATCTCGAAAGGAAGGTCCCACACCAGAGTTATCATAATGGGTGCGTTAATTAATTTTTCTTTAATTGATTCGAAGGCAGAAAGACAAGAGTAATCAAAAATGAATGGAGCGTCTTTTTCTAAGAGATGGGTGAGGGGCTTGGTGATCTTGGAGAAGTCCTTTATAAAATGACGGTAAAAGCCAGCGTGGCCTAGGAAACTTCTTATAGCTTTTATGTTTGTAGGCGATGGCAACTTCTCGATAACTTCTATCTTGGCAACGTCTACCTCAATACCTTTAGCAGAAATTTTATGACCCAAAACTAACCCTTCCCTTACCATAAAATGGCATTTTTTCCAAATTCAGGGCAAGGTTAGTCTCTTCGCATCGTTCTAAGACTTTTTCGAGGTTTTCTAAACATCTATCGAAGGAATCTCCGAACACTGAGAAATCTTCCATAAATACCTCCATAATTCTTTCTACGTACTTGTCAAAAATAGCAAGCATACATCGCTGGAATGTAGCTGGCGCATTGCATAATCCAAACGGCATTCTTCAGTAGGCGAAGGTGTCGAAGGGATAAGTAAACGTAGTTTTCTCTCATCCTCGGGAGAGATGGGTATTTGAAAATACCCCGAGAGGCCATCGAGAAAACAATAAAAGCTATGGCCAGATAGACGACGTTTAAAAATCTGGTCGATAAACGACAAAGGAAATTGGTCCTTACAAGTGGCATCATTCAACTTACGATAATCTATACACATACGCCAACCCGTCACCGTCCGTGTCAGGATTAATTCGTTATTCTCATTACAAACTATTGTTATCCCTCCCTTCTTTTATACTACCTGAACAAGGCTAACCCACTTACTATCTGAAATAGGGTAGATAATTCATGCGTCTAATAATTTCATAACCTCGCCCTTAACTACTTCTTTTATGTTCGGGTTTATACGGCGCTTAGGTTGAATGGAGTTACGCGAATTATCTTCCATTAAAATTTTATGAGTGCAGAAGGATGGTCTTATGCCCTTGATATGAGATATCTGCCAAGCAATAGCTCGGCGATGTTTACGTAAAACTAAAAGAAGTTTTTCATTTTGGACATCCGTGAGGTAGGCCGAGACTATAACTGGCAGCTTAGAGTTCTTTTCTAAGAAAGCGTACTTGAGATGTTAAGGAAGTTCTTTAAGTTCTAGGGTAGGGGATTCTTCATAAGAGGATTTAGAGATTCTTTATTTTTCAAAAATAATATCTTCATAAAATTTTTTATAAGGAAAACTAAAAGGGGTGGGGCTAGCAGCCAAGGCAGCTTCTTGCAGCGATTCAGTTGGAAGAGAAGAGGAACAAAAATCAGAAAATTCTTTTTCAAAATCATTTAGAAGATAAGAGGATTCCACTCGTTCTTCATTTAGTTCTAGCGATTCAGTTGGAAGAGAAGAGGAACAAAAAGCAGAAAATTCTTTTTCAAAGTTGGAGAGGCAGTAGGAGGATCCATCACTTAAGTCGTCTACAAAAAAGCAGGAGTCATCATTTGCTAAGGTGTTCTTCATCAAAGGGGTGATAGAAAAAGTGACTTCGTCGTCGCCTACTCGAAGAAAGAGCTTACCATTGCTTACATCAATGATGGCTTGGGAGGTGGCAAGGAAGGGTCGGCCAAGGATCAGGGGAACCTCGACGTCTTCTTCGATGTCCAAAATGACAAAGTCCACTGGGAAGATGAACTTGTCAACTTTTACTAAAACGTCCTCCACTATTCCTAACGGGTATTTAACGGATCGGTCTGCGAGCTGGATACTCATGTGTGTGGGGTTGAGACTACCAATTCCTAACTTTTTAAACAACGAGAGGGGCATTAGGTTAATGCTCGCACCTAAGTCGGCTAATGTGTGTTTGACAAATAGATCACCGAAGACACACGGGGTAAAGAAACTACCCGGGTCACTGATTTTCTTTGGCAAACCATTTTTCAAAACAACGGAGCACTCGGCATTTAATGTGACATGTGAGAGGTTCTCTAACTTTTTCGTGTTGGTCAAGAGGTCCTTAAGATACTTTGCGTATTTCGGCATCTGCGAAATCGCTTCGTGGAAAGGCAGATTAATGTGGATTTGCTTGAAGATATCTAAGAAGAGGGAGTACTGATCATCTTGACGTTGTTTATTAAGTTCGGAGGGGTATGGAGGAGTTGGATTATTTTTTAAAATGGTTGGTGGAGTGAGATTTTGTTCTAAAACGGGGGTGAAAACTTCTTCAGTAGAGGGTGGAATTTTTAAAACGGGAGCAGAGCTTTGATTTTTCAAAATAGGGGCGGAGCTTGCCTCGGGCTCTTCGCAAACCATACCGGAGACTTGCTTCCCACTCCTAAGAGTTATAGCTTTCGCTTGCTCTCTCAGGTTGTGCTCGGTATTGGAAGGAAGAGACCCTGCGGGTCGCTCAGAAATAATTTTAGCTAGCTGTCCTACTTGATTTTCAAGACTTTTAATGCTTCCAGTTAAGGTTCTAATCGTAGCGTCATTTATGGAGATATATTTGGAAAGTAACTCCTCCAAGCTTGGAGGTTTTGGATAATTTTGAAAAGGTGGTGGTGGTGGTGAAGGAAAATCATTTTGTGGTGGCGGGCGCATAGCATTCGAGGGATTACTCCACGAAAAATTCGGATGATTTCTCAAGGCAGGATTATAACAATTCGAAAAATTAAAACCAGGAGGATGAAAATTCGCAGCAGAAAAATTATTAAAAGCATTTCTAGGCATATTGTTAACAAAATCTAATTGTTCTGGGGCAGGAGTTGCAGATTCCCATACCTGAGGGGTGGAGGCAGCAGTCATCTCCATTATCTTTTTGCTTTGGATTTCTACTTGTAGAGATAGCTGGGAGACGTTGTCCACTTCAAAGATACCTGCAGGCTTGTTCGGGCGGGACCTAGGCACATTCCACTGATAAGTGTTCATGGCTATGTCCTCAAAAAGCTCAAGAGCTGCTTCTGGGGTCTTATGGTTTAAAGTACCACTACAAGAATAATGACTTTTAGTGACGAAAAATTAGTTACAAAATTGTTTTCGTCACTAAAGACACATCTTAAGTGACAAAGCAAAATTTTAGTCGTTAAAGACACATCTTTAATGACGAAGTAACAATTATTCACTAAAGACACATCTTTAGTGATGAAATAAAAATTTAGTCTCTAAAGACATATCTTTAGTAACAGAGTAAAAATATAGTCACTAAAGACCAATCTTTAGTGACAGAATAAAAATTTTTCACTAAAGAATGAACTTAAGTGATAAATTAAAATCTAATCACTCACAACCAACTTTATTGATGAGTAATTAGTGACAAAATGTTTCGTCATTGTAAGCACATCTTTATTGACGAATCTAAAGTTTAATCACTAAAAATACAACTTTAGTGAAGAAGTAAACTTTTGTCACTAAAAACAAATATTTAGTGACGAAGTAGAAGTTTAATCACTAAATAAACATTTTCAGTAGCTTAGTCTTTAATGGTAAAATAAAAAAATTGAACACTAAAGAATGAACTTTTTGTTCTTTTGTGGAGTTTGATTGCGTTGTGGAGTACTGGACACCCACCGCGATTTCGCCAGTCGAGCAAGTAAACTTTATATTTTTTTGTGGAGTTTGATTGCGTTAGGGAGTACTGGCACCCACCACGATTTCGCCAGTCTTTAATTTATATGTTTTTTTGTGAACTTTATGTTTTTTTTCACTAAAGAATGAACTTTAGTGATGAGTTTGTTTGTGAACTTTATGTTTTTTTGTCAAGGACATTTATATAATTTTCACCCCTAGTGTTTCGTACCTCTCAACAATTTTGTGATTAAATATATAATCATTTATCATTAAATTACCCTCTAAAAATTGTTTTCATTTTATTTTTCTCTTTAATATATTTGTTTAATTAGCCTGCCTAGCTAAATGATTGTTAGTAAGTAATGCTTTAATAATTCCTCAACCGTCAAGCATCCAAATATATTGCTTCAATAATTATTTGTTTATTTTATTTTTTCATTAACCCACTAAATAAAAATAAATGTTTTTGTATTAGGAATATTTTACATTAAATAAATGTTAACCTAATTCCTTAACCATCTTATTCCACGATCATCTCGTCTCCGGCCTCCACCCATATTAATCCTTATAGAAAACTACTGTTAGTTCCTCAAAAATCATTTTTATTCCACGATCTCGATCTCTGCAGCGGCTTTCTTAGATTTTACAAAAAATAAAACGCAAAAGGCTCTGCTAGTTCTTTACTTCATTCCCGATTCGGCATCCCATCCTCCCGGCATATCCCCCTTCCCCGCTAATCGCGATCAGGCCCCCCAACGCTCAAATCTCTTCTCATCCCCAGACGCCCTAATCGCGAATCTTGGCTTCATTTGGGATGACGACTGCACGCCCTAATCGCAAATATCGGCTTCATTTGGGACGATGACTGCACGCCCTAATCGCAAATCTCGGCTTCATTTGAGACGACGACTGTACGCCCTAATATCTTCTAAAGGAAGATGACAAACCTTAATCACACCAAGGGATGACACACCCTAATCACCCTTCCCCGCTAATCGCGATCAGTCCCCCCAACGCTCAAATCTCTTCTCATCCCCAGACGCCCTAATCGAGAATCTTGGCTTCATTTGGGATGACGACTGCACGCCCTAATCGCAAATATCGGCTTCATTTGGGTTGTCGACTACATGCCCTAATTGCGAATATCTTCACTTTCACGGTGACTAGGTCAGGTGATTCCGTGATTCCATATTTCCATTTACATTTATTTGAGCCCTATTCTCTTCCATGGCACTTAGATAGGTTTTTTGATTTTTCTCCTAAATTTGCTTCTCCAGTTCTCCAGAGGACTAGATCTCCATTTCCATTTGGACCATTTCCTTGAGGTTTGAGGATCAACCAAGCAGTAGCAAGTTCAACAACCCTAATCTCTTCTCATCAGATTTGCTTCTCTACTTATTTTTTTAATTTCACCTAAATTTCCTTTTTCTATTTGGCTTTTTCTAGATTCATAGGATCAGAATAGCATATCTCCACTTCTCCAGGTTTTAAATTTCACGACTTCAAGCCAACAAGGTCAATTTCATTCCTCTATTTTTTTATTGGAATGTACTATGTAATCAATATAACATTAACAAAATAAAAACTCATACTATTAGAGCATCAAGAATAAAATGAGGGAAAATTGAGAATCAATGTGTATGAGGAAAATTAAAGTGTGTTGTTTGAACGAATAAAATGTTGCTTTGATTGGTTCCGTAATTGGTATCATCCCAGCGCCCTCAACAATTGCCACCACATCATGAATATAATATGAGGTGATATTTTCCAGTCTTTTTCATGCAATGCAAAGTTAATTTTTTGGTCATATCTAATCAATTACTATAAGGAAAGACATGATGTATTTAGAGGTTAGTGAGATTATGACTAAAAATAGGGCATAATGGCAACACATGATCCATATAGTCGTCCCCACTGTAGTGGGATAAAGGCTTGAGTGTTGTTGTTCATCCTTTTTCCTACCAAAAACCCATTACTATGAATTTTTACATTATCAGCACTACTTAGCTTGACTTTCATCGATGTTGTTTAACATAGAACTAAAATTGAGTCTTATTTATTTACTCTGTTTATTTCTGTCTTTCTCAAGCTACATATTTTTTTGATTCTGTTACTTTCAATGCACTTTGGAGCCACCAAAACTGATCTGATCAAACCAAAAGTTATATAGTTTCTTTTGATTTTGAATCAAGCAATGAAACGTTAAGTTATGATGTTTTCCTTCTATGTATTGTTTTCCTTCAGTTAAAATATCACCTCATATTATAACTAAGTAGTTGTCCTACAATTCCAAGGCCTATAAAACACTTCAAAATCATGGTTGTTATATAGATAGGGGATAACTACTTACAATGCTCTTGGTAGAGAAACATTAATCATTTGAACAGTTTAATCAAAACATTTTATTGAGGAGGCCATGCTCGTTACTTTATATTTTAATTTAACCTAATCTCTCGTAACATGTCTTCATTTCCTAAAAACATGTACAGAAGCCCCAAAAAATATTTTTTTAAGTTGCTAAAGATGAACTCATAACTTGTAGCATTTAACACTTCCTGAATGCAAAAAAGATGCAACATGAGGAGTTAAGGGAAATGGAGAGATATCTATTGAGTAGTTGGAACAAAACAAATGTGAAGAGAAAATCTCCACAGAACTACCTGAATTGCTAAAACGAATCCTAAAAATCTAGAATAGAACAGAGAACAATGAACTTTAAGAACAATCAACCCAAAGCTTAAAAACAAAGCCGACCAAAACATCAAACTTCAACCTAGAGAGCTTTAAAAACTTCAGTTATAATACTTTCATGTCTATGAATGAGTAAAAATTAATTACTCTCACTGCATATTTAAACCATTAACTTATAATACATTCATGTCTATGAATGTGAGTAATGTTGGCTAAGAGGATCCAGCTTTACTCCAACAACAACAACTTATAATGCAATAATATCCCATAATTACCTCAACTTGACAGAATTTCGATTACATGCATATGATTAACTGCATATGATTAAAACAATGACAAATTTCTACTAGCCTATCAACTAAAGCCCGAACAAAGAACAATCAACTTTAAAAACAATAAACCCAAAGTTTAAGAACACAGCCGCTGAATGAAAAAACTCAAATATTTGAGTCCGCTGAATGAAAAAAAAACAAAAGTTAGTTTTTTCCCACAATTATAATAGTGTTTCTCACAACAACATTGAAAGACGGGTGAAAAAGTTGATCAATACAAAAGAGGGTTGAAAGTCAATTGAAATTTACAAAGATTAAATGATTAAGTTCACAAAAGAGAGGGAAAAATAGTGCACGTCAAAATAAATCAATACATCATTATTTTTTTTCAAAATTTCCATAATTTACTAGCTAAATCGCCCCCGTACTAAAGTAAATAACTGTAAACTGGAGCTAAAAAATTTCTCTAATACAACTGCATACAATCTTTTAATGCTAAAAAATTATGTGTTTCTTTAATTTGTCGTGGACCTTTAACCCAAATTAAGTAGCGTGGGCATGATAAAAAAATGTAAAATCTATTAAAAAAATTCTTTGAACTGAAGTACAACCAACCAATTTAAATATTTTTTGACACAACTCTAAAATCCCACAACAAAAAATAGCGCAAAATGCTCAAAACATTACCAATAATAAAAAACCATTCTCTCCACCTAATTTAGAACTCTAAATTGAAGTTAAATTCACAATTTTCTCTTAATTCATTGCTACTTAACTGGTCGGCAAAAAAATTCAATCTTTATGCTAAAAAGAGGATTCAATGATGAATGGTGTAAATAAATGGAAAGCACGTGAAAGAAGACACCTAGAATATAATAGATGCATAATTATATAATGTATACTCATATACCCTTTTACTAATTCCATTACCAATCATAATCAAACACAATTACACTAAGAAAATTACTTCAGTTGGCAAGATAAGAGAGAAGATAGACGATACTTGAAATCCTAAACCCCCAATATAATCAATTTTATATTAATTTTCTTGAAGTTTATTTATGTTGATGATATTGCTTTTCTTTTTTTTTATGTATAGTGCTATGGATAAGAGTTGGATGGATATCAACGATCAAAGACAACGTGCTTACATCAACGGAGTGAATTCATTTCTTGATTTTGCCTTTACTCATTCTGCTAGTGGAAACAATATTCGTTGTCATTGTTATAAATGTGGAAATTTTAAATTTCACACCCGAGAGATTGTCTTTTTGCATCTTATTTTGAATGGAATTATAAGGACATATAGATGGTGGTCGAGTCATGGAGAGGATTATTACATTAGCCCAACTGGTGTTAATGATGATGAGGTTTATAAAGAGGATGAAGAAGAGATTTCAGAGCATGATGATATGCATGATCTGCTACATGATTTAAATACTAGTTTTAATAACAAGAATGAGATTGGACAAGAACAAGATCATGAAGAACCCAATGAAGAAGCTAAATTTTTTTATAATTTGTTAAATGATGCTGAACAAGAACTATATCACGGTTGCAAAGAATTTTCAAAATTTCTATTTATGGTTACGTTACTTGCACTTAAATCTGATTATGGACTGATCGGTCTTTTATTGAATTACTTAAAGTTTTAAAAAGAGCAATTCCTTGTAGTGAAAAACTACCAAGCAGTTCTTATGAAGCCAACAACTACATACGAGAGCTTGGAATGGAGTGTAAGAAGATTCATTCTTGTTTGAATGATTTCATTCTCTATCGTGGCAAGTTTGCAGATTTTGAGAGTTGCCCAACTTGTGGTATGTCTAGGTGGCAATCGATCAAGATAAATAATAATTTAGAAAGTAACATTTTTTCAAGAAAGAGTAAAAATATACCAAACAAGATTCTTCGTCACTTTCCTTTGAAACCTAGACTTCAGAGATTATATATGTGTTCTAGAACGGCTTAGGATATGAGATGGCATAAAGAAAAGCGTTGTGATGATGGAAATTTATGACATCCAGCTGATGACTTTGCTTGGAAGTCATTTGATGAAAAACATCTAGAACTTTCATCTGATGCACGAAATATTAGGCTTGGCTTAGCAAGTGATGGGTTTAATCCATTTGGTCTTATGAGCACAAGTTATAGTTTGTGGCCTGTTGTTTTAGTTCCATATAATATGCCACCATGGTTATGCATGAAAACTCCTAATTTTATTATATCTTTGATTATTCATGGTCCAGGACAACCTGGGAATGATATAGATGTATACTTGCAACCTTTGATTGATGAGTTAAAAATTTTATGGGAAGTTGGGGTTTGCACTTATGATTCCTATAGTAAGTGCAACTTTAACATGTACGTTACTGTGTTGTGGACGATAAATGATTTTCCAGCTTATGCTAACCTCTCGGGTTGGAGAACAAAGGGTAAGCTTGCTTTTCCTTGTTTTCATAAAGATACATGGTATTGTCGATTGAAGAATGGGTCTAAGATGTGTTACATGGGCTCCAGACGTTTTTTTGAATCAAATCAGGGAATGACATATTAGAGCTGCTAAAAGGATATGACAATGTGATTTTTGGAAAACTTCCAAAAAAAGAAGCCGGGATGAAACTTCTCTTCCATACAATTGGAAGAAGTTAAGAATTTTTTTCAATTACCATATTGGAGTACACTTGAGATACGTCATTGTCTAGATTACATGCATAGTTTAAAAAATATTACTGATAATGTATTGGGTACTTTGTTGAACATTGATGGAAAGATAAAAGATGATTTGAATTCTAGACTTAACCTTATGGAAATGGGGTTGAGATCAAAATTACATTTGATAGAAAAGGATAATCATTACGTCATGCCACAAGCATGCTATACATTAACATTGGCTGAACGAAGGGCAATATGCCGTTTTTTAGATAAATTGAAAGTTCCAGATGGGTATTCTTCAAATATAAAGAGATGTGTAAATGTTAAAGAGGGTAAAGTGTCAAGAATAAAAGCTCATGACTGTCATGTTTTCATGTTAGATAAACTTACTCCTGCTTTTTGTAGCATTATTCACAAAGAATTTTATGACCCCCTAGTTGAATTAAGTGTATTTTTTAAGGAGTTGTGCTCTAAGGTACTAAATACAGAGGTGTTGGATAAACTCGAGCAAAATATTGTTATCATACTTTGCAAACTTGAGAGAATATTTCCTCCTTTATTTTGCAATCATGATGCACTTACCAATTCATCTTGCACACGAAGCAAGAATTGTTGGCCCAATACAATATCGATGGATGTATCCAATTGAGAGGTAAGCTTATTAATTAATTACTTTTTTCCCTTTATCATGTTATGTATACTAAAATATTTTAAATCAACAGATATTTACGCACGCTCAAATCATTTGTGTGAAATAAAGCACGCCCTGATGGTTCAATGGCAAAGGGATACCTTGTACATTAGTGTTTAACATTTTGTTCGAGATATATAAATAAAATTGAGACAAAGCTTAATCTCCTAGATAGAAATGATGAAGGAAATATTGCGCAAGTTCCAAGATTGCCCATTTTTCAAAAAATTGGGAGGTCATTAGGTAAAGGAATAGAAAAAGATCTCAATTATGAAGATTGGCATCAAGCTCAACTGTATATACTAAGGAATTGTCCAGAAGTAGAACCATTTATAAAGTGAGTTTCACTTTATTACTCTTAGTTTCACTTTATTACTCTTCATAATTGTATTATTTTTTATCTAATATAATTAATTTAATAAATATTGGAATAATAGACAACATCGTCGAGAGCTTGAACTTGTACATTCTGAAGATATTAAAAGAAGACACGAGACTACTTTTGTTAGATGGTTCGAGTCACTGGTAAATATAACATCTAGTTTTTAAATGTCAACTTGTTATTATATTTAATATGTGTGCTTATATTACGTTTTCATCAGATATCCAAGTTATATAATGAGGGAGACTCAAGAGCTAGCAAAGATTTTTGTAGTAATCCCGTGGCACAAAAAGAGGGGCGATACATTATTCTGGTTATATTGTTAATGGAATTATATTTCATACTTATGAACGTGAAATCAGGCGCAAAACTCAAAACAGTGGTGTTTTTGTTAAAGGTGATGAACAATCAGGTGGCAGAGAATATTATTGAGTTCTAAAAGACATTCTTCAGTTTATGTATGATGCTGGGCAAGAAATTGTCTTATTTAAATGTGATTGGTGGGATACATACAATGAAGGTAGAGGCTACAAAAAGGAAAACAACGGAATTATTTCTGTCAACACAAAACATAATTTAAGAAGCAATGAACCTTTTGTCCTAGCTTGCCAAGTTGAATAAGTGTATTACGTACCTGATAACAAAAACAAAGATTGGCGAGTGATCATAAAGATAGTTGTACGCCACTTTTATGATGTCCCAACCAAAGAATTTGAAGAAATTCGTTGAAGAAGAAATTTAGTTGTATGATGTAAACATTTGGTTTGGATCAACGCTTAATAATGTTGTAGATAATGATAATCATGTGCTTTCATTACAAAGAACTTATGTTGTGGCTATAACTATTGAGAAGAAAAATCAATCCATACAAAGAAGAGTTACGACTGAAGAAAATGAAGATGGTGATGATATTGAAGACCTTAAGGATGTGGGTGGTATATAACCTGCAAACCTTTAATGTATCTAGTGTTGCCCGGTTTTGTAAATTCTTCATATTTAATATAAAATATAATTGTCGTTTAAAACATTTTTTTATTTTAAATCTTTACTATAAATTGAAAAAAAAAATTTCAGGTTATTTAAATAAAAAATGAAGAGGAGTACAATTACTGGTGGTAATACTAAATCTTCTCGCATAGAAAGGCTTACATATAATTCACCACTACATGCTACAAGTGCTAGACAATATTCGCATGATTGGAAAACTGACTCTTCCACTTTACATCCACGATCCACTGCAGCACGAGCTCGTTCCTTTGTTAGATCTCTAACTCAACAGGATTGCAAACCTTCCAACAAAGATCAAACAAAAGAATCAGAAACACTAATATCGTTACATTTGGATCGAGGTTTGATAAATGAAAATCCACATACATATGCTAAAAGTGTAGTTGAACACGTTTCTGTGCAGGCTAGTGCTGATCTTGTACCTACAAATCCAACAAATCTTGAGCATGATACTATATTGGTATAACCCTTTTATGTTTTTTTTAGCTTGATATATTTGAAATATTTTAACACAAAAATTTAATGACAGGTATAAATGTAAAAAAAAAAAGAAATGTGGCCCGATCATTGGGCTTGAGTAGTTAAAGATGAGAAAAAATAATACAGAGACAGTTGATGTGCAACTTCCAACAGAACTTCAGATATTGGTTGGATATAGAGCTCAAGAGCTTATTATAAAAAGTGGGCACTATGTAAGGAACCATGCTCCTCTGAATGTGGAGAAATGGTCTGATATTCCAATTGATATTGTTGACAAAATAATTAATATCATCTATGTAAGTATTACATTTTAAATTAGAATTTTTAATTTATTAATAGTTGTGTACTTTGAAATCTTATTTTAGGTGTTTTATATTATATTTTTAGACAAAATTCAATCTCCCAAATGAGTCTCATGTTCGTGGTGATCTGATATCTTCACTTCTTCGACAATATAATATTTGGTGTTTTCATTTGCATGCTAATTATTACTTGAAATGGAGTACTGATGCACAATGACGTGCAAATTGCCATAAAGACATCGATCCTAGTCAGTGGAATTGGATAATTAGTTACTGGGGCAGTGCCCGATTCAAGGTATAAAATACTTTGCTCTTAAATTATGTACATTACTCATATAATATTTTTCTTATTGATTTGTTTATATTGAGGATTAGCGAGATCAATAAACAAAACAAGAGCCAACAAAAAATGAAGTCTCATGTTGGAACAAAGTCTATTGCAAGAACAATATATGAAATGGCAAGTACTTCTCTTAACAATTGTAATGTTGACTACACTTAATAATAGTACTAGTACTATGAATTAATGTTTTATTGTTTTTATATGTAGAGAGAAGCTCCACAAAAACAAGATGAGTTTCCCATATATGTAAGGTTGTGGGAGAAAACTCATAAGGGGAAAGATAATGAGTGGCAAGATGAAACAGCAAAAGAAATATATAAAAAATTATTGGAACTTCATGACACTCAAAAAAGAGAGAAGAATGAAGATAAGTTGACCCTAGAAGATGCTTACACCACCGTACTTGGACATCGTTCAGGTTATGTTCTTGGAATGTGATAGTTTAACTTTCAAGGCAGCCTAAACACCTAGAGGGGGGGTGAATAGGTTCTGCTTTTCTTATAAAAACTTCTAGGCAGAATTCAATTCAATAGCTAACACAATTGGCACAGCAATCACAGAAAATAAAACATCACAGATTGCACAATGTTTTATAGTGGTTCCCCAAGGTCTGGGTACATCCACTTTCCCCCTTCACCTATCTAGCAGTATGCTAGATTCGGCCAAACTTCCACTTATCTCAGATCAACAGATCCTACAACTCAGAACCCAACTGGTTCCTACAACTCAGGCACAACTGCCCTACCTCAGCCTTGCCCCAAGGCCTACAACTCAGAGAATATCCTTCTCCTACACTCAGGCAAACAGCCCTACCACTCAGAGTTCAACACTCCTACACTCAGCCTTTATAACATAGGCTTACAACTCAGATCTGTGTAAACAGATCCTACAGAAATATAGAAAAGATTATTAAACTGTCTTGCCAAAGTTGAGAGAGAAAAGGCCAAGACAATTCTTGATCAGCTGATGCAATCAACTGTATCTGAGCCTTCTTCAAAGCTTCCTGAAAATGTACTTAGCTGAGTTGATTCCAAACAGCTTCTTGAGAATCCACTGGTGGTTTCTTTCTTCTTCTTCTAATTCTGGCTTGACCTCTCTCTATCCAGCACTTTGAAAGATTCTTCTAAATTCTGATTAGAACTCTTCTTAGATCTATCCTTAGATAGTCTTCTTAGATCTCCCGGAGAAGATCTTCTTAAGTGACTAGCACTTTCTTGAAATGAATTGGATTGTGATCCTTCTCTTCCTTTTTGATTCAAAGTTATTCAAAAGGACTATCTGTTTGTGTTTTTTTGTTCTCCTTCTGAATCTGTCTATTTATAGACATTCTTCATGGTAACCGGCTGATCCGGTTTCTAACCGTTTTCTGATAAGTCTGACAGCTTCAGTTAACCAGTGGTAACCCACAGCTGTCAAGTCTTCAAACAAGTCCTGTGCCTTAGTCTTGAACCACAAGTTGTTGAAACAGTCTGTCAGAAAGTGTCGAGACCATCTGTCTATCTGTGTCGACACAATTGACTTTGGTGTCGACACAGTCTTCAGTGATGTCGACTAAGTTGCCTTTGAGTCGACACAGCTTCTTCTGAAAATAACTTGGTCTTGACTCTTCAGTGTGTCGACACAAGTCCTGTGTGTCGACACAGTTGTTGTAGAATCATAACTTAGTAAGTGTCGACTTAGCCTTCAGGTGTCGACACATTCATTTCTTAAATCTGCTTTAATGTGTCGACTTAATCACAATGTGTCGACACATTCCGCTGGTGTCGACAAACTTGAGGTCGACTATTTTCTTCTGTGTTGACACATTTAGCTGATGTCGACAATCTTGAGATCGACTATACTCTTCTGTGTCGACACATTCTCCCAATGTTGAGGTCGACGCTTTTCTTCTGTGTCGACACAAATTCCCAGAGTTGTGTCGACTCTTTTCTTCTGTGTCGACACAAATTCCCAGTGATGTGTCGACTTACTTCTTCTGTGTCGACACATTCTCCCAGTGTAGTTGTAGACTAACTGCTATGTGTCGACACTGCTTCCCAGTGTTGTGTCGACTATTTTCTTCTATGTGTCGACACTGCTTCCTCTGTGTCGACACTTGGACTTAGAATTTTTCTGCATACTTTGTCAATTCTTCACCTGCACATGTCAACTTAAAACAACATTAAATACACCTTGATGTATATCATTGAGCTAGGTTGGGCTTCTTCAAATCAGGTACACATTTTCCAATGTACCCAACAATCTCCCCCTATTTGGAGAAGTCATAACCCCTATAGCCAATGATATACACCATTTATAAACAGTACTAAATGATGATTAATGACATAACAGGAATACTTTAATATAAACAAAACATAAAAACAATTCATCGCAGAATACACATTATAATATGCCAAACTGCATTTTGTTTATAACTGGGTAATGTTTTATTACAATGTTTTACATTTAATGATTACATCACAACATTACAAAACACTATAAAAAGAACTTAAAACATAATCAGGATTAATCAGGCTCTCTAATTATAATCCCTTTGCCAGATTGAATTGTAGCTGTCACAGGAGCTTCTGATTCTTCAGCTATCTTCTTTCCTTTAAGATCAGCTTTCTTCTGAGATTCTTCCTTGATCCTTTGCCTTTCAAAATAATGAAAAGGCTTTGGGAAGTATTTGCTTGGTTCCTTAGCATCTGATGGCAGTCTTCCCAGCTTAGCTTTTCTTCTGAATTGTACTATTGCTTCTTGTCTTGCCTCATACTTCTGCCATTCTATTTCATTGTACCACTTGCCTCTCTCATGAACTTTATCTTGTACAGCTTTCCATGCAGTGAGTATTATGTTCCTTGAAGTAGGACTCCACTGCTCATAATCCGGCTTAAGTACAGCCTGCTCTCTGAATTTCTTCTTGGCTAATAGAGCATCTTGCTGTTCTTTCAGAGTAGCCTCAGGCTTATCAACCTTTCCAAAGACAATATTAGTAACCTCCTTTGGAGGACTATACATTCCTTGAATTTTCTGATCAATCATGTCAAAATCTGGAGGGGGGTAAATGACTTGGGCAACCTCAGGTTGATTGCCTTCAAGTAGATTTGATTGTATTCCTGATTCAGCCACAATAGCATCATCACACAATGGGGGATATCCCAAAGTGGCTCGGATACTATTGGTCACCCATTTGGAGTGCTCTGAGCCTGCATGAATTAGCATCCTCTCCCCCTTTATGGCTTCTCTAGATACATGATCTCTTAGATCTTCCTTTTGAAATCGGATTTGGCCATCCAAATAATTCACACCCTCTTTGAAAAATGGTTTTAACTTTTGAAGCTTTTCAGATATTTCTTTTTGAGAGGTTGTGATGGCAGTCTTAACAGATGCAATGGCAGCTTGAAAATTCTTATCAAATTCTTCCCTTTCTTTGGCTCTATCTGCAGGCAGACCTGGACCAATCTTCTTTACTTCCTCAATGATCTCATTATGAGATTCAGTTAAATTATCATTCATTCTTAGCTGGTTTTCCAAAACATAGCTTTGCTTCAAAGCAATGTCATCCACCTTTGTAGTAATAGCCTCCTGTTGTTTAGCTAGATAAACCACAGCATTGCCAACCTTGTGGAAGCAATCTGTCATTTCCTTTATATGCATGGTTACCTGAAACTGGATGGACTTTATATCCTGAGCTAAGTCAAACTGAAGTGACTTGCTATTTTCATCAACATACTTTTCCATAGCCATCCTTTGTTCATCCAATTTTACTTGTAGATCTATCATAAATTTGTTGTAATCAAAGGCTGGAGATACTTGTAGAGGTGTGGTCTGTAAAGCCTGCTTATAATGCTTGCTTCTTCTCTTAAATACAACAAGTTTTCTTTTCTTTGCCACCCTGGCTTCTTCAGTTTCTGTTTCAGATGAAGTATCTACATGAATTCTTTCTTGAGGATGATGAATTGTATCAGTTCCAGGGACCTGTTGCTCAGCTTCAACATCCACTGGCTCACTGATGCGTGGAAAACGGCAAGCGCACCGGTCGCACAAGTAATAAAGTTTGGGAATAAATCCCCGAGTGTCGGTCTCTTGAGGAACACAGTAAGGGATGAGTTAATGTCGAGGAGGACTTGAGATTGAAGTCCTCGGGTCGGAGGTAACGATGGGGGTTTTGATGGTTGTGGAAAATAAAGTAAAAATCTAACAACTACTCCTATGCAACGCCGCTATGCGATGCTTCGCCAGGCGGGATGGAAACTACACGGGCCGCTATGCACCGAATCGCTTGGCGGATGGAAGAGTAGGCTAGCGGATGAGGTGGTGAGAATGGCGGAATGAGGGTCGTGAGCACCTCTTCGCAACGCACGCCACTAGCAATTGCTAGTGCGGCAAGGGTGGAGGGATGGCGGAATAATAAGGCGCACCTCAAGTAAATAAATAACGAAAACACAAATCACATAGACATGATTTAGAGTAAAAGTTAACTACAAATAAACATTCTTCATCAATACAAAGAGAATAACTAAGCTAACAACAACAAGAGGAAGAGGTGTGCGAATCGACCGAATCCGAAGCCTTGTTGGGGGTTCACGGTTGGAATCCCGGGTTGTCAATCCGAGTCCAAGCTCGGTCCTCAACTGCGTCCGGGGTAGAGGAGGCTGTCACTCACTCCCAATGGACCCGTCTTCTTCGTTGAAATGATCCGTAGATTGCGGCTCCGGCCCTTCCTTGCTTGATGGAGAAAGCTCGGTCAAAACTCCGCTTGAAGCTTGAGGATGAAGGAGGAGGCCGAGAGGATGCTCCGGCGTTGATTTGGCGTTGTAAGCTTGCCCGGAGACCCTCCCTAAGGTGGGAGATGGAGGAAGACGGCGGAAACCCTCGTTCGGGACGAGAAACGGCGGAAAAATCACGTGATCCCCGATTCGATCAAAATTAGGGCGGACCTGCGCTATTTATAGAAAACAGATTTAAACAGCGCGCACGATCACAGGCGCACGACCAGTGGTCGTGCGCGGTATGGCCTGTGATCGTGCGATATGGAGGCAGAAAAGTGGGAAAAGAAAGTGTGACTGCGCACGACCGGCAACGCACGAGCAGTGATCGTGCGCGGTATGGCTGGTGATCGTGCGATATGCCGGGACAGAACTTTCACAGGAGAGGTCATGGCTGCGCACGACCGATGATCGTGCGCCAAAGAGGTCGACGGTCGTGCGTGGGTAAAAACGCACGACCATTGACTCCTTTGCCAAGCAGGGTGAAAATCCTACCCCGGACGCCCACGCGATCCCAGAACCTGCAGGAAAACTGGACGGGAAGTCGACATGGCAATCACAGACATAAATATTATGCAAAGCAAAAAGGGAAATACACACACGCACAGAAATAGGCTAATAAAGTGCACAGGACGTGGAATAACCGTAGCGAACCAAAAGGAGTGCAAATGACGCTAAACGGTGTGCAAAGATAAGAAAATAAGCCTAGATGAGTCCGAAAATAGGTATATAAAGAGGACTCATCACACCCCCAGACTTAACCATTTGCGCGTCCCGAGCAAACAAAACCTAAGCAGACGGGGAAAATGAACTAGCTAACAAAGAAATTGCAAAACAGAGTACCATGCGAAGTCGCATGCTTGCGTGCATAAAAATAAAGTAGAGGAAATTCTTAAGTATACAAAATATTTTATATTTTTCACAATGCGTAACAAAAAATTTTATTATTACTCAAAAGTAGAATCACGGTGAATCATCCGGTCCTACGCAGGGTGAAAGTAGACAGGCCACTAAGGTGAGCATTGCCGAAGACCGGGGCTCAAGATTACCCCCAAAGGAATCCACCAATGTCGGAAACCATAAGCTTGCCCGTTCGCACTCTCTCCACGGCACTAGTCAACTCAAGCGCAAGTCCGTAGGACTTTAGGATAATAACGGGGCTTGGGATTAGGTGAGGAAAGCAAAGATAAACATGACGGCTATGCACCTAACCCAAAAGAGCTAACGTACAAAACTAGTACCCGCTGCCCACAAAATAAATACGGGTGCACCACACCCCCAGACTTAACTTTTACTAAATGGGTGTGTGCACCGCCTACTCCAAATCCAAATCATCTCCAATAAAGATTTTCAATCAAACTTTTTCTTTCTCTTTTTTCTTTTTTTCAAATATTTTTCTTTTCTTTTTTCATCTTTTTATTTTCACAATTTCAGCAGATATAACTTGGAAGCACTTCCACATTTTCACAAATAATAACACCACATCACAACCCAACATGAAAATATAAAACATTAAGCTCGACTTGGGTGTGCAACTAGGATAGGCTATAAGGCTTTGGTGAAATATAGGTGGAGCTGAATCAAAAGAAGGGTAGGCACAACGGGGCTTAGCGAGGATATGACGTTAGGAACGGTACAAAGCTCAACCGGGCCAAAAGATGGCCTACATCACTCTCACGCTAGACTAACCGTGTACCAATGCTTCAAGAATAGCTTGGGGCAAGTTCTTAGCAACCGAGAAAGATAATCCTTCCTCCCGACTCAAGCAATACGAGTCTAGTGGCGGCTACACACATTCCTACGCTACCGTTTGATTCACACCGGATTCACCAACTTTTGAGTAGAATAAAAAAGAATTTACGCAGATAGAAAAATATAAAGCTATAAGCATACAGAAAAATTAAATCTACTCAAATTTCTATACAAAACGAGAACAGTTGACTAGAAACACAGCAAGGCCAACATTTTACTCCGTCGCGCAATCCTGAACTAGCACAGAAATTTTCCAAATCTAACAAAGATACAGGTTCAACTCATGACACGCAAACCGCTAAGCTCGCGCTCATATGGGTGCAGTGGTGTGCGATGCAATGAACATAAACAAAATAAAACACGAAAAGCTTCTAGTATGCAAAAGAAATGTGCACGTGCAAAAGGTAAACATGCTCTCCCCCAGACTTAGACTAAACAACACATCAAATGATAGAGAAATTTAAACCAAAAAGAGCTAAGGGAAGAGGTTACCCAATGCTCAGCTAGTGAGCATACCAGAAGACGCGTGAAAACTAGGAGCAGGCCCGCCATACGAAGAATCACAACCCCGCCAATGCGTAGTATCCATGAATACCTGCAGGGGTGAGCTCCGCAAAAACAAAAGAAAAATATACAAAAAGAAATACTAAACTAAGCTAGACATAAAAAAAGAAAAATGCAGAAAATGAAAGATAAGCACTGGGGTTATTGTCATCCCAGCACGACTTATTCAGCAAAAGAAAAGTTCTAGCTAATGGGCCTATGAAAAGAAAAGTGCACAGGCAACTGTCCTAATATTCGTGTCGGTAACGGGTACCGATACGGAGATAGCACAGTTACCCCTCTACCTAGATAATAATACCTGAAAAGCTCAGGTAGAGGAAGCAGGAAATAAGATGAGGAGGAGACCTGGTCCTCGCTCATCTCATCACAAAAAGAATCCTTGCCTAGCAAGGTATCGTCCACCACAAGCTCGTTGGGGGAGAAGGTGTAGGCAGAGGCTTCAACTGCAAAAGGAGTAGGAAACTCCTCATGCAAGCTGAGGCACTCGCCGACAACCTGAGCGCAATGCTCAATGTCAACCCAACTCACCTGCAGGGAGTCAACCCGCACAGGCGCAGAAGGAGAAGGGGGGTCAAGGAATAAAGGAGAAGAAAAACTAAAAGAAGCGGAAATAGGGAGAGTGATCCCGGAATCACTCTCAGCAGGATCCAAACATAGATCACTGTCGGTGTCATGTGAGTCATGGCGAGGGGAAGCTGAGACCATGAGGTCCTCGGTGGTGATTCGGACCTCCTCAACCAACAAGGAAGTAGAAACCTCCTCGCCAGCAAGGATTTCCTCATCACACCTCGGTACGTCACGGTGTTCCAAGACATAGTACTCACCATTGATGAGAATAATGTCCTCGTCACACCACGGCGCATCCTCATATTCCCAATTCCCGCAGGGCACAACATCATCAACCAACTCACTAGAAAGGGGAGTAGGTAATTCATGCAAAGAAAGCGGAGGAGCAACATCATCAGAGATAATATGCGCAGGTTCCTCCGGGGGTGAATCAAAAATAGGGGAAGAAGGCACAAGGAGAGACGGCGCCGCAATGTCGTCGCACTGACCAGTAGAAAGTCTGATGGGTGTATCCACAGCAGTCCCCCATAGACAAGGTGGTACTGCGGATACATCATCAGAATCAGAAGGAGCGGCCATTTGAGAAGTGGATGAGACAATCCGGATATCCGGTTCATCATCCGCCTCCATCTGGCGCTGAAATTCTGCGCAATCTTTCAACACATGGTCGATGCTATGACAACACAAACACCGTTTTCCATTACCCCTCGGTCCAGGTGGAGCCGGAGAGGAATGTGAAAAAGGTGAAGGCGGAGAAGAGTAGTGACCATAAGACTGGGGTACGGTGTATGAAGTACCATAAGACAACGGTGCTCCATACACTGAACCACGAGAATTATGCTCCCATTCTTCAGTGGGGCACTCATCACTGCTATGCCTATAATCCCCGCACCAACGGCAATGGATATTTGCATAAGAATACATGGTGCAGCAAGAAATAATTCACCACGAGAACTTTCTAAGACAAAAATTAACTACTCGCAAGCAAATAAAGAGTGGAACAGCCTGCTATAGTAAAATAAAAACTAGAAAGGGAATAAAATAAAATAAAAAAAATAACAACTAAAAACCAAAACAAAAATAAAACATGAAATATACAAATGAAAAGGGCAACTATCTCAAATCTTCCTCTCCAAAAACTCAAACGACTGTGTTCCCCGGCAACGGCGCCAAAAACTTGATGCGTGGAAAACGGCAAGCGCACCGGTCGCACAAGTAATAAAGTTTGGGAATAAATCCCCGAGTGTCGGTCTCTTGAGGAACACAGTAAGGGATGAGTTAATGTCGAGGAGGACTTGAGATTGAAGTCCTCGGGTCGGAGGTAACGATGGGGGTTTTGATGGTTGTGGAAAATAAAGTAAAAATCTAACAACTACTCCTATGCAACGCCGCTATGCGATGCTTCGCCAGGCGGGATGGAAACTACACGGGCCGCTATGCACCGAATCGCTTGGCGGATGGAAGAGTAGGCTAGCGGATGAGGTGGTGAGAATGGCGGAATGAGGGTCGTGAGCACCTCTTCGCAACGCACGCCACTAGCAATTGCTAGTGCGGCAAGGGTGGAGGGATGGCGGAATAATAAGGCGCACCTCAAGTAAATAAATAACGAAAACACAAATCACATAGACATGATTTAGAGTAAAAGTTAACTACAAATAAACATTCTTCATCAATACAAAGAGAATAACTAAGCTAACAACAACAAGAGGAAGAGGTGTGCGAATCGACCGAATCCGAAGCCTTGTTGGGGGTTCACGGTTGGAATCCCGGGTTGTCAATCCGAGTCCAAGCTCGGTCCTCAACTGCGTCCGGGGTAGAGGAGGCTGTCACTCACTCCCAATGGACCCGTCTTCTTCGTTGAAATGATCCATAGATTGCGGCTCCGGCCCTTCCTTGCTTGATGGAGAAAGCTCGGTCAAAACTCCGCTTGAAGCTTGAGGATGAAGGAGGAGGCCGAGAGGATGCTCCGGCGTTGATTTGGCGTTGTAAGCTTGCCCGGAGACCCTCCCTAAGGTGGGAGATGGAGGAAGACGGCGGAAAACCCTCGTTCGGGACGAGAAACGGCGGAAAAATCGCATGATCCCCGATTCGATCAAAATTAGGGCGGACCTGCGCTATTTATAGAAAACAGATTTAAACAGCGCGCACGATCACAGGCGCACGACCAGTGGTCGTGCGCGGTATGGCCTGTGATCGTGCGATATGGAGGCAGAAAAGTGGGAAAAGAAAGTGTGACTGCGCACGACCGGCAACGCACGAGCAGTGATCGTGCGCGGTATGGCTGGTGATCGTGCGATATGCCGGGACAGAACTTTCACAGGAGAGGTCATGGCTGCGCACGACCGATGATCGTGCGCCAAAGAGGTCGACGGTCGTGCGTGGGTAAAAACGCACGACCATTGACTCCTTTGCCAAGCAGGGTGAAAATCCTACCCCGGACGCCCACGCGATCCCAGAACCTGCAGGAAAACTGGACGGGAAGTCGACATGGCAATCACAGACATAAATATTATGCAAAGCAAAAAGGGAAATACACACACGCACAGAAATAGGCTAATAAAGTGCACAGGACGTGGAATAACCGTAGCGAACCAAAAGGAGTGCAAATGACGCTAAACGGTGTGCAAAGATAAGAAAATAAGCCTAGATGAGTCCGAAAATAGGTATATAAAGAGGACTCATCACTCACCCTCAACCTGTGGCTCAACTTCAGTTTCCTGATCAATGTCCATACCTATGGACTTCTCAATATCTGGTCCACCTCCTACTTTATCAGCAGTAGTATCAATATCTGGGAACAATTCCTCCATAGTAAATTCTAGTTGAGCTGGAACTTCTGCAGCAGTTAAATCTTGAGACAAGTTTAACTGTGCTTCCTCTTGTACTTGCACTTTAGTATTTGTAGTATCTGGAGTAGGAGTGGACACTAGCTCCCCCTGAACTTGTGCAGTAATAAGAATATGAGCAATGTCTTTTATAGTAAAATACATTAGCTCCCCCTATACCTGAGCAGGAGTAGATACCTTTGGAGCAGGAGTGGAAATTGGCTCCCCCTGCATCTGTGCAGGTGTTGACACTTCCTGGACTATAGATGAGGCAAGCTGTTCTTCAACCTGTGACCTCAGTGGGTCTTCTTGTAATTGTTCAGATTCTTGATTTTGTGTAGGGGATTTCACAGGGGTGTCTGGCCTGCTCTCTTCAGGCACATCCTTGGACAGCACCCTATCCCACCTGGAGAACAATCTCATATCCATTCTTCTCATATGATTAATCTTACTCCCTTGCAGTTGCTGCATCACTTCAGGAATCACTCCAGTGAAGTACAGGCTCATGATCCTAGCCATGTTAGGCTTCTTGATTCCTTCTTTGATCTTGTCAAAGATCACTCCTGACCAATCAGTAGGAATAGTAAAAACTATCCTGGTCATCAGGCTGAACATATAGGCAGAAATCCTATCATGTCCACCTGTCTTGCAGAGGATTACTTTCCCAACTACTTCTGACAAGAACTTCCCTTGTTGATTCATACCCTTCCTGTTGAAGGCAGCTCCAATCTTCAATCCTGAGTCCAGTCCACACCATTGAAGGGCTTCCCTTGTCTTAGATATAGGAACTTCCTCTTCATTCTCAACTACTTTTAATTGAATCTTTCTTAAACTTCTTTGATTAATCTTCACCTTAGTCCCTTGAACAGTGGACTTAATCTTGAGGCTAGTAGAGTGGACTGATGCAGAGATAAAGAACTCGTGCACCTCCTTCTTCCAGATTTTAGTAGGTTCTGAGATGAGAAATTCTAACCCTGACTCAGAAAGGAGGGTGATAACTCCTTGAACATCTGGCGGCGCCTCTGCAAAGGCCTGGCGCACCAACTCATACCCTTCATTTATGTTGTCTTCAATCCTTGGCGCCATCGGTTCGTCGAGAAAGCTTGAGAGAAGAGAGAAAGATAGACTGTCGACACAGGGTTTTAGTCTCAAAAACCTTGGAAGCGTGTCGACAGAATGAGTTTTTGACCTATTTATAGCCTCAGTTGAAAGAAGTTCAAAAGGCGTCAAAAACAGTCAAAATGTGTCGACACAGACGGAATGTGTCGACACAAACTTCTATTGTCTCGACATTACTTCAGCCTATTATGTGTCGACACCAATTTGTGGTTATGTCGACACCTTAGATAAACAGAAATTCTGTGTCGACTCTAAGGATAAGTGTCGACACATATTCTGTAAGTGTCGACACCATTTTCCTGGTTGAGTCGACATTACATTTCTGGTTAAGTCGACAATATAACTCTCAAGTGTCGACATATATTCTCTATGTCGACACAATATTTCTGACTTGTCGACATAATTTCTCTGAGTCGACACATTACTACTGAATGTGTCGACACATTCTTACTTAGCCAATTTCTGTAACTTCAATGTGTCCTTTTTTAACACTTGATTATGTTGTTGTTATTACCTCTACTTATTTATATACCACTTCAATTGCATTGTTAATGATTTTGTTAATACATTAATCAATGGTTAACATACCTAATTCAATTTTGAATTTATTGAATTTGGTTTCATCTAAAGGCTTAGTAAATACATCTGCTATTTGATAATCTGTTTTTACAAATTCCAATGAGATGTCTCCTCTTTCTACATGTTCTCTAAGAAAATGGTATTTGATTTCTATATGCTTAGTTCTACTATGAGAAACTGGATTATTAGCAATAGAAATAGCACTCTTTGAATCACATAAAAGAGGTGTTCTACTTACCTGAATACCATAATCCTTAAGCTGATGCTGCATCCACAATAGCTGTGCACAGCAGCTTCCAGCAGCAACATACTCTGACTCAGCTGTGGAAATTGCCACACTGGTCTGCTTCTTACTACTCCAAGATATTAGTCTTCCTCCCAGGAATTGACAAGTACCTGTAGTACTCTTTCTATCCTCTCTACATCCTGCAAAATTTGCATCTGAATAGCCTGTTAGTAGAAAATCTCTATTCCTAGGGTACCAAAGACCTAGAGTAGGAGTGCCCTTTAGATATCTCAGAATCCGTTTGACTGCAATATAATGAGATTCTTTAGGGCAGGCTTGGTACCTAGCACAGACACATGTTGCATACATAATGTCAGGTCTACTAGCAGTGAGATATAGTAGAGACCCAACTATTCCTCTATACAATGATTCATCAACAGGTTTACCTGTCTCATCTTTGTATATAGGCATACTAGTTCCCATAAGAGTTCTCATGGTGGAGGATGACTCCATACCATACTTCTTAATTAATTCTTTGGTGAACTTAGACTGGGATATGGACAATCCATCATCAGTCTGTCTTACTTGGAGTCCCAAGAAGAACTTAAGTTCTCCCATACTGCTCATCTCAAACTTCCCTTGCATAAGTTTGGCAAACTTTTTACAAAGGTTGTTTTCAGTAGATCCAAAGATTATGTCATCAACATAGATCTGGACTAAGATGATCTTTCCTTTGGATTCCCTAAGGAATAGAGTTTTGTCTATCTTTCCTCTTGAGAATTTATTCTTAATGAGGAAGGTAGATAGGATTTCATACCAAGCCCTTGGAGCTTGTTTTAACCCATACAAAGCTTTCCTAAGCTTATACACATAATCAGGTTTAAGAGAATCTATAAAACCTGATGGCTGCTCTACATATACTTCTTCTTTAAGATCACCATTCAGAAATGCTGACTTCACATCCATCTGGTATACTTTGAAGTCTTGGTAGGCTGCATAGGCAAGGAACATTCTGATTGCCTCCAGCCTTGCTACTGGAGCAAAGGTTTGATCAAAGTCAATCCCTTCTTCCTGCCTATATCCTTTTGCAACCAATCTTGCTTTATTCTTTACTATTATTCCACTTTCATCTAGCTTGTTCCTATAGATCCACTTAGTGCCAATTATGTTGTGGCCTCTTGGTTTAGGAACAAGCTCCCAGACTTTGCACCTTCTGAATTGATTCAGCTCCTCTTGCATAGCATCAATCCAGTGCTGGTCTTGGATAGCTTCTTCAAACTTCTTAGGTTCCATTTGGGACAAGAAACTAGAATGCAAAACTGTGCTTTGATTTCTGCTTCTAGTTTGCACTGCTTGTCTTGGATCACCAATTATCTGATCAGTAGGATGATCTCTTAGATATCTTATAGCTGGAGGTAGATTCCCTTCAGGTTGAGCATCTCCAGCTTCTTCATTCTGCTGTTCCTCTTGGTTTTCATCAGCTTCCATTATCTCTTGTACTCCCCCTGGACAGCAGCCTTCATTTTCCAATGCTCCATCTTCTTTTGAAGCTTCAGCAATGGAGAGCTTGTCCATCTTCTTGCTTATACCTGTTGAGTCATTTGATCTACAAGACAGCTCACAATTGATTAATCTTGTTTCATCAAATACAACATGCACAGATTCTTCAACCACTTGAGTAGTTAAGTTGAAGACTCTATAGGCCTTACTATTTGTGCTGTACCCAACAAATATCCCATCCTGGGATTTGGCAGCAAACTTAGTCAAATATGACTTGCCATTGTTAAGTATATAGCACTTGCAACCAAAGATCCTGAAATAGGATAGATTTGGTTTTCTGCCTTTCACAATCTCATAGGGAGTCTTTCTGTGGCTTTTGGTGATAGAAGCCCTATTGATGACATGACAAGCAGTGTTAACTGCCTCAGCCCAAAAATATTCTGGGAGAGTGGTGTCACTCAATAGAGTTCTACCAGCTTCAATTAATGTTCTATTCTTTCTTTCAGCAATTCCATTTTGCTGAGGTGTTCTTGGTGAGGAGAACTCTTGGAAAATCCCAAAGTCTTTACACAAATTTGTTATGCTTTCAGAATGAAACTCAGTACCATGATCACTTCTGATTTTGACCACTGTACTATTCAGTTCATTCTGAATTTGCTTTACAAAATTAAGTAGTACACTTGGGGTTTCAGATTTTTGTCTTAGAAAGAACACCCATGTAAATCTAGAATAGTCATCTACAACCACAAAAGTGTAGACCTTCCTACCTAGACTATGAACTGGCATAGGACCAAAAAGATCCATATGCAAGAGGTATAAGCACCTCACAGAATCCTTGTTTTCAAGGCTTTTAAATGAGGATTTTGTCCGCTTGCCCTTTTGACAAGCTGAGCATACCCCTTCCTTTATACACTTAACTTGAGGCCCATTCCTCACTAGTTCTTTACTAATGAGTTGGCCAATTGTCTTGTAGTTTAGATGAGCCAATCTCTTGTGCCACTTAACACAATGGGAAGCATTGTCATCAGCTACAAGACAAATGGGGGAAGCCTTATTTTCACATTCAAAATTAAGGCAATATACATTTCTCTTCCTATACCCAGTCAAAATGATCTCTTGATCACTTGACCTTTTGATATGACATCCATCCTTACCAAATGAAATGTCATATCCTAGATCACTCAGCTGGCTTATGCTTATTAGATTATGTTTCAAACCTTTTACATGGGCCACTTGGGTGATAGTAATTAGGTTAGAAGAAATGTTACCAAACCCTTTGATGACTCCTTTTTCAGATCCACCAAAGATCACTTTATGTCCATCTTTGACAGATGAATACTCCTTCAGCAGCCCCTTTGTTCCAGTCATGTGCCTGGAACAACCACTATCCAAGTACCATATAGGGGCATGGTTACTTGGATTCACCTGCAATACAGAATTACTTACCCTTAGAACCCAAGTAAGTCTTGGGTCCTTGGTTCAGGTTAGCATTAATAAAGTTATCATAACCTCTTCTAACAGGTAGACTCTTATTCTTTACAACACTTGTGTTATACCAGCAGTCCAATGCAAAATGGCCCCTCTTGCCACAGCACCAACATTCAAATTTATTGTATCTAGATCTAGATACATCCTTGTCAGAAGAATTTCTGTTCATTGCTGGTGCTGTTGCAACTTCACCTACTGATTTCTTAAAACCATTGGGTTTATGACCATAGGTAGGCCTGCTTGCCTTAACACCCTTGTTCTTCAGAACATTTGTCTTAATATGACCTTGAATGTCTTCATGATCATATATGTTAGAAGGCACTTTCTCCTTACTAAACTTTATGGGGACTGAAAGGTTTAGTGGCTGAATAGGGGCTTTGCCTTTCCTCTTGAATCTGCCAGCCCTAGAGTTACCTTTAAATCCTAATCCAGCCTTGCCCTTCTGAGTGACAAATTCATCTATCAAGGGTAAGACAGATTTTGGCTTAAAGTAACTGGCCACTAAATCCCTTTCAATTCTAAGTCTGGCCTCCAGACTCTTTACTTGATCATTAGTATAATTAATTGTGCCCATCTGAATAATAGTTATATTCTTCAGCTTGGCAATTTCATTTAATTTTTGATCAAGGACTTTTTCTAACTCAGTTGTTGCTACCCTTAGTTCAGCAATTTCCTGAGCCTGTGTTTTAACCAGGTTCTTGCTTTTCTTAAGGGCCTGCAACAAGTCCCCATACTTATCTATCAATTGATAGACATCTCCTTCAGATCCAGATGCATCTTCATCACTTGATGCAGATGTAGCTGATTCTTCACTTGTACTACAAACAGATGTACAGGAAGGACAGTTTACCTCATTAAGACCAGACTGATTCTGGTATATGTCCTCTTCTGATCTTGTCATCAAACCCATGCATTGATGTTCATTGATGGAGTCTAGCAACTACATAAACTCCTCTTCCTCAGATGCAGCATATAGTCCAATATATGCTTCAGCTTCAGATCCTGATTCTGAAGTTGACTGGTCTGACATACTTTTATCTTTCTTTGCTACAAAGGATTTCTCCTTCTTGCCTTTCTGATAAGTCTTCTTCTTTTCTGAAGATTCCTTCCTTTTGTCAAGACAATCAGCCACTACATGTCCAGGCCTATTGCAACAATAGCAGACAATCTTTGAAGTAGTGGCTTTGCTGGGCTTTGATTTGCTTTTCTCTTTCCTTGATGACCTTCTCTTCTGATAATAGTCATCAACTTGCTGTGATGTGGAAGGCCTAGACTTCCATTGCTTCTTTTTCAAGAACCTTTGGAATTGCCTTGTGAATGCAGCAAAGTCTGCATCTGAATCACAGCTTTCAGAACCCTTATTTGAATTTTCAGAACTATCTTCTTTAACTTCTTTAGGAGGAGATGGTGATTTCCTCCTACTCTTTCTAGTGGCTTCAGCATTAAATGCCACAGTCTTTTCTCTATGCTCTCCTCTTGAGTTTCTTTCCTCCTCCTTCCTTACCACAAGTTGCATTTCATAGGATAGTAACTTTCCAAACAGGGTTGGAGGAGATATCTCTGCCAATTTAGCCACTTCTCTTATGGCACAGATCTTTGTATCCCAGTCCTTTGATAAGGATCTTAAGAATTTGTCATTCAGTTCATAGGTACTGAAGACTCTTCCAAAGGAGATTAGCTCATTCACAATTCTATAGAATTTCTTATAGCACTCAGTTATGCTATCAGATTTTCCTTGTCTAAAGCTTTCATACTCCTGATTTAGCATAGACTTTCTGTCCAGCCTTACTTCTTCAGATCCCTCCATGTAGACAATCAATGTGTCCCACATCTCCTTGGAGGTCTTGCAGTGAATCAGATTTTGAAATGTTGAATCATCTATGGCACTGACAATGATGTTCTGTGCCCTTTTGTCCATGGTTGCCAAGATAATTTCATCCTTGGTCATTTCTGAATAAGTCTTTAGTATTTGGATATTTGCATCAAGAACAGATATCTTCATTGGAATGAAGGGCCCTTCCTGTACTGTGATGTAAATCCTTGGGTCAGATGCTTCCATAAACAATCTGACTCTTTCTTTCCAGATCCCAAAGATTTCCTTCTTGCATATGGGTAATTTCATAGACCCTAGCTCCTTATGATTCTCTCCAGAACCCATCTTCTTGAATCTTGAATCTGCCTATTGGATCTTCCTCAGACTGTTAAGTCCTTTTTGAGCAACCTCCCTCTGATACCACTTGATAGTTTAACTTTCAAGGCAGCCTAAACACCTAGAGGGGGGGGTGAATAGGTTCGGCTTTTCTTATAAAAACTTCTAGGCAGAATTCAATTCAATAGCTAACACAATTGGCACAGCAATCACAGAAAATAAAACATCACAGATTGCACAATGTTTTATAGTGGTTCCCCAAGGTCTGGGTACATCCACTTTCCCCCTTCACCTATCTAGCAGTATGCTAGATTCGGCCAAACTTCCACTTATCTCAGATCAACAGATCCTACAACTCAGAACCCAACTGGTTCCTACAACTCAGGCACAACTGCCCTACCTCAGCCTTGCCCCAAGGCCTACAACTCAGAGAATATCCTTCTCCTACACTCAGGCAAACAGCCCTACCACTCAGAGTTCAACACTCCTACACTAAGCCTTTATAACATAGGCTTACAACTCAGATCTGTGTAAACAGATCCTACAGAAATATAGAAAAGATTATTAAACTGTCTTGCCAAAGTTGAGAGAGAAAAGGCCAAGACAATTCTTGATCAGCTGATGCAATCAACTGTATCTGAGCCTTCTTCAAAGCTTCTTGAAAATGTACTAAGCTGAGTTGATTCCAAATAGCTTCTTGAGAATCCACTGGTGGTTTCTTTCTTCTTCTTCTAATTCTGGCTTGACCTCTCTCTATCCAGCACTTTGAAAGATTCTTCTGAATTCTGATTAGAACTCTTCTTAGATCTATCCTTAGATAGTCTTCTTAGATCTCCCGGAGAAGATCTTCTTAAGTGACTAGCACTTTCTTGAAATGAATTGGATTGTGATCCTTCTCTTCCTTTTTGATTCAAAGTTATTCAAAAGGATTATCTGTTTGTGTTTTTTTGTTCTCCTTCTGAATCTGTCTATTTATAGACATTCTTCATGGTAACCGACTGATCCGGTTTCTAACCGTTTTCTGACAAGTCTGACAGCTTCAGTTAACCGGTGGTAACCCACAGCTGTCAAGTCTTCAAACAAGTCCTGTGCCTTAGTCTTGAACCACAAGTTGTTAAAACAGTCTGTCAGAAAGTGTCGAGACCATCTGTCTATCTGTGTCGACACAATTGACTTTGGTGTCGACACAGTCTTCAGTGATGTCGACTAAGTTGCCTTTGAGTCGACACAGCTTCTTCTGAAAATAACTTGGTCTTGACTCTTCAGTGTGTCGACACAAGTCCTGTGTGTCGACACAGTTGTTGTAGAATCATAACTTAGTAAGTGTCGACTTAGCCTTCAGGTGTCGACACATTCATTTCTTAAATCTGCTTTAATGTGTCGACTTAATCACAATGTGTCGACACATTCTGCTGGTGTCGACAAACTTGAGGTCAACTATTTTCTTCTGTGTTGACACATTTAGCTGATGTCGACAATCTTGAGATCGACTATACTCTTCTGTGTTGACACATTCTCCCAATGTTGAGGTCGACGCTTTTCTTCTGTGTCGACACAAATTCCCAGAGTTGTGTCGACTCTTTTCTTCTGTGTCGACACAAATTCCCAGTGATGTGTCGACTTACTTCTTCTGTGTCGACACATTCTCCCAGTGTAGTTGTAGACTAACTGCTATGTGTCGACACTGCTTCCCAGTGTTGTGTCGACTATTTTCTTCTATGTGTCGACACTGCTTCCTCTGTGTCGACACTTGGACTTAGAATTTTTCTGCATACTTTGTCAATTCTTCACCTGCACATGTCAACTTAAAACAACATTAAATACACCTTGATGTATATCATTGAGCTAGGTTGGGCTTCTTCAAATCAGGTACACATTTTCCAATGTACCCAACAGAATGGGGTCGGGACCAAGACCTTCAGAGCATGTACGTACTAATGTGCAATAATTACGAGCAGAGATTCGAGCTGAGTTTGAAGTGGAGATGACTAGTCGTGTTCAAGAGATGGAGGATCGGATGGCACAAAGAATGATTCATATTCAAGAGATGGAAGATCAGATGAGACAAAGAATGACTTATATTCAAGAGATGGAAGATCAGATGGCACAAAGAATAGAGTCTAAGATATTGGCTCTTCTGAAACAAAGAGAACCCGAGGATCAAGTAGACAACACTAATTGATATTTAATCAAGAAAAGTTGGGGCTGAAACCTAAAATTTTAATTTAGTAATTGGCATTGACTCCTGAGAAAGGTATTCTTGCTTTATGTTTTATCTGTTCAAGTAATTTTATATTTGTGAAAATGTTGGTCTTTTTCAAGTTTTGTTTCACTTTAATATTGTTTGACTCTTTGGAAGGATCTTCTTTGGTATGAACTCTTATCTCTTTTATTCTTATGATGTTTGGCTAATTGCATATTAAGTTTTGGGTTTGTTGAGATAGAGAAAAAATATCTCTTAGGACTTTTTGTCTTGGTGCTATTATTCTATGAATCATTATGAGTTTTATGTGTGTGATATCTACTAATGCAAAAAAATTAGGAGGAAGTTTAGTTCTGCTACCAATCAAGAGGTGTGAGGTAATACCTATTTTAGAGAATACTCCAGTGATAAATTCAGTGATTAATAATTTCTTGGCATCAATCTTGATCCTTAGTTGTTTGATGGCATTATTAGCAAACTACTTATGCTGCTTTAGGTACTACATAGCCTAATCTCCCATTTTTCTTGTAATATTTTAATTTTTTCTATGTAAAGACAATGTTATAAAATATTTACTTCTTTCAGAATAGAAAGCAGATGGTGCAAGAAGGGGCATTGACAGCTTTAACATCAGTTGCAGATTCATCGTAGGTAATGAGAAGTATTTCTAGATTTTCTTTTGCATAATCTCATTCCACTTAATGATATACCGAGGTTTGGTAGAATAAGAGGTAATTTTCTAGTTTTACCCTTTTAGATAAGAAAAAAAGGAGCTTATAACACTCTCCAGTAATTGACTGCTGCTTTTTATTCAATTAAGTCCTATATTCAGCCAAAACAGCAACCCTACCACTGACATCATGCACCCTTCCCCTTCACTCATGGACACATTTCCCCTCCTACCCTAGAAACCTCTGTCCATCCCTCTGAAACCTGTCCATCACCTAGATTACTCTGTTCAACCCTCTGAAACATCCTTTGGAAGCTCAAAATCAGGCCACCATTGTCTCCTCATCACCATCATCACATCATACATTCCCCAAGCCTTCTATCCCATAATTGTTATGAGTCTCTTGATTGGGTGTAATTTCTCTTGTTGAAGTGAATGTTAATTCACTGTTTTCTTGAAGAATATTTTAAATAATATGTGTGTAAAAAAACCTGCAACACACCTGTTTTGTTCGTTCAATTTTTTGTTTTCTAGTTCTGTTGCAAGGGTGTTGCAAGGGTTCATATCAAATTTTTATGAAACATTAGCCCAATCCTAGTCATTCGATTGAACGGATGGCTCAGGGAGCGAAGAAGGGGGAGCATGGAGCTTTCAAGCCGTATATGAATGGCATTGTAAAATCTTCGTCAAGCAGTCAAACTGGATCACATGGAGGAAGCTAACTTGTTGAAGTAATAAATCAGGGCCTATTAGGGCTTCTAACAACAGTCACAAATCTTTATATCCAGGATTAACCCTATTCACCTTCCATGATATTGTCATCCATTGGTGAACTTCAGTTATCTTGTCTTTTAAAACTTCTCTCTCCTGTGTATATCATAAACTGCTTTCTATTTGGTATTTAAGATACATAGCTTTTTAAGACCTTTTTGTCTGGTCTTGAGGAGTTGTTCAAATTTTTTTGATGGAGTTATAAGCAAGTTTTTAGTATTCTTATAAATTGGTCATGTGCTTCATAAGAGTTTCTATGGCTGGAACTTTATCATGGCAAGTGTTATTCCGTGCCATGTGACTAATTGTTGTACTCGACATGGTAGCAGACGGATATCTGGTAGTAAGTATATAACTATATACACATTTAACTGCTTTAGTACTCAGCCTGAAAATAGCTTGCAAATCCTTAATTTGTTGTAGTTACAGGGATATCAATTGTTTATGACTGGGTTACCTGCATATATATTATATATACATGCATGATGCATCTATTTCAAACCCTAACTGATATACTTGGATTGATCTTTGAGTGTTAGGATTAGTCATGCCAAACATATATTACATGATAGCGGTGTTTTTGTCCAAACTCAATGGAGTAAAAACGCAGCGCCAAACAGATCCTTAGACAAAAACACTATCTTCATAAAATATATATTTGGCATGACAAGAGTTGCAATCGCTACCAAGAAAAAAGACTAATTCTGAACATAAAAGTGGATGGAGTTCCTTAGGTGAGGTTGAGCATTCGCGAACAACAGTTTAAAACAAATTCATGGCCGTCACTGCCGTGTTAAACCGACCCGAAGTATAATACATGATTTTTCAATTTTTTTTAATTATCTATTTCCTTTTCCATTTAACAATTAGAACTAGAATCTGCTAAACTAACTAACAAGCTAGACTTCTTTTCAATTTCTTCTGTGCACTTTCAGGAGATTGTTGTTGCTGATTTCAATGATGTGGCATCCAGAAGTTTGCAGTACTAGGTCAGAATTAGTTTTATCTTATGTTAGACTTCTTCGTGCTAATGAGGCTGAAGTTTGTATAGCAGTTGCTAGAAACATGATCTCTTATATCTCTTTGGCAATTTTATTATTATTATTGTTGATCTGTAGTTTGGAATTGTTTACTTGGTTTCATGCATAAGCGGCGCTTTCTTCTAATTGGCAAACTTCATTTTTTTCATTCTTACCACATGAAGAAGTGTCTGGTTTAGGGCTACAGGCATTCAACCTAGTTTTTCCATCTAGATCCACTTATTTCACTATCTTGTTTATCATTTGTTCTTTACCTTTGATTTTTCTTGTTTTAAGTTTTTAGATTTTTTTAGTAGATTTGAAGGAAAAGCTTGAGCTGATTTTTCTTTATATTAAGATGTTGTCACAATACCCTATGCTAGATGATAAGCCAATTGACCAATGGAAGGTTACAGACCTGCGAGAAGTGCTGCAGAGAAGAAAGTTGGTTGCTAATGGCTTGAAAGAGGAGCTTGTTAAGTGATTGGTTGAAGCCATGCGGAAAGAGTTTGATTCTGAGAGTTGAGTCGAAGTGGGTAATGGTGTTGAATCCAATGCTATAGTTTCACAAAATGATTCAAATGAGGAGGATGAGGAGCTGGAAAAAAATGAAATTGTCCAACCTTTGCCAAAGAATGCATATTTATAGATTTTCTTTATTTTAAATATTTGTTCCTGTATTAAAATTTAATTAGAGATGAAAATATTTTCTCTGTATTGAGGGGTTTGGGCTATCTCCCACCCTCTTTTCCCTATTAATGAAATAATCTGTGTTAGAATAATCTTCTTGTTGTAATTGAGTGTTTATTTATTGTTGTATTTGAATGTACATATATGAAGTTTAGTGAATATCAAATGAAATAATTTTATGATATTTTATAAGAAATTTGACAAAATTTAGTGACAAATATCATATTTTTAGTGACCAAATATTTTGTCACTAAAAATAAATATAGTGACAGAATTAGGTAGGTTACTAAATATATTTGTTTTTTAGTGACCGTTGTATTTGGGTCACTAGAACTTTTAGTGATTGAAGTGATTTGCTCACTAAATATTCACATTTAGTGATAGTTTTTTTAGGCCACTAAAGAAAATTAGTGATGTGCATACTTCAACACTAAAGGTTGTTTTAGTGACCGTTGTGCTTTAGTCCCTATAACTCATTTTAGTAACTAAAATGATTTGGTCACTAAAACAACTTTTAGTGACAATGTTTTTTGCCACAAAAAACATTTAGTGGCAGGTCTTTTGTGATGACCTTGTGACAGAATCAATTCGGTCACTGAATGGATTTAGTGACCATAATTCAATATTTAGTGACGACATATTTCATCACTAAAAGACAATTTTCTAGTAGTGTACCGCCAGAAGCTGCATCTATCATTTGCTTTGTATTTTGATTTAGCCCGTTATAAAATGTCTGCACTTGTAACCATACAGGCAGTGCATGATGTGGGCATTGTATTAATAGTTCTTTAAATCTTTCCCAAGTTTCATATAAGGTTTCGGAGTCTATTTGTCCGTAAGCAGAAATGTCGTTCCTAAGTTTAGCAGTTTTAGCTGGCGGAAAATACTTCGCCAAAAATTTTTCGGTTAATTCATTCAAGGTGGTTATGCTATATTTAGGAAGAGTGTTCAGCCACTACTTAGCTTTAGTTCTTAAAGAGAAGGGGAAAAGTCTTAGCCTGATTGCTTCATTTGTGACACCATTTATCTTGAAGGTGTCACAAATTTCAAGAAAGCTTGCTATATGTGCGTTCGGATCTTCATCTTGATATCCGTCAAATTGCACATACTGTTGCACCATTTGAATTATGCTAGGCTTCAGTTCGAAGTTATTATTAGCTATCGTAGGGCGGACTATGCTAGATTCTGTTCCCTCGAGATTCGGTCGTGTAAGACCCCCCCCCCCCCTTTTTTCTTTTAAAACACCGGGGTCTTAGGCCCAGAACCGCCCCTTTGCAGTGACACCTTCACGCCCTGAAGGGGTCATCACCACAGAGCGTCGATTCTGCCGTCCAATTCCATCGCAGAAAGGTAGCACAATGAAGTAAATGCAAGTCCACAGGAAAATCACATATATAGAAGTAAAATCTCCATAAGGGAGTGTCCACATAATAATATATTAGAGTACTAAAATACGGGCTTATGCCCGGTACATCATAATCCTCACTACAGGTCACTCATGCGGAAGCAAAAAACAAAACATCTACTCAAGGTCGAGACTCACGGTCCCGGCTGTATGAACTCCGAAGCTAGACTGCCCCATCTCCAAGCGCACCAGTCTCTGGGGCTGCTCCCCCGTGCTGGGCTCCACGATCCCCTAAAATGATGTGGTTCGAAAACCGTTAGTCCTAAAGACTAAGCCCTATCATCCCCTACCCCTTCCCCCATGGCTCCTAGGTACCGAGCAGAGAGGAAGGAAGGGAAGGACATGAAGGTGGAGAATAAATCAAAAGCAGGTGACAATGGAACTATGCTAGCAATTCAATTATAAATAATGGCAATAACAGAAAGTAGGAAATGTAACCTTAACTTATGTGCGGAAGCACCTAAGCCAAGGGATCTTCTGCAAGGCTCCCATCGTATAAATTGTCCCATACCACTTATACGTTGGGGTGTCGGTTATCAAATAGTAGAATATATATATTGAATTTAACCTTAATTTATAAACTTGTCCACACAAGCTTATAGACATAGGGGTCGTTTTGCAAGTCCTAATGTATAAGCATCCCATTCCACTTATACTTTAGGTGTCAGGGGTTAAATGAATCGATTATGCTAAGACATGCAAGTGGGTAAGATGGAACATGAAAGTGCAACTCACACACCCGACTCTGTGCACACAGACCTTTAGTTCCCCTTTTCGGAGTCGTTACCTCCCAGGATACCTCCGTAGTTGCAGACGGAAGTAGTGGGTATGGGCCTCGCCCACCTCTAAACTAGTAAATCACTACCGGTCATAACTATCGTACGCCTCAACGCTCGGTGCACAAAGAGGACTCCTGCGTACTCTTGTCGGCTGGCGCACCGGACTTCTATTGGCGAAGTGCTAACCACACTTGCCGAGTTAGCGTATTGGCGTCAGTGCATCGACCCTCCAATACCGAAGACCCACCACATTAATTTTCTTTCCTTTTATGCACATGCAAATTTAACGTATCAGACCAATCGATCCAAAGCTCCCCGGACCATTCCGTCTGTCTCTTAACCAATCGAGCTGAAGCTCCCCGGACCATTCTGTCCGTCTCTTAACCAACCGAGCCGAAGCTCCCAACCATCTTCTTGTGCTAACAGTTTTTGTGAAACGTGCAACCCTAATTACTAAGTTACTCTTATTAGTATGTTAATACAGTTTACGTTAACCCAGGACTGCCCCCGATATTCCCTATGAAGGGCTCTCAAAGGGCACTAGGAACTATGATGGTAGCTGAAGCCCATCGTTCCCTTTTACAAGGCACTTATTGTTATTGGTTGATTCCCTTTACCCATTCCCTTCTCATGTTACGATAGACTAACCTAGTATGATTTTTAACCTTCCTCTCTTCGGGGAAGACGATCTTTCGTCGAACCCGAGCACCTCTAAACTCTAGCCAAACCACTTCTCCCTACTCTTCATATCGTTCTATTGCGATATCATCCACATCTATCCACCCAGACAAAATGACTAACTCCAACAACTATCCCAGATCATGTCCTATTGTAATTTAACAATTTGCTATATGCAGACCAACCTAGACTATATGTCGAACCGAATCGGAGATAATCTAGATAATCATCCAAATGCCCTAAATTATTTACTGGAGACTTATCATGACACAAATAGACTAAATCCAGAAAATGGTAATTTTCCTAATTTATCTGGCATTTAATTAATTTTCTTTAAACTTCTAAGGGCTACAAATTGAACATAAAGTGATCTTTTCAGGTATGTATAAAGCTTCATAAAATCATGATAAATTCTAAACAACAATTTAACAGTAAAGCCAAGATATAACAATTTTTCCAGTATTTTAGGGGCTCTAATTTAATTTTGATAATAAATCCTATCTCCTTCCATTAATAAAGTAAGTGCAGTAGATAATCATCCAAAAATTCTTTTTTAATCTTCTAGAGCAGATACTGTCCTAAAAACATCAGTGGCCAAGTTTAATAATTTTTCAGCAAGTATTAATCTTTGAATAAATTAATTATCAAATATCTCCTTTAGGTGGACTTGTGAAGAATGTGTCGTAACTACAATTCTAAAAAATCATGAATAAATGTCTACAAGCATATAATGGCTTGAAAGTCTCAATTCCTAAGTCTCATAATTTTTCAACTGAAATATCATCCATAATTAATTTTTAAACCATAAAAGCCCTTTTTAACATTCGTGAAGGAAGTACTAGATTTATAAACTAAAAATTTTAAAAAAATTCAGGAGCAACCATTCTGGCCTAAAACATTCACTTCCAAGATTTCATGGGGTTCCAATGAATAGATAGGTCTAAATAATTAAAACATCAATTAGGGTTATAGCAAACTTTACAAATGAAGTGCTAGAAATAAAAATCATAAAATTCAAGTAAAATTGCTATAGGTTCTACCCATTCCAAAACTTACTCTACCTGAGTTTCACAGCTTTTAAATAATGTTTAGTGATAGATTTTACTTATTTGAAATTTTTCCCTAAAAATAAAGTTAGGGTTTTGAGGTATCTACCTATCTCCAAATCCTCCGAGATTCCATCCAGATGATTTATATTATGATAACGTCGACTCTACTAAATTTCAAGGCAATATGATGGCATTTGCCCCCTTGTCCTTCACAACCCTCACTTTAAGGTTTGAGTTTGGATCCTAGGGTAAATCAACCATAGACCACACCATTTTCTCCAAGTGAGTTGTAATGACCCTTCTAAGTCAGTTGTCAAAATATCATCCTCTGTTGAGGTTATTCGATCGTTCCAACCTCTTAGTGCACTTTTTACTCAAAACGCCTCATTTATGCCTAGTTAAGGATAGGTTTTTTCCTACCCCAAAACTTATCCAAATGATTTGGAATTTTGTACAGAGCTAGGTTTTATAGCCAGAGATCACTCACCAAAATTTGGGAGGGTTTGGAGGTCATTTGACCACTTAGATAAATTACTCTAACTTTATTAAACTAAAACAAAAACCTTAGGCAAAGTATCTCCAAAAATTCCCATTTTTGGAAAGCCTCTAGATATGGCTAAGGGTAACCCCTCTGCCCAAATTTCAGGTCATTTGGACAATGGACAAAGAGTGGACATTCATTTTAGTTCCTGCCCAACTCTAGGTACAGCCCCACTAAAACTGTTTCTGTGGTCAAACCACTTACCCAAACGAGTTAAAATTAATTTCAAATTAATCTAGACTCGAAGGGCTACAACTTTTGTGACAGGCCATTTTTCCTAAATCGGCCTCTAAATGCCTCGTTTTGCAGCATCAAAATGCGCCCATTATATATATTTTTTTCCTTATATACTATATTCATAACTTTATATTATAAATATGTTTTACTGTTCATCTTCTACAGAACCCGAGAACTGAACTCAGAAACATATTTTTCCTTTAGCTCTTCCGCGATCCATCGCCGGCCGTCCGGTCACTTCCCTAGCCAGCCAGCCACCACCACCACCTTCATCGAGGCGATGGCTATCCGTCGGCGGTGGTTTGGCCGCCGGAGGTGGCGGTTTCCAGCGTACCCGAAAATATATTTTTCATGGTTTTTCCATGAAAACACGAGATAGGTCCGGCTCTTTTGAGCACGAACTTCCTTTCTAAGATCATAAGATCTACCCATAAGAGAAGAGGTAGAGGAGGACCTTGTTCGCGGTTTGGAGGCGAGATGAATGTCGGATTATCATGGCGCGGGGGTGGCATTCCCGAACTTCTCCTACAGCAAGAACAATAATCTAAATCCATTTGGTCAAGAGTGTAAACCTCTCATCTTGCTCTAAGGGGGCTTTTATAGATCACCAAGTAGGGATGGAAAAGGGTAAGCATTTATGGCCATGAAGGCTCTCCTCTTAATATTATTTCAGTTATGGTGGAGGGAGAGGAAAAGGTGGAAGATGAAATGATGTGTCCAATTGGCGACTTCTTATTGGACCAACTCTTACTCATTTTATAAAGTGATTAGAGAAGGAAACGGCTCATAAATACTCCTGGTGTAACTCCCCATAATCAGAGTTAATTCTGGAATGTGTTAAAGTAATTTCTAGCCTGGCTGACGTTTCGGCCTTTATCACGGGCGTGACACGTAGGTCACGGGCGTGACACTAGTTCATTCGTCGTTCTCAAGTTGACGACCGATTTTTCTACGTTGGTTCACACATCACCCCCACATATCACGGGCATAACACGTTCGTCATGGGCGTGACATGTGAACCTCGGTTGACGTTCGTCGAACTGATATCGACGGTCGGTGGGGGCGTCACGCCCTAGGTAACGGGCGTGACGGGTCGGTCACGAGCATGACAGGCCCGGGTTGAAAATTTTGCGCTCGTCGATCGTGTTGCTGAGGTAGACGATCGTCGAAGGGGGTCACGCCCTATGCCACGGGCATGACGGGTTGGTCACGGGCGTGACCAACACGTGACCGAAAATTCAGAGCTCGTCGATCGTCTTCCTGAGGTCGACGATCGTCAAAGGGGGTCACCCCCTAAGTCACGGGTGTGAAAGGTCGGACACGGGCATGAACAACCCGTGACTCGAAATCTTGGCCGATGGACTTCAATTCTTGGGTTTCCTAGGGTTCTGTCATGGCAGACCGACTCCTAGGGGTCTAGCCGGAAATGCGATGTTATAAATCCCAATAAACAAAACAAAAATTTCGTCCCCGAAATTGAAGTTAAGCCTACGGGGATTTCTACCGGAATAAAATAAACTTGTAACATCCTATATGGTTTTTCCTATTTAGTCGAAGCGACTACTTGTTCAATAAACGAAGGCAATTCCCCAATAAACAACAGATTAGCCCCTACTTTCCTGACTGAGTGTGCATGCCTAGGTTATCAATTTACCTTATCTAGTCCCACCGGTTCAATATAAGAAGGTAATTTATAGTATACCGAGAAGCAGTGAGGTATACCTGACTGAATAACTCGGGGTGTTTTTTCCTCATCAGGTCCTGCGGTTCCCAGGTGTGCTCCTCCTAACCGTGGTTCCTCCACAGAACCTTTACTAAGGGGATCTTCTTGCGGCGCAAGATCCGTACTCCTTTGTAATCAATTCGAACTGGCTCTAAGTGAACAGACCGGTATGAAGCTACCGGCCCTTCGATGGTCAAAATTTGCTGCTCCAGGCGTAGTAGGGCCTTCCTGAGAAAGGAGATGTGGAATATATCGTGCAAACCCACTAACTCCAGCGGTAGCTCCAGCCTGTAAGCCAATGGGCCCATCTACTCCCGGATCCTGTAACACCCCATATTACATGGACTGAGCTTATTCCGCCTGCGTACCCGCGAAACTCCATGCACCAGACATATCTTTAGGAATACACAGTCTCCATCCTAAAGCTCTACTTAGCAATGTCGCACCTCGTAATATTTGGTTGGTCTGCCATGGGCCTCCAGCATCCTATCTCGAATCAGCCACACATAGGTATTTGGGTTCTCCAAAAATTCTGAGTCGAATGCCTTTGTATCGTCATCCTAGATCCATGACAGTGTAATCTTATACCTCCATAGGATGGTGGGGAGCTGTGTTGAATATCGGCCGAGAGTCCAAATAATCCTGTACTGATCTTCTCTCCTTGGGCGTACAATGTCCATCCTGATTCAATACGATCACCTTGAGCACACCATGATAGCGAACAACAACTCACGCATTTCATGAAACACCCACAAAGTTTTTCTTCTAGGTCGGGGTGACTCAAGCTACCTCGGTCAGTCTATCCTCAATTTCCACTCTAGCTCGGGCAGTGGTTGTAATAGTTCCTCAAAAATTCTTGCACTGACCTTTACCAGCCGACACACCTCACCGTGCGTCGCAAATTCATGATGTCTTTCTTATTCTTGGGATACATTTAATGAGATAAATCATACTTCCGGTGATTAAATTTCTTGTTTGTGTGGGTACACAGCGGCTCTATAAAATCTCAAGTCAAAAGATAAGCCTAATAAACAAAGGAAAGCCCCCAATAAACAAAAGATAAGCCCCAACCTTCTTTGGGCTATGTATCTTTGTTACTACAATGTTATATCCGTCATAGCTGGGTGCACAATCCCTAGGGCATCAATCTTCGACTTGGGGTTACAACCTGAAACTTGTTGATATACTCCATACCTTAAACTCTCTGAGTCACATTTACGACAACCTTATCCGGGTCAAAATGTTCCCAATCCCAAATGGGTATCTTCCGAACTTGAATTCCTATCCGACCCTCGGTGTTTGTCTTGGTGGTTGTCTCCGAGTAATCTTATTACTGGTATGAGGGTTAAGACTACTTGTCTTCTACCATTCTTCTAATGTATTATTGGTCTCAATTCTCCTTAAAGAAGTCTACCACTTTGAGTAATCCTTATTAGGGACTGTAGGGTCACCTGAGTTATCTATTAGGTTGTCATTCTCATGTTGAACTCCTCCTTTATTCTCATTGAGTATCTCCTTACCTTAACCAAGTCCATACCCATGGTCTATTTCGGACTAGGACATACTATAAGTCGGTATGGTTAGTAGTGAGTCCTAGTGGGCTAGGTCTAACTCATTGACTAGATAATTATGTTATATGTTCTTTACAGTCGGAGGTGCTTCCTACTGGGGGCAGGGTTTGTCGTAGGCTTCAAAGAAGAATTCCAATTAATGAAGAAGTGGACTTCTACATGTGATTTCCCTTATGGACACACCACTGATTCCACTGCTTAGTTTGTCCCCAAACTAAACTCGAGCGGGGGTGACCCAGGGTTAGTGGACTGCTACCATTTTCAGATCGATGTTTCCTCTGATACCACTGGTAAGACCCCCCCCCCCCCCTTTTCTTTTAAAACACCGGGGTCTTAGGCCCAGAACCGCCCCTTTGCAGTGACACCTTCACGCCCTGAAGGGGTCATCACCACAAAGCGCTGATTCTGCCGGCCAATTCCATCACAGAAAGGTAGCACAATGAAGTAAATGCAAGTCCACAGGAAAATCACGTATATAGAAGTAAAATCTCCACGAAGGGAGTGTCCACATAATAATATATCAGAGTACTAAAATACAGGCTTATGCCTGGTACATCATAATCCTCATTATAGGTCACTCATGCGGAAGCAAAAACAAAACATCTACTCAAGGTCGAGACTCGCAGTCCCGGCTGTATGAACTCCGGAGCTAGACTGCCCCATCTCCAAGCGCACCGGTCTCTGGGGTTGCTCCCCTGTGTTGGGCTCCACGATCCCCTAAAATGATGCGGTTCGAAAACCGTTAGTCATAAAGACTAAGCCCAATCATCCCCTACCCCTTCCCCCATGCCTTCTAAGTACCGAGCGGGGAGGAAGGAAGGGAAGGACATGAAGGTGGAGAATAAATCAAAAGCAAGTGACAATGGAACTATGCTAGCAATTCAATTATAAATAATGGCAATAACAGAAAGTAGGAAATGTAACCTTAACTTATGTGCGGAAGACCCTAAGCCAAGGGATCTTCTGCAAGGATCCCATCGTATAAAGTGTCCCATACCACTTATACGTTAGTGTGTCGGTTATCAAACAGTAGCATATATATATTGAATTTAACCTTAATTTATAAACTTGCCCACACAAGCTTATTGACCAAGGGGTCGTTTTGACAGTCCTAATGTATAAGCGTCTCATTTAACTTATACTTTAGGTATTAGGGGTTAAATGAATCGATTATGCTAAGACATGCAAGTGGGTATGATGGAACATGAAAGTACAACTCACACACCCGACTCAGTGCACACAGACCTTTAGTTCCCCTTTTCAGAGTCGTTACCTCCCAGGATACCTCCGTAGTGGCATACGGAAGTGGTGGGTTGGGCCACGCCCACCTCTAAACCAGTAAATCACTACCGATCATACCTATCGTATGCCTTAACGCTTGGTGCACAAAGCGGACTCCTGCGTACTCTTGCCGGCTGGCGCACCGGACTTCTATTGGCGAAGTGCTAAACACACTTGCCGAGTCACCACCTTAATTTTCTTTCCTTTTATGGACATGCAAATTTAACGTATCAGACAATTCGAGCCAAAGCTCTCCGGACCATTCTGTTTGTCTCTTAACCAACCGAGCCGAAGCTCCCCGGACCATTCTGTCCGTCTCTTAACCAACCGAGCCGAAGCTCCCAACCATCTTCCTGTGCTAACGGTGTTTGTGAAACGTGCAACCCTAATTACTAAGTTACTCTTATCAGTTTTTTAATACAGTTTACGTTAACCCAGGACTGCCCCCGGTATTCCCTATGAAGGGCTCTCAAAGGGCACTAGGAACTATGATGGTAGCTGAAGCCCATCGTTCCCTTTTGCAAGGCACTTATGGTTATTGGTTGATTCCCTTTACACATTCCCTTCTCATGTTATGATAGACTAACCTAGTGTGATTTTTAACCGTCCTCTCTTCGGGGAAGACGATCTTTCGTCGAACCCGAGCACCTCTAAACTCTATCCAAACCACTTCTCCCTACTCTTCATATCGTTCTATTGCAATATCATCCACATCTATCCACCCAAACAAAATGACTAACTCCAACAACTATCCCAGATCATGTCCTATTGCAATTTAATAATTTGCTATATGCAGACTAACCTAGGCTATATGTCGAACCGAATAGGCGATAATCTAGATAATCATCCAAATGCCCTAAATTATTTACTGGAGACTTATCATGACACAAATATACTAAATCCATAAAATGCTAATTTTCCTAATTTATTTGGCATTTAATTAATTTTCTTTAAAGCTTCTAAGGGCTACCAATTGAACATGAAGTGCACATTTCAGGTATGTATAAAGCTTCATAAAATCATGATAAATTTGAAACAACAATTTAACAGTAAAGCCAAGATTTAACAATTTTTCCAGTATTTTAGGGACTCTAATTTAATTTTGATAATAAATCCTATCTCCTTCCATTAATGAAGTAAGTGTAGTAGATAATCATCCAAAAATTCTTATTTACTAGAGCAGATATTGTCCTAAAAACATTAGTGGTCAAGTTTCTTAATTTTTCAGCAAATATTAATCTCTGAATAAAGTAATTATCAAATATCTCCTTAAGGTGGACTTGTAAAGAAAGTGACGTAACTACAATTCTAAAAAATCATGAATAAATGTCTACAAGCATATAATGGCCTGAAAGTCTCAATTCCTAAGCCTCATAATTTTTCAATAGAAATATCATCCATAATTAATTTTTAAACCATAAAAGCCCTTTTTAACATTTATGAAGGAAGTACTAGATTTACACAACTAAAAATTATACAAAATTTCAGGAGCAACCATTCTGACCTAAAACATTTACTTCCAAGATTTCATGGGGTTACAATGAATAGAAAGGTCTAAATAATAAAAACCTCAATTAGGGCAATAGCAAACTTTACAAATAAAGTGCAAGAAATAAACAACATAAAATTCCAGTAAAATTGCTATAGGTTCTACCCATTCCAAAACATACTCTACCCAAGTTTCACAGCTTTTAAATAATGTTTAGTGAAGGATTTTTACTTATTTGAGATTTTTTTCTAAAACTAAGGTTAGGGTTTTGAGATATCTACCTATCTCCAAATCCAGATGATTTATATTATGCTAACGTCGACACTACTGAATTTCAAGGCAATATGAGGGCATTTGCCCCCTTGTCCTTCACAACCCTCCCTTTATGGTTTGAGTTTGGATCCTAGGGTAAATCAACCCTAGACCACACAATTTTCTCCAAGTGGGTTGTAATGACCCTTCTAAGTCTGTGGTCAAAATATCAGCCTCTGTTCAGGTTATTCGACCGTTCCAACCTCTTAGTGCACTTTTTACTCAAAATTCCTCATTAATGCCTAGTTAAGGATAGGTGATTTCATACCCAAAACTTATCCAAATGAGTTGGAATTCTGTAAAGAGCTAGGTTTTATAGCCAGGGACCACTCTCTAAAATTTTGGAGGGTTTGGAGGTCATTTGACCACTTAGATAAATTACTCTAACTTTATTAAATTAAAACAAAAACCTTAGGCAAAGTATCTCCAAAAATTCGCTTTTTTGGAAAGCCTCTAGATATGGCTAAGGGTAACCCCTTGCCCAAATTTCAGGTCATTTGGACAAGGGACGAAGAGTGGACATTCATTTTAGTTCCTGCCACACTCTAGGTACAGCCCCCACTAAACCGAGTGCTGCAGTCAAACCACTTACCCAAACGAGTTGTAATTAATTTTAAATTAATCTGGACTCGAAGGGCTACAACTTTTGTGACTGGTTATTTTTCCTAAATCGACCTCTAAATGCCTCGTTTTGCAGCATCAAAATATGCCCATTTTATATATATTTTTCCTTATATACTATATACATAACTTTATATTATAAATATGTTTTACTGTTCATCTTCTACAGAACCGGAGAACTGAACTCAGAAACATATTTTCCTGTAGCTCTTCCGTGATCCATCGCCGGCGTCCGACCACTTCCCTGGCCAGCCAGCCACCACCACCACCTCCGTCGAGGCGATGTCTATCGGTCGGCGGTGG